>VWZK01002294.1:836442-859216 GCA_013396935.1 Baryphthengus martii | reverse complement strand
GCTGAAGGCAGCAAGTTTGTGTCACTGGAGTTCGAGCGAGTCAGTGGAACTCGGCACAGGGCCCGGCCAGACGCAAAACACTCCTGGTTGGAATGACTTCAGGCAGCCACGTGGGCGGAGCCCAGCTGGTAGGAGATGGTTGGCAGCGATGCTGTGTGCTCTACCTGCGATCAGCTGTGACTGGGAAGGTCGGGATGTGTCCTGTGGAACGCTGCAAGCTGTGAGGTCAGCGTGGAGGAGCGATGCCGCTTGGTGCCTGGCCCAGGTGGCTGTTGGCTGCCTGGTGCTGCCGCCTCCCCTCAAGGGCATCTGACCCACCCAGATGGTGTAGGTGAGGCTGACACCCAATGTCCTGCCCACAGGACGGCAGCAGCAGCTGCTTCTTACATAGGATTTAACCTATCTCTGATGGGGATAATTTAACAGGCTTTCTGGTAAACTTGGCTGGCGGGATGTGACACTGTCATCTTCCTCTGTGCCATGTCCCCTGAGGCCCGATCCTCCCTGAGCCCACACTTGCTTTCCAGCTCACCTGCTCCAGATGGGCAGCACAGTGGGGAGGACACTGGCAAAGGCAGATGTGTTTATTTACTGGAGAGGAAACGCTGGGCTCTTGCAGATGGCGGTGCCCTGGAGCACACAACGCACTCTGACACCACCGACACACTGCAGTGATCTCTGTCCTGGAGGGAGGACTCTTTTTCTGTAAACAGCAGGCTTAATGATTTGTTTGTGAGATTTAGAATTTCATGATACAAACCTTGCCATCGGAATTATACTTTCCCCCCCGTGTGAATTCTGTTACGTTTTCATCATCGTTGGGGGGGGATACCAGAAGGATTAACGCTGGCTCTCTGTATCTATTTAAATTGCACGTGGAATTTCTGGAGGCTACTGAGTTAATTATGTGGATGATAAAAGTATGAAAAGAAAGGGTAAAACTTGCCACCACCTCCTGCTGGGAGTGGAAAAGGATGGCTCTTGTGAGGGGGTGGCTGGAAGCTGTTCTTTTTGTGGCAAGTGTCACGCGTAAGAACGCCGGGCGTGTACCTTAAGGCCACTGCATTCCTGCGCTCTGCTCTTTTACTGAAGAGTCAACGTGTGGTTTTTCGTGACTTCTCTTTTTCAAACATGGAGTTTATACTCCAGAGTAGGATCTGAAAGGGACCTTTGTTGATTTGGTCTTTAAGATCTCTTCCAACCCAAACTGTTCTGTGATTTCTATGGCTATGTTGCCATTGAGGCAAACTGAGAAATGGCTTTGGAGCCAGTTGGCTCTTGCTTTGGTGAGGGGTGCTGTGGTTCCTCTTCCACTGGTACCTGCTCCAACACCTCACTGACTCACCTGCTGAATCCCGTGCCATTTGACCCACTACTGAGGTTGTGTAGTGGTGGGGAACAGGAACAGCAGCCCCCTGCCCCTCCAGAGGTTCAGTTTCTTGTGATACTCTGCTTAATTATCGGTGATGAGGTCTGGCCCGAGGCCAGAGGGGGACTGTCAGTTCCTCTCTGCGTGTCCACGCTTGGCGGGATGCTTCCTCACGCCCACCTTTCCCCCTTGCTGTGACTTTGGCTTCCGCCAGATGTCACGACGCCGCTTGTCACCGCCCCGCCTCCCGCTGCTGATCCCGGTGGTTTCATGTGCTTCTCGCAGCTCTGCTCTTCAGCTGTAAATCCTGAAGAATTTCACACATCTCTTAATTGCCGTAGTTATTTTAAATCAAACAGTGTAAAGTGCAAAGCTGCTTGGGTTGAGAAATGCTGCCTCCAATGGGAAGGTGAGTTTTTTGGGGAAAAAATGTCTATCCTGGGGTGTCAGTCATTCACTTGTTTGGTAGCCCTTTCCTCACACCCGTCTTGGAAAGAGCTCAGTACCTTGGTGTGGATTTAGTTGCCAAAGCTGCCTTTGGAATGGGCAGGAGGACTGAGATCTCCAGGGATCGTCCAGTCCCAGATGGAGATGTTGGTCCTGCTAAGAGGTGCTGTCTGCAGATTTCGTTTGTAATCATGGACGCAGTAAATAGATTATGTCTGTTTTCTAGGGTTTAAATCTTGCTGCCTTTGAATAATAGGAAGGCATGGGGGGCGCTTTGAGGTTTAAGAAGCTGTCTCAGACCATTAGCAGGAGAACTTACAACCAAAAAGCGGCAGATTTGTTCAAGTCTGTGCAACACCATTTCTTTATGGTTGAATTTCTCGCGTTTGCCAACGTTGGTAATTCCAAGTCACACAGTAATTTGATTGATCTTGTGTCATGGCTCTTAAATATCAACTTGTGTGATGCTTCAGAGCAAATAACTGATGAAATACAGACTAAACGGATACAGCTGCACGGTAACTTGTTTCCAAATATTCTTGAACACTTTGAAGATTAAATCACACAATTTACAGGGATGTTTGTTATTTAACTGTAGGCTGCTTCATTCTGTCTTACCGTGTGGTGAAAGCAAAAATACAGTGATCCCGTGGTTTGGTTTTAAGTGCAAGTTCACTGTGTTTCACTGTGCTATTCAAGTATCAAAATAAGCTTTTTTTATGATAAATTAAATGTTTTGGCTCTAGGGTGAAATTGTGTTTGCTTGTTCTCATCTATTGTTAGTTGCAACATCACTCTTTTCTTATTTTGTTGCTTTGTTGATCTGGGTTTTCCAGCATTTTAAGAGATATCCTGTTAGTGTGATTAATTTAATAAGAAACATTATATAAATATGAAAATACTGGAAGTACATAAAAGCTGTTTTTAAAAAGTATGTATACAATTCCAAATCTTTCTTCTGAGCTTCCATTTTAAAATAGAGTGTGCGTGTGTTTCATGAGCTTATGAAGTACATACCTTGGAAGAAGCTGCACAGGGACACCTGCTTTGGTCATTTGGGGGGAACAGACTAAATCCATGAAGGAAGCAGTTGAGGAATCACCAGTGCAGTGACATCTTGGATAATAGGTAGAGGTTTCTCAACCGTCTTTGACAGGCTCTTGCTGAGCTCTGAAACAAGAATCAGAGAAGACAGCAGCTAAAGCAGAGTCAATTTCTAGCTTAAGAGAACTACCTTCAACCAAACAAAGCAGCTGCTGCTAACGTGATGCTGCAGTATCTTTCTAGTCAGTTTGGAAAAGAAAGGAACCAATTCCTTAAATCTTCATGCACTTGGTCAAGTTGGGTGAACATTAAAGATTAAACTTGGTACACGCAATAAAAATCTGGCTGCCAGCTAAACCAGACAGCGTAGCACTGTGTGCGACTGTGCTGTGTGTGAGCTTTCATATGGGCTGAAACGGGCCGTGGTTAGCAGTGGGACCAGGAAAAGAGCATGTAAAATGAACAGAGCAGCTCTTATGAACTGCAAAATGTTCACGTTGTGCTCACATGCTGACAGCAAAAATCCACAAATTGCATGTTCAGATGAAAGAATCTGGTGTGAAAACAGCTTTAAAATTTTCTTAAATGTGCCATGAAAGTGTTTTTGAAAATTAGTAAAAAAAAAAAAACCACTAGTTTTCAGGAGAATGGAGCTTTGTGTTTTCATTTGCATATCCATTCCATGCCACCAAAAGACCTCAGCACTTTTAGATGGAAACCCCTCATCTCCTGCAGACGGGCTTGTAGTCACTCATAGCATTTTATGGCAAAGAACTGCCACAAATCTCTGAACCCAGCTATGCTGCAGTTCTGTAGGTGCCGTGGGGAATTAGGATCCAAAGATTTGGGTGTGGCCACTTAAACACCATTTCTGTTTGTAGACCCCTTACCATGTGAACCTCCTCCTGGCTGGCTACGATGACCAGGACGGCCCTGCCCTCTATTACATGGACTATCTGGCAGCTCTGGCTAAAGCTCCTTTTGCAGCCCATGGATATGGTGCATTCCTTACCCTCAGCATCCTCGACCGCTATTACAAGCCAGGTAAGTGGAGTCTGTGGAGAAGAACGTTCTCCTGTTACCGATTAATAGATTAAAGGCTTAACCTGAGAGGATGATGTTTGAGTCTGGTGTCCCAGCGCAGTTGCTGCGGTGTTGCAGATTTGAATTTGACTTTTTGTCAGAATATATGTGGCTTTAAAGGTTGCCTTCTGGTTCTGCTGAAACGGTAACATGAGACCAGTCAACCCCTTAAAATGTTTTCCTGTTGGAAGCGTAACAGCCTGGAAGTGAAGGAAGTTTCAATTTATTCTAAGACATGCCCAGCCTTTCCTGGGCCATTAGCTGCCAGCAGCCTGCTTTTAATAAATAACAGTTTGATAACTTTATCTTCTATTTGCTGCTCTGTTGGCTGCGACATGTACATTGTCCCAGAATATCAATCTTCAGGAGGCAGCCTCAGATCCTATTGCTCCATAACTTGGGTTGGCTTTGCCTGTGATATATTAAAAACATAGCCGTGAGATGACATTTCTGGCAAGATCGTCTTCAGCCCTCTGAAGTGCTGGTGATGAAGGCTGGTTGGGTTGATTTACAGTTTTCTGCATGTGATGTTGATCATAATTCTTGGACATGTTTGTACCTGTCTAAAGTTTTTATTTTAGAATCGTAATCCAGTTTTTACGCTGCCAAGGAATAAACACAGCCCCAGCTCTGCTTTACAGGTGAAAAAACGTACAGAGCTTGGAATATTGTTAATCTGGCATCTTTGGCTTTAGTTACAAAACTGCTTTACTCCTGTGTGCAAAGCTGAGTTTAATCTCATAGCAGAGATGTTTGCTTAGTAATCCTTTCATCTGTTTCCTGCAAGAAATGCAGCTGTAAACTGACAATTGCGTTCTCCTGGGATTTTTGCTTGAGCAGTGGATGCAGATCCAGAGCAAACTGTAGAAACAAGCTTTGTGAGACCCCCAGCGCTTCATCATTTTCTGGTCCTATCCCTCGAGAATGATGCTGCTGCATTTTAACCATTCCTTGTGGAAGGAGAAACCCAGTGAGCACCAATAGGTTGTCACGGCTTGTCAGCCCCGCAGAGCGCTGGATTCTGTCCTCATGTGTGAGAATAGCGGGGGCATCCCACACGTGCCTGCCCCATTATTAAAACTAATACCCAGCAGGGAAGGCAGCACTAAAACCCATCCCCACCCACTCTCCCTGACTCGCAGCCGGCTCTGGACAGATGGAGCTGATTTAAAACTCTAATAAACTGGAGGAGAGAGAGGCGGCTGGACTTCTCCGAAGCCCAGGCCCTGGCCATGGGAGGCAAAATTCCGTCATGCTTCCCATTCAGTGTAACAAATCGATTCTCAATGGCTTGTTGCTGCGGGAGCGCTTCGGTGCGGGGCGTCCCCAGTACATCTGGAAAGTGTTTGCTCTGAGCTGGGAAGGAGAGGTTTTTGGTGCTCAGCTGAAAAGCTGTTTAAATTTAATAAAGTTTCTGTTGAGAGAGATGGCCTCTAATTAAATCAAGCTGGGGATGTTTTCTCTTGCAGGTATCACACGTGAGGAAGCTGTGGAGCTCCTAAAAAAATGTCTGGAGGAGGTGAGTTGCCAAACTTAGGCCCTTATGATCTTGAGAAAGGAATGTTTGTTTGCCTTCATTGGCTGATATTTTCCTGTTCCTCTTGTCGCGGTTTTTTTTTTTCTGCTGTCTTTGCCAGAAGGGGTAATAAATGCACATTGACCAGATGTGGAACAGCTACTGAGGAAAAGGATTTGTGGGCGCCTGCGTTGTCTTAGCTTGGTTCACATCCTCCAGAACGTAAACTTGAAGCTTAATTGCTTTTCTTTACTTCTGCTTCTTCCATGCTTAGCACAATATTGATACAGACGGTCTTTGACTTTTTCCTTTTATGTCTCTCCGAACATGACGCGAGCGCCCTGCTGTTGCTTGGGTTACACTTCACTTGTGTGTACATCTAAGCTCACTTCTCTTCCAGCTTCTGAAGTGATACCTAACGGAGGTGAAGATCTGACCTTAAAGTTCATGATCAATTTGAGGGAAAACATAACCTTGTAGACTTCAAGGCTTTTATTGTAGGAAAATTAAGAGATTGAGTTGAATGTAAGTGGGAAGAAACATCAGGAAGAAGTGCTCTGAAGAGGTTCTGTTGGAAGTATCTTTTTGATACATACACTTTGTGCCCTAAGTTGTAGCCCACTCCAGTCTTCTGCTTAAATGTCTTCCTTGTTGACAGACTGGTGTATTTTGCGTCTCTAGCCCAGACTTGACTAACATGGATAGTCTTAGAACAGAACAAACTTGCTCCGATTGATTCCTGAGCAGTGAAAAGGCCTCTCTAGTTCCTAATATTTCAGGTCACTAGAAGCAGGGTGGAAATCTTGACAGACAACAGAATAAATCGTGTTCTCCTCTTTTATTTAGGCTTTAAATGAATCTTATCTCTCTTCTTTTTGTCTTTTGTTGAACAGCTTCAGAAACGCTTCATCCTAAATCTGGCTTCTTTCAATGCCCGGTTCATTGACAAAGATGGCATCCATGAAGTGCAGAATATACCCCTGTCAAAAGAGATCTCCTAACCCCTGAGATCTTTCTTCAGCAGTCGTCTTTTTTTTTTTTTTCGTTCATTTTTGGGTTTTTCTATTTGTTTGAAGCACACAAGTCATGTACTGCACTGGGAGATCGAATAAAGGTTGACATTTATACAGCCAGTTTTATCTTTTTATTCCACTGGTCCTTCCTCAGAGTGCTTAAGTAAATTGTTCCAGGGTGAAGGTGAAACTTGATTTACTGTTAGTGGGTGCACGTTCTGGTTACTGTTTTTCCTTTCTCTTCTGAGATTTTACAGCCTCAGCCCCCACCAAATTTTCTTATATGTGGGAAGGCTGATACTGTATTGTCTAGATGGCTGTGCTGTCACCCACTCTCATAATGAAAGCTTAACAAGCACTGCACAAGTGTTTCATGCTAAACATACAGCATCTACTTTATTTTTCTGAAGATGTTACTGAGGTTTGCTTTCTAAAACAATAATAATCAGGTTTTCAAAGACTTAATTTGCTTTTGTTGTATTTTGTTTCAATCCAATCCAAGTGAAAGAAAAGAGTTTCAAGTTGAATGGGTTTTAAATTGCTGATGTCACTTCTAACTCACCTGGCTCCATGGTTCTCTTACTGGGAAAGAGGCACGGTAGGCTCAGAACTACATTAAGTATTTTAAATATTAAGCTGATGTCTCAGTTGTGTGATTTTTTTTTTTTTCTTGATTGATGTATCTACATTTAGAAGTACGTGAAAGGAGTTCATTGAGAAATAAAACTGGAGCACTTTTCCTAATTTCTGAATTACTCTCAGCTAGAGCTGTGTTCCAGGAGAATAATCGCACATCTGCCTGGGCTCTGGATGATCCTTCCACTTAAACTCCATTCGCAGGACAGCCTCAGAGAATGGCCATGTGGCTGATCGTTGCAGGCTGCCCAGCAGTGATTCTTCCTTGGGGCTGCTGCCCTATGGGAATGTGCATTCAATGAGTTAACCATTTAACTCTCTGTTTGGGTGCTTGTGTCTGAATAAACTTGGAAAAAGAATCTTGGAAGCAGATGGATGGATGTGTACAGGGTTGTGTGCCAACTGTTACTTGTGTGGTGTAATGTAACAGCGAAGTTCTGGGTTGGGAAAGGGAAGTGACAGTCCCAACTGTTGTTATCTGTCAAAGCTGGGGTTGATCCTGCCTCTGCAGGGTGTCTGAGGTCAGTCTCCTCCCCACAGAGTTGTCTTAAAGACTGAGTATCCCCATCCTACTGAACAGTGGGAACTGGGTTAGGGACTGAGACTGGCTTCATGTCACAGCAGAGATTTGCAGCTCTGCCGTAACTCGTCCTGCCTCTTAAGACTGTCTTGGCTTAAACCTGATTCTTAACCAAAGTCTCGTCAGACTTTAGTTTAATTCTTTCCAGAATGAGTTTAGTGATGATCTGCGTTTGTTGTAGTTGTGGCTTCAGTGGCTTTTATTTCAGACCAATGGCACATAACTCCAGCATTTTGCTAAAATTCACTTCTGTCTTTAGAAAACCTTTTCAAATGTTTTTACACTGAGAAGTCCCCAGCCTGATGATTTTCTCTTGGGAGGTCACACTTAGCACAAGTAGAGTCTTGAGTGTTCTAGTTCTGCGATGGAAATCTCACCCCTTCGTGTTGCATTAATGTCTTTGTTTAGCTTAATATGCAGCATCTCTTAATTTATTTTACCACTGATGTTGGCTGTTTTTGCAGGTTTCTTGTCTCTTTTCAAAGCCTTCGCTGCAGAGTGGCTGAGCTGATGTGCTGTTTTTGTCACTGCATATCAAAGCAGCAGTGCCTCTGTACTGGGGGTGTTCGGTGCTGCAGACACCAGAACTGGGCTGTGCTGCTGTTGGATGATGGGCGTCTGGCAGAGAATTTGCCTGGAGTTTTTATTGGCACCTATTTGCATGCAGGTGATTAATAAACATAAAACAATTATTCCCTCGCAAACACCCTGGTTGGATTCAGGTTGGAGTGGAGCATATGTTTTGCCTGAGGGCAGGGCCCAGGATCTGAATCCCCTGGTGAGTGAAAGATTCAAGGGGTTGCATCAGAAGCCAACACAGCAGCAACCTCTAGGAATGAATAAACACAGACCTTTAGTTCAAACCAGTAGAACAAAAGAATTGTTGGACTGTGGCCTCTGAACTAGCTTCTTTTGAGGACTTTCCAAGAGTTTACGCTTTTGAAGGAAGGTGTGATACTTTTGCTGTATAACTTTGCATTGGTTTAAAGGTCTATAGTGCTGGTCTCTAAATTCAGAAACATTCAACTTCCATTTTTGACAGAAATAGCTGGAATGTGTTTGAAAAATCAGTGGTTTAAGTTTTCTGTTTACTTAAGGAGAAGAAAGCATCTCACCTGCTTCAAGTTTAGCCCTGAAGCTTTTGGGAATAATATTTTGCCTGGAATTCAGGAATTCGGTTCTTGGACTCCATGATTTTAAAGGTCTTTTCCAACCTGAATGATTCTCTGAATCCCTTTTGGAAAGAATTCACCTTTCCATTGAAAAGCATCTGTATTTATCATGACAGACATCTCTTTCTTGAGAAATCTCTGAAAGAATTGAGCAGTGCAGAAATGTACTGCTTTCTACTAATAAGTTTTTGGGGTTTTTTTAGTTCTTTTTATAAAAACTTACTGTTGTAGGCCAAGGTAACGTGTTCCTAGGGCATTGTAGCCCCAGTGAGCCGTTCTGCTTTGCTTTGGCTGGTAATTCTGACCATATGTTTTACTACCAAAAGCCTCAGGGCTTAAAGAGTTAACAAGGCACTTTTTCTTGTTTTAGGTTTCCTGTTTAAAGATGGTCTGTTCCTGAGCACTGAGCCTGTAACAGATCGTTGCTCCAGCTCATCTCTCCAAGAGCTTGGAGTCTGCTCTCAGATCGGTTTACAAGCGAATGGAGCCTCGGTGCCTTAGGCCACGTTGGGTTGGGAGTGCTCTGCTGAAAGAAGTGTGTGAGTGTAGGTGCAGCACTCGTAGGTCTCTTTCTTGGTGTTAATTACACCTTTTCCCAGGAGAAAATGTGCGTTTTGTTGTAGATCTGTACCGGAAACATTGGCCCAGAGGAGGCCATCGGCACCCAGACAGCTGCCTGGCAGGGTTGGACTTAGCACAAGTTTGTGATGTCATCAGGACAGTTCTGCAGCCCCAAAAGTGATGAGATGACTCAAAGACATCTTGAGTGATGGAGCTTCTCCTTGCATGGGATGGCAAGTGACAGCTGAGGGCAGACGTGCATTTAAACACTGAAATGGCTGAAAGGTAAAAGCCACCTCCCCTGCTGCCGTGTTCAGCCTTTCTGTGAAACTGCGCTGGGAGAGAGTGCCCTGAGTTGACTCGGCTCCATGTTTCCTTGAGATTTCTTCAGTCCAAGTAATCCATGACCCTGTTGTGTTAACCGAGCCAAGAGATACTTCAGCCCTCGGTAGGTGAGCAGCCCCGGGCAGGGACTGGTTTTAATGTGCGAACCTGTGGTGTGCTTGTAGAATTAGTGAGCCAAGGTGGAGACTACACTGCAACAGAGTAATGAAAGGTGTAGGAAAGACAGCGTGTTTGGAGCCAGCTTATTCTCAGCAGCTCATGGTGAAGTGATGGAACAGTCACTGGCAGAAACTTTGCAGCAGAATGGAGCTGTCAGTGCTCAGAGTGAAGATGTAGGAGCGGAGGGGAGAGATCAGGCTAAACTCTCCCAAGGATGTGCTTTCACTTGCTCTTGTTTCCAGTTTTGACAGTAGGTTCCTACAAGGAGCATCAGCCGGCGCCAGGGCTGACATTCCAGATTATGTTCATAGTGCTTAGGGTTTGGTTGATGCCATTTTCCAGTCTGAAGCAGGGACAGAATATTGCTTTTGTATAAATAGCTTGACATCTAAGGAAGGAAAAGCCTCTGACTTTGCTACCTGGGAAGCACTGTATATATTGTCTGTAAGGAAAAAGGAATTAATCCTACCTGTGTAAAAGTTTATCCTCCAAGCCATTTTTAATTCTTTTTCTTTAAAGATTTAACCTTTTACAGAGTTTCTGGGTGTTATCAGTCTGCCATCAACAGTAATTAAATGCAGGAAATTTTCATGAGAGCACCAATCAAACTAAGCACAAACTGTTTTGAAAGATATTTTTTTAAATCAAAATGGAAATGGTGGAATTAAAATATGCAATTTCTCTATTTTATGTGCTCTTGACTATGTTGGTTTGCGAATCTCTGTGTGCTGACTTGCTGAGGATTATGTTAAAAATAAGTTAGTTGTCTTGAAAATGTGAAGTGACAGTTTAAGTGTTTTGTTTCTGTGCTAATGTGCAATTAGGTTGTTATCCAATAAGTTTTTTTGTGTGGTCTAACTCAAGACAGCTGGAAGGAATAGAGAAAGCCCTTTGCTGTTGGGGAATGGTGAGAGGGGAAAGGATGTTTAGAAGGATCTGTTTCAGAATTGCTGGCGTGCTCTTTTTTCCCCCGTGTAATCTAGTAAAGCATTAGAGGTTGGCAAGATTTGTGAAAAATTGTGTTTTGCTGGTGAGATCTACGGAGAGTTGAACCTAGAATGTAGCTAGACCTGAAAGCCAGCAAATGTAATGTCAGTTTGGGTCTATAACTTAACTCTAAGGCAACTGTACAAGGTGGGGCCAACCTAATAATTGAATTATCTGGAGCAATGACTTGGCTAAGTGTATTTTGGTTTGGGTGAAGTACCTATTGCTTGCCAGAGGCTTCCTTGATGTCATTAAATATTTTTAGTGCTTAATACATACACATGAGAACAGCCCATCTCCTTTAGCCTATTGACAGAAGACAGAGGAGGCTCCGTTGCATTTTGTGCCGGTATTTTGGGTATTATCGGCAGTATCCTGCTATAGTACCTCCAAAATGCCTGTGGGGATTAAGGGGTGCTTGGTCTCCTCTTGTTAAATATTGCACTCAAAATGCAGCAGATGCTCTGACCCTGCAACCAGAGCTCTTGGGACTTGGCTTGTGGAGAGCCTGTGCACCTCACCAGCCTCTTCCCTTCAGCAGAGGGCACTGATCCTGCGCACCCACCGCTGCTGCCCGGCCGACTTTGCTGGCTTCTCCATCTCTGTGCAGATCGTCTGGTGTCACAGAAGCTCGGTGCTGTGGAGCACGGATTAGTGCCCAGGCCAGCAGTGGCAGATGGGAGATACAGGGTTGCTTCTTCCCTTGGAAGACGCACATTTTAATTTTGGCAGTTGTCAAAAGTTTAAAGTTGGGCGGTTGTCCCATGAAACAGATATTTATCCTGTGGCTGAAAGATATCGTTGTGGTCCTGGGGTTAGCAGAAAATGCACTTGTCTAAATAATTAAACTGTCCACAACTGGAGTATATGGGAATCAGAAACTTTTAAAGTACATAACCAGGCTCTGACATCTGGGAATTGGGAAGACATTTCCTAAGCTGTCAGATCGTTTTGTGGTTTTCCCTTTTTGAACAGCAGTTTCTTGAATCTTTGAAACTTCTGTTACAGCACAAGGCCAAGTACAGGACATAAAAGGATCTCCAGGGTTTACTTATTTCTTATTTTCTCTCATTTAAAGTGCAAAGGTTCAAACCTATTTCTCTTTTCACGTTTTAAAGTCATGTAGCTCTGAGTGGGCACCTTCAATAAGAAAACAGTGAAAACTGAGTTCTGATTTCATTTGTTTTACAGCAGTCACTCAAAGCACGTGAGAAACCTGCCCAAAGCTTCACACTCGGGGCTTTGCTCTGGTGCCTCTGCTGTTCTGAGGTTTGTGTGTTAGAATTTACCTTTGTGTTTAATACCCGTGCTTGGATGGAGCCAGGGGAAGGCTGGTTGTGTGAGCGCTGCCAGAGGTCAGCTTGCTTTCATCTCAGAGGTTTACGTGAACTGGTGGAAGATTTGAGGTTAACCTCTGCTGATGTTTTTAGCGGTTGTAAAGTCATAATGCTCCTTGTCTTTGGTTTTGGTTTCCACGTTGGCTCCAAAATTTGCGGAGAACTAAACCAAAAGGTTCTTTATGTTCCAAAGCTGTGAAAAAGCTTAAAAAGCTTATTAACATGTGGCATTAATAGAAAAATCTTTTGCTCTGAGCTGAACAGAGCTATTTTTCCTCAGAGCACCCAGATGAATCCCTAGCTCGGCAGATTCAAAGGCACTGACAACTTTTTTCTTAAGAATACTTTAAAACAGGAATATTCCTTCATTTTTTTTACCTTTTCATCAAAGTCTTCAGACTTTACTTGTTAAGACCCATCATGTAGATTCTCTAAACTGTCTGTCTTCCAAATGTTAAGAAAGCTGCTCCATAAGAGGGACAGGTTTCCCACCTCTTTTGCCTTCCTCATTTTCCTAGGGACAGCTGAATGCTTCCAAGTTTGCCCAAAACCAGCCCCTCTGCCTGTTGGTTGTGTGACCGTGCCACGCCGCAGCAGTGATGGGCTCCCTGTCCCACGCCGGGCTGCGGACGTGCTTGCTCCCATTTTGACTGCAAAGAACTGTGCCAGACCCTGTCGTCTTCACAGAGAGATCCCAAATGGGGCAGAGTCAGAGTTATCTGTGCTAGAAGACCAGTCTGGTTTGGTGTGGTAATTACTGTGTTCTTTCTGGAAGCTCCTTGTGATGACCAAGTGAGCAGGAAACTCCAAAAGGTGTAATATGCTCCTGACATATGACAAGGCGAGATGAAATGAAATGAAAATGGGTCAGGAGTGGGAGGCCTGGGCTGGAGCCGTTCCCTGTGGTGCCAGGATCCATTTAAGAGTCAAAACAGCAGCACATTACAAAGAGGGTGTAAGAGAGGCTGGTTTCGTTGTCCGAACTGAGCAAACTGGCCTTTCCACCCGTCACCTCCTCAGCAGTGCCTGTAGCTCCTTCAGTGCGTTGCCTTCCTGGTTTCGAAGCTTTTCTGCCTTTGCTTTCACAGAGAAGCACCAGGCAGTGAGGTAGAGCAGGGATTCTGAAAGGAGAGAACTTTTTCTCATTGCAAATGAAATAAGCTTGTAGTCTGTCTCTGATTTCAGACTGCTGAAAGCGATTTCGAGTTGGTGTTTTTTGTAATTGTGATTCTAGACTTGAATGATCTGGGTTTGGATCCCAGTTTTTCCCCAAACTCCCTGCACAAATCACTTTAACTCTGCACATCACATCTGTTTTCTATAGGCTGCAGGTAACTCTTTCCTTTGTCATCTTGTCATCTTGTTTAAGATCTCTTTGAACAGAGCCTAGTACAAGAAGAATTTGATCTCTGATGGCACAAGAAGGTACGACTGGAATTTAGATATAACCCTCCTGAAACAAATAGTCAGATCCGATTGGATTCGTAGGAAATGTTGCTCTGTAGAAAATATTGCTGCGTGCTGAGAAGTAAACCTGCTGAACAGAAATGTCCCTGGGTGATACAATCTGTGCAGGAAACAGACAGATAGGTCCCCTGGTTGGAATTCCACGTAGCTGTCGGAGTAAAGTCTCCAAGGTGTGATGGCCCTCATGAACTCCACAATAAAAGCGTGCTGTGTTTTAGCCACTGATGTTCTGAAGCTCACGCAGTTAAAAACTCCATGGAACCCCTCAGGTCTGTAGCAGAGCGGAAGTTTGACTGTGGAACACCTTGAATGTCCACTGGAAAGAATGTGATTTGTGATTTATCCTCAAGCGTGCGCTTGAGGATGAATAACTCCAAGATGCCCCTGCGGAATTAGCTGAAGCTTCTCTGCTCTATGAAAGAATAAAGTTCCATCTGTTCTGTGTGATTCTGAGTGTGGACAGAGGAGGATGGTGGACTGATTATTGACTTTCTGTTGAGTGCAGGTCCTTCAGTCACACAAGAAAATGCTGCCTGGTGGGGATTCTTTAGCCAGTTTGTGGCTCTGTACAGAGGAAAGACTTGAGGGGGACCCAAAGCCCTTCTACATGGGCAGAGCCATCACCAGGTGAGAAGACTGTAGTGCCCAGACACGTCTGCTGTGCTGCAGAACTTCTTGACTTGAAGCAGTATCTTGATCTTTCTCTGAACTCATTTTACACCCCCAAAAAAAAAGCTGAGGTGTCTCCATTTAACAAATCCTCTTTGGCTCTAACCTTTACTTCTGAAATGAAGCTCTCCTGGGAAATGCTTCTCCATTCCAGGAGATAACTTTAGCATTTTCTCTGCTGCAAAGAATCGAATGAGAAGCATCTGACGGTGTCAGGATAAACACACACAAAGGAGCCATCCCAAATGACACTGTCAAGTCATTCTGCCTCAGAGGTTACCGAGATGCTTCAGCGCTGCGATTACTGGGTCAAAGCCTGGGTGCCTATTCAAGGTCTGGGATTATTATTGCTATTTATGGTATCCTGTTGAAAATGCAGCGATGCTCAGGTGGCCACAGTGGGAATTCTTCGCAATCGAGAGGCGGTCAGGCAGGAAGGCTGAAATGATACCTCCTGGCTCAGCCTGTTCAGACTGTGTCTAATGACTTGGCTTAGGCTGTGTCTCCCCAAAGTCTGTCGGGGTAATTAAGGCTGTGACGTCTGCGGCCCCGACACTGCTGGCTCGCGAGGCCGCTAAATCAATAACCTCCGAAGGGAGGGTTGTGTCACCTTTGCAAATGACGTGGGTTTTACTGCCCGATTTGAAAATGGTTTTGGTTTTGAGTTGGTAAAAATGGTTGGTGTTGTGATTCAGTTGCTCTAACAGGAAGAACGTCCTTTACTCGCTGACGGCGGCTCCTGGGACTCTATGTAAAGTTTGGAATTTCGTGGACTCTCCTATATGAAAGAATGCGTTAACTACAGGTCAGCGAAGCCTTTTTGTTGTGTTGCTTTAGTACCAAGAGCTGTTATTACCCTGTTGCTTTTAAGGTAGCCTGCTTCAAGGGGATAATTTAGTCCGTCCGAAGCCGAGCAGGATGTGCGCACAACCTCTGCGCATGCAGGAGTGGCACAGAACGGAGTCACAGCTCCGTGCTAACCTCGCTCTACCCTTGGGAGAGCTGCCTGTAAGGGAATGAAGAGCTTTTCTTCATGTTCTTTTTCACTTGTCAAAGATTGTCATGTGGTTTCCCTGGACTTGCCATTCATTTAAAATGGATTCAAAAAAGATTTTCTTTTTTCAATTCCCCTTTAGGATTGAAATTCCAGAGTGTTCTGTAACAAGCGTAGAAACCATGAGCCTGAATCTATTTTTACTCCTTGACACAATCCCACGTATTTTCCCACGATAATATTTGTAATCAGTGTGGGAATTTATACCAGTGTTGGCATTTTACACAATTCAGGGCTCTTTTTATTTTTTTTTTTCCTTGGATGGAAGGGCAAAGAGCACACTAAGGGCTGCCCTTGTTTGACAGTGAGGCGGGAGGGGAACCCCAGTACTCCCTGATTACAAACCAGGGCTGGCCTGGCACAACCTCTGGAAGCTGTGCTCTGCTGGAGGATCTCTGTGGGCCTGCAGAAATGAAGGGGTCCAAAATTTTGGGAAGCCTCAGTGCTTTTAGAAAGCTGCTTCTGCATGATGTGTCCATCATCAGTCTTGAGCATCATCAACAAGTGAATCCAAATCATCAGACATCTTCCCCATTACAAGATAACTGGTGGCATCCTGGCCTTGCAGACACCAGACTGGTCCTCATCAAACACTCCAAAGCTTTGCAGTTACCCAAGGAGGAAGGTGTTTTTCCACCCGATGGACGTGGCACATAATCACTGTCGGCTTATCCTGATTTTGTAGTATTGCTCATGGGTGCTGTGTCTAAGAACTCCTTGATATTTATTCAGAGTGCCCCAACCTAGGCGGGTTTTCATAACATGATTAGATTGTGAAATTATATTTCACGCCTGTATATTACTGCACACAGATTTTCATCAGGTATCGGAGTGTAGTTTGCTCTGCTCTGATACCCTGCACCGGAGGATGTCTACAAATTGAATTATTTCAGGGTAGTTATCCTCAATAACTCCATGTAGGGGAAACCAGTATCGTAGCACAAAAGCACCTTACTCTTCTTAATCATAATCCATTTAAAACATGAATTATGCTGATGCAGAGCAGGGCACTCCTATTTCAGAATAATTTTAAATAGGAGTAGTTTTTGTGCTTTCTGCTCACACCCTGCATTATCCAAGAGGGCTTTGAAGTGTAAAGAAGCCTCTAATGTGTCTGTAGTATTTCCATTCTGCTTCCTGGCTCCTCCTTGTTCTCCCTTCCTTTGGGAAGGGACAGAGCACAACCAGACCTGCAGAGCCCGTCATTTAGGTCTTGCTTTTCACAAACTTCATACCAAGGGACATTTCCGATCCAATTGTCAGTTTAAACACATCCCTAAGCTTTTGAAGGGGTTGTTCAGATGTAAGTTTCTGACTCTGAACCATCCCCACAAATTGTCTTAGTACATAAAATGTTTCTTTTTCACACTTTAGAAATACAAACTGTCCTCCCTTTCAGTAATCTCCTGTGGTCCCTTTTTGGGACGGTTTGGTTCTCTCTCTGTGATCAGCCTACTCTGCAACTGGCAGAGAAAACATGTGGGTGTGACTTTGAGAAAGGTCCGATCTCCCCTCTTCCATTGCATCAAAAGCCATTTACACATCTGCTTCCATGAAATCCGTGGCTTCTGACATGTCGGATGTTCATTCATTTAAATCTGTTTCCTGAGTGTTTCGTTTGGTGCCCACCTCTGGTTTTAGTGTCACCTTTCCCAGTTTGTACTCTTTTATACCATTATTTTCCATTCCTCTGTCTCTCACTGCTTGTGTCTTTCACAAGCAGTGCCGCTCTGCTCCCTTGGTCTCTCCCGGCACAGGAGCCAGCTCCCACCTGAGCTCTCCCTGCCTGTTTTCCTCCGTGGCTTTCCTGGTTGGGCTGGCCTGAGCTGCAAGTGGTGTCCCAAACAGAGCAACACCACCCAAGCACACAGATGTTGTGCAGCATAATCTGTTTTCTGGTTTGTTAATCCTTTTTTTTACCAGTTCCCAGCATTTTGTTTATTTCTGAGCTCCCAGCAATACGAGTCCCATCCGTACTAATGCCACAAACAGCAGCTCATTAGTGGGGAGCTTCCCTGCATGTGGCTGAGTGGGGTTGTTTGATCTGCTAATTCATCACTCCTTGTCTTGATGCCACGAGGCCTTTCTGCAGCTCCTCACAGACAGGTTTAGATTTGACTATTCCAGGGAGTTCTGGAACATCTGCAAATGCCTCACTTCACTGTTCATCCCCAGAGGCACCAGCCAGCCTGGTGGCCATGGCTTGTGTGAGCAGGGCACAAACCCCGCCTCCTGTCAACCTGAGTTGTGACTGCTCACATCAGTCAAACATCAGCCGTGAAACTGGAGAATATTGTTGTTTAAAACTATGTAATATTTCCAGATACAACCCCCGAGGCGGAAGGGTCCTGGTTCACAAATACCATGGAGGTGCTTTCTTCAAATAAAAAGATGTTTATTAAGATAATGAGAATGACACTGGTGTGGGTGTTGTACATCTATTGCAGCATTAAGAGAAACAACAGCAAGTACAAAATCCTGCAGAACCTCTATAGTCATTATCATCACAGCCTATCTTGTCCATGCTACAGGTTTGTGTATCCAAAACTTCATTCCCATTTCTAATGGCAGAAAATCCAAAGACTTTCATCTTCCAAAAATAACCCCCCCCAAAAAAAAAAAAAAAAAAAAGGCAAAAAAACAAAAAAAGAAACCCAACTCAATTTGATATAAATAACTTGCACTGGACATTTTAAAACTTTCAGATTTTAATTACACATAAATAAATATATACAGATTTAGAACAGTTCAGTTTGGCCTGGTTCAAGTTCTGCTCCTTGTGCTTTAGTAATTATTACCAACTTTAGAAACTTGTGTGCTGTTTTCTGTAGGTTGTGGAGTTTTAATGAGTCCTGGGTTTAACTTAACCTGCTTTCTCCCCAGCTGTGACCGCAGCCGTTGGGAAGGCTCCGTGAGCAGCTCCTGCCCTGGGAGCCATCGGCCGTGTGGTTTGGTTTGTTCCTGCCCTCGTGGTGCGGCTCAGGGCTCCTCAGCCCGGGGGAAAATCCGCCCAGGGTCTTAGTTTAAGAACTGTAAACGAAGTCTGAAACCACTTTAAATCCAAAGCAGTTCTGCTGGCAATTTTCTCTTGGCCTGGCTTTAGGGCTGGACTGTAGGTGAGGAAATGGGAAGGTTTCCTGGGTGTTTGTCTGTCAAAAGCAGCTGATAAATCCAGATACAGCCAGCGCTCCATCTCCCTGCCCTCTGCTGCTCCTGCCTCTGCTTCCCCCATTCATGAGGCTTTTGCTCCCTCTTCTCAGTTGGAACAGATTCCTGGGGCATGTCAGGATCTCACTCTGGGTTTTTAAAGAACAAAACAAAATTAAATTGCACATGACTTGGCTTCCTGCATCCACGAGTTTAAAAAAAAAAAAAAGGCAAAACCCCAAAGCCATCAACCTGGCTTATTTTCTCAATCTCACTATGTCGATTAGTTGTTTCCTTCTTAAATTTTTTCAGTCTTCCTTTTTTTTTGTCTTTTCTTTGTTTGCTTTACGAGTTTCCTCCCCATGTTTAAATGTAGCAGTTCAGAAAACAGTGCACTGGATCATCGTTCCCCCTCCAGCGCCGCTGGGGAAGCTCCTGCCAGGGAGAGGGAGGGAAGGAGGGAGGCAGCGCGTTATTTCCGATGCTTCACTTCTTTTTCTGACACTTTGGAGTCTCCGGCCGTGTGCCCGTTCCCTGTGCTGTTCATGAACATTTTATCCAGCCCCTTAAGGGACTCTACCAGGTAGTTCTGGAAGGCCGTGAGCGCCGCACAGATGGCTGGGCCCCCAAAGCCGTGGGTTATCAAGCTGAAGTGAGTCAAACAGCTCTGGACTCCGGGCTCCAAGATGAGCGAGGGGCGGCTGTTCCCCAGCGGCGAGCGATCCTGGGCTATCAAGTCTGCAAACTCTTTACAGATTTGCCTGAAAGAGAGAGGTATTTGTTACTCCAAGTGCCGTTGGAAGGCTACGGGAATGTGGATGGGGTTGGAGTTTCTTTTCCTCCCCTCTGGGAGTTTTCAGCTCCAGCCTGGGGAAAGCCCCTGGGCGCAGAGTTGGAGCTGGTGCAGCTGCTCTTGCTGCTTAAGAGGGTACGTGTGGCTGGGCCAAAATGCTCCCCAGGGCCCTACAACCCACACTAAGTATCCACCTCGCTGAGCGTCGGTCAGACCTGCGCGCAGCGTACGAGGCCGTGTCTTCCCTGCGGGAGAATAACCTTCCGGGGCTAGCGCTGCCCTTCCGGGCTGCAGGCGCCTAACGCGGCGAGGGCTCCTTGCCAGCGGTACTCACTTGGTAGCCAGCAGCATGTTTTTCCTGGTGTGCAGCTCCGTGGGGTCGGAGTGCTGCCGGCACAGGTACTCTGCCGCCGCCTTGGCCGGGAACTCTGTTTCGCACACGTACCCAAAATCCCGGGCCAGGTGAACGGCTTCGCCTGCGAGCGGGACAGAGTGACAAGCTGTGTCAATACCTGTGTGAAAGGGGAGCACTTTCTGTAGCACCTGCAGCCATCTCGCTGCTGTGGCTCCTTTCTGCTGGGAATGGAGCTCTTCCCTTTCTCCGTTGCCACCCAAGAGCTCTCTCCACCTTTGGCTCTTGGGTCGGTGCAGAGACATCGCTGTGAGTTTCTTACGCTCATCTGTAAACTGATGAGTCTATGTGGGTTCCAACGAGCCATTGGCAACTCTAAACAGAGCTGGGGCCTTCCTTTGTTAGCTTTTAAAAAAGCACCTCCAGGGTGCTGGAGTTAGGGCAGGATGAGGTGCGACTCTCTGGGCTGCTCTTCCAAGAGGGAGAACACCAGAGGTGTTTCTCAAGGCATATTTCCCTCTCTACTTCTAAAATTTCCTGCTTGGCCTCTCCAACTTGAGCAGAGATTTAAACAGGGGCTGGAGGTTGAAAAAGCCCCGTGAGCACCAGACAAACCGGGGCTGTGAGAATCGGGCAGCAGGAAGGGGGTTACATCCTCCCTCAGCGAGCGGGAGCCCTCGGGCTGGACGCGCAGGCGGCGTATCCATCACCCCGTGGACGTGCCCACCCATTGATGGAATTGATCCATCTCCAGGCGTCCCCGTGGAAATAATCAGAGCTGATGGCAATTGATCATGCCCAACACCCGAAATCCCGGCCGGGCAGGCAGAGCTAATTTGACTTCCCCCCCTGCTGCTCGTACGTATTAGGCCATCCATCCTAATAGCATTAACCTACATCCCGTCACAGGCTGCTCCCGGAGCAACGTCTGGGAAGCTGTGGTAGGGGGAAAGTGTCTGTGCTTCCCGTATGACCATAACACTTCCCACTTCATCTCCTCCTCCAAAGAAGCTAATAAGGTAAACCTAGGGAGTCGGAACTGCAGTTGTTTGTATGTTTGTATGAGGAAATTATACCCATGGAGCACCCGCGGCACCGCTCTCGCGTTTACCAGGAGCTGGTAAAGAGAAACCAAAACCTCAGCAGCCACCTGAAATCCAAATGTACATTTCTCCCTTCCTTCCTTCCTCCCTTCCTTTCATTCTTTCCTTTCTTTGCTTTTGATGGAAATCAGCCTTTCATTCAGCGCGGACCAACTGCCCTCAGTAACAACCTCCGCCTAATGAAGCGGGTCATTTAATTTGTTGGCGACAATGGAGATGATTTTCTATTCAGGGGCTGCCGGCAGCTGCCTCCAACATGCTGGGTGCAAACACAATGGATTCCACAGCTCGAAGGGAGTCGGAGCTGTCACTGCGTTCGCTCGCGTCCCGCGTCCTTCCCTCCCAAGCTGGGTGTGCAGAGCCGCTCTTACCTTCCACCAGCGACGTCAGCAGGGTGACGTTGGCAGCTTTGCGCCTTCCTGCAGGGAGATTTAGTCCGATTTTCTCTAACCTTTCCCTTAAACACCGGCCCCCGTTTTTTGATTTTGCTCTGAAAAGAGAAAACAAGGAGGGGGGAAAAAAATTATAATGTATTTAATGTTAAAGTAACTATAACGAATCCCAGTTTAAGTTTTTAGGTTTGAAGGGGAAGAAGAAAAAGCAACAAAAATGCTATTCCCCGATACACCGCACAGCAGAATTTCCCATGAGAGGTAGGAGCTGGTGCTGAACTCCAAGTTCCTTCAGCGTTGCCCCGGCTCTCGGGAGCAGCTTACCTGCGGAGGACTCCTCCGAGGAGAGAGGCGTTGAGACACTCGGGGGGCGAGAGCCTTCTCTGCACTTCCCCGACCGTCACCTTGTACTTGGAGGTGGAGCTGAGGAGCGAGAGGCGGCCAGGCACGGAGCAGAAGACCTCGTTAGGGTTCGTCACCCCTCCGATCAGGCCGTCTTTGTTCATGGACAGGGTGGAAATGGTGCCGTTGGCCTTCGAGGGGATGGGCACTGGGAGACAAGGAAGGGAGAGAGAAGAGGAGACCGTGGCTGAGAGGCTCCAGAGCCAGGGAAGCTGCTGGGTGACTCTCCTGGCAGGTTTCTACACCCCAGTCCATCCACTGCAGACGTCAGCGTGGCTGGCTGGGGTAACTCAGTTACTTCCTTATTTTCCTCGATAGAAGAAGAGAGGTGGGGTGAGGGAGCTGAATGAAATAAAGAAAAAAATACGGAAGAAGCCTGGACTCTGCTTTCTCTTGCTTTCCCACGCTTACCAGCTCAACTGTAACTAAACCCAAGGTTTTGGCCTGGTCTCCTGGAAGGCTGAGGACCATCCGCAGCATCGCTGTGTGGCCCCATGACCATCTTGCCCTCCGTGTCTCCTGGGGGCTTTCCTGGAGGTGAGGTGGCAGAGGAAGCCTTGGCTCAGCACCCTGCCCTTGGTCCTCTCCCAGCTGCAGGACGGTGGCAGTGGCAGCCCAGCTCTGCCCGGGCACATGGCCACGTCCCACCGGGCAGGACTGAGCCAGGACCGAGCCAGGACCTTCATACCCTGCCTAAAACCCGGGAGGTGCTGGGGTGGCAAAGAGCTGAGTTTACCAGAACGTGCCCACAGGAACCTGCGGGAAGGGTGTCTTTGAGCTCAGCTTTGGGATTAGCCCCACGACAAACCGCGGCCCTAAACTTTCATCATCCTGGGCTTGAAGGAAGCTTGAGGAGATCAAACTCAGTTCATCCGGCAGAGACTTCCTTTTACTTAATGGGCAAAAAGTCAGTTAAGACCGGAGGCTGGCCGGGCAACGGGAACTGCAGCATCGCATCGGGCCTGTGGCATCACACCCGGAGTGAGGTGGGCACCGGTTTCCCACACACCATTCCAGCGAGAAACCTTCTTAGATGCAATAAAGGTTTATAGTTTAAAAACTCTGGCTGAAGCTTGTGCCAAATCTCTTTGGCTTTTATGTTC
Organism: Baryphthengus martii; assembly: GCA_013396935.1. Classification (NCBI taxonomy): domain Eukaryota; kingdom Metazoa; phylum Chordata; class Aves; order Coraciiformes; family Momotidae; genus Baryphthengus; species Baryphthengus martii. Next base: position 836,485 of record VWZK01002294.1, on the reverse strand, counting down.
TGAAATTAATAACCAATTTAACTCTTGGGGGGGGGGGGGGGGG
>VWZK01002294.1:820620-836372 GCA_013396935.1 Baryphthengus martii | reverse complement strand
GGGGGGGGGGGGGGGGAAAGCAGGAAGCAGGTTTTGAAAGAATCCAAAGAGGACTGCAAATGCCACCGCTCCAGATCCTTCCAGCCCCGGCGTTCCTTGTGGTTCCTCAGTAACGACTGTTCCACAAAGCACATTCAGCAACGAATACCAGGGCGAGATGCAGGTTTTATACGGGAAACAGGCCCAAAATGAAACAGAAAACAAGAAAATTAATTGGGGAGGGTCCACAGACTGGACCCATTCGGGGCCGCTTACAATCGGTGTATTGTAAGTACAGCCCCACAACTTGTTAGGGTGGCAATAAAAAAAGTAGCACGTGTTACATAAAAATGGCTGTTTTAAGGCTAAAAGATGACTGGAAAGGGGCTGAGGTACCTTAAGTTTCCTCTCAGCATGAAAATTGCACAGAGTGAGGGGACCAGGGGGTGGGAAGCTCTGGTGCCCACCGGGGTCAGCAGCTGAGACGCTGGCATTTGCCACCCCTGTAGCTGCTGGAGGGATGGTCAGGGAAGAACAAACTTGGGAACATCACCGTGCAGAGTAGGAAATCAGGCCTATTTCCGGGAAGCAGCAGCTTCAAAGATTTCTTCCACGGTCCCAGAACAGATTATGTTTATCTCTGGGGGACACCCTTAAAATAAAAACTCACAGCGTGTTTTAGAAATATCCACACCTCTCTGCCAAGGCGTGTGTTGCCTCTGCGTGGGTTCTGCCGTGGTGAGGGCCACCTCCAAAGCAGACACCCCTGGAAAGCAGCTGTTGCTTCTAGCATCATGGACTTTGTCCACGAAGAGCTCGGAGTGATTTACACGCTGGCACATTTGTGCGTGCCCGGGGTCGTGCGGTGACGTGCGTCCAAGACACGTGCGTGGCTGGGGACCTGCCTACGCACGAGGGAGGGAGCGGCCATGCAGGAGGGAGGGGAATGGCGCCTCGCCGTGACACACGACGTCTGGGGAGCAGGCAAACCCAGCTGGCACCAGTGTGAGTTAACACTGGAGCCTATAGAAAACCGGGCTGGAGATGGATCCGATACAGCTCCGGTGTGCGTGGGCAGCGTGCGGGGCGGTGCCAGGGCAGGGCAGGCAGTGAGAAGGCAGGAATGGGTGCCCGGGCATGGCATGGAGACACCACGACACTTCTGAAACATGGACTGATGCTCCTGTCTGAAACAAATCCTCTTGAAAGCTGTAACCCAGAACCTACCGCTGCGAAGGTCGATGCCCAGGGTGGTCTGGTCAGCCCCACTCCGTGCCACAAGCCAACCTTGTAGGTACTGGCACCGGGCTCCTGTCACAGAATGGGAATACTGGCATTTCTTTTTTTTGTTGCTTCTGGGCTGCGGCCGAGGCCAGAGCCCCGTCACATTCCACCAGGAGCTTGCACCCCCAGCAGTGAGGCATTGGTTGGGAGGGAGAAACAGGGCGAATAGGTGGCCCAGCATCACACAGGGGTTAGCGGCAGCGCTGGAGACTGAGCTGGTCTCTTGGGTCCTGTAACAGTGCTTCAGCCATTAGACAACGTTGCCTCAACACAACAACAACAAACATTGCCACGTGCACCATTCATTATTAATCATTGTGATTTGGCCTCACCTGCTGCTGTTTGCCTGGTCTGATCTGCAGCTTGTTTGCCCATAAACATGCTGCAGGAGGGAGACAAGCTACCATTAAAGCCTGACAGCTTTGTTTCCTTGGCTTTTGGGGAACCAAAATTGTCTCTTGTCATCTGAGTAAACCAAAAGTCCCCCTCGATCTTCAGTTGCTGCTTTCCTGTTCCCGCAAGCAGCAGGTGATCGGAGCACCTGAGCCAGCCTGCAGACAAGAAGGAAGCATGAGACCGTTGCGGGTCGGGACGGCGCGCGGCCGACAGCCCAACGCCCCGGGAACACGCCGACCCCGCTGCCGCCGCAGCCGAGACCTTCCAAACCAAGAGGGGTGCATGCAGGGGCCTGGCCCCACTGGGGAGAACCCCGGGCTGCTCCCCGCAGCCTCCTGTCGAGGGGTCACCCGAGCTATGGGGCAGAGAAATAAACCGCCGGAGCAGAGATGGAGTTTTCACGACGAGGTTTTTGGGTGCCGGGCGCTAAGCAGCCACAACGCGGGCGGGAGACACTCGGGGCTGCCGAGCCTGAGAGAACGAGCAGCTGGGAAGACACCAACCTGAGCCCCACACGGTGCTTTGCAGCAGGGAGTAGAAATGTCACGGCAGTGTCACTGCACTGACACCCCTCCTGAGGTTTCCTGGGAGGTGCCTGCCCTTGGCACAGGGACAGGACACGATCTTTCCCTCCATGAGCTGGCTCTTGCCCCACTCATCCCCCTGGCAGGGGCTTGGGCAGGCTCAGCTCCCACTCAGGAGGGTTTTCAGCAGAAACACGCCCCAGAGATGCTCATTTGGACAGTTACAGAGAATCAGGTCACACAGGCTGATGAGGGAAGGGTTAGATGCTGGTACCCAAACCACCAGGTGCTTGGCCCCCTCCCTCCAGCTTCATGAGAGAGACAGTGCTCAGCTGGGTCACTCCAGCCCAGGAAGCTATAAAGGGCAGGGCACAAACCACAGGTCTCTCTGCAGAGCTGTGTTGGGATTGATTTGGCTGAAGAAAGGGAAAAGAGGGAACGTCAGGCTTTTAGCAACAGCACAGAAAATACCTGGGGAGTGTGAGTTCTTTTTCTCATATATCCATCTTTGCTTTCTGCTCCTATTATTATTATTTCCTCATTATTTTCTAACTGACCCCCTGTGAGGTCTGCAAGCTGAGTGAGAGATGAGTGAATGGAGGGTGAGCTGAGGAAAATCTGTTCCTAAAAGCCAGGAGCTGCAGCCAGACCCAGTGCTGGTAGTCCCTGATCAGGTGCCTCATGGGAAAGATGCAGCTGGATCTTGGGGAGCAAGAGGACGACCACCCTCACTGTGCTACTGGGACACTTCTTCTCAGGCAAGAAATGTTGCGAGTGTGGGGAGCCCTTGAGAAAATGAACTACCAAGAATAGTTGGTGTCACCCAGGGAGCTGGGGATGGTGGGAGAGGGACTCAAGCTGTGGGCACAGCCCTGGCAGGATGAGTTACTGGAGAGTATGTAGACGTATCTACCTTGGGCAAAGTAAAAAAAAAAAAAAAAAAAAAATCATAATCTGCTCCTTAAAACCCCTTGGTCATTGAGTTTTGGCCGCTTCATTTTGTCCCCTTAGGTTTTTTGCTCTTTCCTTGAGCTGCCAGGTTCCTGAGAGGTTTTTTAACCCCTTGGGAGGGTTACTTAGTTCAGATTCATCCTGCTACTTCTAATTCAGCAAATCCCCAAGGCCTTGGTTGGTGTTTCTGATGCTCAGCTCCTCCCATCGAGGGGAGCTCTGCTGTGGATTCACAAACTAAAGCTCCAGTGAGGTGTTTTCCCCTGGTGAGCCTCTGGTCCTGGGGCTTGGATGCAGGTGAGCACTGCGGGGCTGCGCTGCGCCACTATCGGAGGGATCTCATTTGAAAGGGAAAACTGATTTTGAAATGAGGTTACGCTGGCAAACCTCAAAGGGCTTCACGGTTTGCAAATCCCCAGCCCAGCACTGGTACAGGACTGGCCACTTAAGTGATTAACTCACTCTCAGTGCCTGTGTGAGCTGGTTCATTATTGCAGCTGGGAAAAGGGAGGCACAGAACAAGTTAAATGATTTACCCAGGATCAGGCACATGGGCATGATCTGAATGCAGGCACTTCTGGGCTGTGGAAATGCTTTTATCCTGGCTCTCCAGAGCTTCCTAACACTTGGGCAATGACTGTAGAAAGCTCATTAAGCACAACCTCCGCTTTTATCACTCCAGCCTTGCTTTTTGATGCTGTGGAATATTTGTCGCTGCGTCATCTTGTCTCATGATGCTCCTGAGGTTTGAAGTCAGCTGCTGAGAAGAGCAGCGCGTCGGTAACGGATGTACAACGTCTTGTTGAATGCGGGGAGGGAAACTCTCCTCATTTCATCTGTATAATGTCCTGAGAAGCATTTCCATGAGGCTCAGCTGCCTCCTTTTGTGTCACAAAGCAGGTACTATTGGCAACGCCTCGCACGTTTCATGGGTGCGTTGAGCAGTGGTGCAGAGTGACACAAACTCCCACACGAGTCACCTGTCCTGGTGCTTAAAAATTGTCAAGTGATGCCTGGATGAAAGATTTCTCCAGGTGTAAAGTCCCTGGATGGGAAATGTTGGTCCAGTGCCTAAGCACGGGGTATGATGATGCTCCTGGGGAGGCAGACAGGTGTGGAAAGACAATCCCTATCAACATGAGGTCCTGATACCTCCGATAACACTGGAGGTGTGATGGGATGTCACAGCCTTGCCTCTGTGAGGGCTTCTCAGGAGAGCAGGTGAAAGAGAATAAGCACCACTGAACTGGTGATCACTTGATTGAGGATGGAATAAGGAGCTTCGTGCTTCCAGGTGTCCCGAGATAAAGCATAAAGTTTCTGGTGCTTGTGTTTGCAGAGGTGGGTCCCTCAGCTTTTAAGTTCCAGGTATAAAGAGGCAGCAGCAAAAGCAGCCCATTCTTCAAAGGCTTTTACCCAGGGCACTAGAAAGCCTCAGAATTTCCTGCTTTTCTCTGACGAGCTTCAGCACAGACTGATCCGCAGCCTCTGCTGCCTCGTCGTCCCTCTCGTGCGTGGTCCAGGGTGATGATGCTCCAGCCCTGAGCTCCTGCTCTCCCTCTCTTTCCTCATCTGTATTCACAAACATTTGTGTTTGAAATTACACTATAGTTCCTGGAAATAATTCCTTTTATGTACAAATATTCAGTGCAAAAGGTGGATCTGCAGCCTGGGAGCTGCAGGACCACGGTACCTGTGCTGGGGGCTGATGGCGCCCATCGCCTTCTAGTTTGAAGGGAAAAGAGACTTTATCTACAAAAAAAAAAGGATGAAGTACTGACTCATTTCCACAGGAGGACTGTGCTACCTGCTTGCAAAATGATTTGTAAGCAGGAAAAATTGAGGTACTTGGAAATGGAATTGCTTATTGTGTGTTATTTGTGCAGCTCCATTTCCAGCTGGAGCTCGGGGTGCTGCGAGGGGAAAAACAAGTCCAGAGGGAACATGCAAATCACTGCCCATCTTACAAGCCTGTTTTCTTCTCTCCTTAGATGCATTACAGGTAAATCCTTCTCCTCGGCAGCACGGAATCCCTGGATATTGGAGCTTTTGTTGCAACATCCCTTTCAAAAGTGGGAGTGCGCTACGGCTTAGGTTGCATTTTAAAGGGCTATCAGCTAATCCTTTTAGGACACTACCTGGGACAAAGCAATCGCTCATCTTCAGGCACAGCGCTGCCTCCAGCCACCCTAAAAGCATCTCAGCTCCTCTCTGGGGCTGTGCACTGGTCAGCTTGGCTGTGTCAGGCACCGCTGTGAGTTCAGGGAAACACAAAAAAAGGCTGTGGAAGACCTGAGTTGTGCTGCCCTGCGAGGGGACACCTGCATCCCGGTTTTCCTGCAGTATTTGGGAAGTCCTGCAGCTCTGCCCCTCTCTGGGAAGGCAGCAAGGGGTGAGTTCTGGCTGATGGGACAGTTTGTGCATAGACCCTGATGAAATGTGCTCCAGAAAGGTGCAGGATAGCTGTTGCCTTTCAGGAAGAGCTTTCGGTGAACTCATCTAACCTTCGTTTGAATGTCTCTGATGTAAATTATAAGAGGGAGATACATACATGAAGTATCTGCATGTGGGTGTGAGCCAGAGGCAACTGCTCCGACCGTCCCTTTAAAAGCCCTTTTTTCGCTGCGGAGGTGCAGCAGAGTTCAGCTGCTTCAATTTCCTGGTGTTTCAGCAGAGAGGTATTTATTGATGGTCCAGGGAAGGAGGTCAGTGCCATCAGCTATATTTCAAACCCGCAGTCTGTAATTATCCCTTCTTCCCAGAGGGGATTATACAGGTATTTTCTTTATCTCAAATGCAGAACCTGAACTGAGTCCCCATGTCAAAGAGCCTCTCTAGGAAACGCTGTAATCGACTCGAAGGCCTTTTCAAATGGAAGGGTGGAAAGAATCTTGGTTTTATCTCTGGGCTTTCCAGATTGCTGAGTCCCGATAGGCAAATGGATCTCGGACCCTCGAAAGAGGACAGGGAGCAGGGATACCACTTGGCAGCCTCCAACTATTCCCATGAGAAATTGGGAGTGGTTCCAGGCCTATGCAAAGCTCCTCTACTTAACATTTTGTTTCCCATGCAAATCGATACGTGAGGTTACAACTCGGTGTTGGGGTGCCATGTGATAGTCATCGCATTTTTCTTTCTGTGCCTCTGTTTTACCCAGCGAAGTACCTGCTGAAGTACCTGCCGTGCGTCGCTGCAGGTGTCTCCTCGGCAGCTTTGGGCTGGATCGATGGGGCAGAAAGGTTCAGCCTCCCCAGGATCAGTGGATACAACACCTCAGTTAAGGACGGGACCTGCTCAGTATATTGTGTCTTGGTAGGAATGACCAATCAGTATAACAACAAAATGTACTCAGACCTGTGCAAAAACACCCCGTGGGACTGGGAAGGGGATTAGTAAGTGGTTTGCAATTAATAATTTCAGCTAATGCATTTCCCTGCTTTACCCTTTAGGAATGACCTGGTCTTAAATGTGCTGCTTGCTCAGAATATCTTGTGAATTTTTTTGGGAAGTGCTCACAAACGATTTGTCGTGAGTTCCCACACACTTCCCTGCTATACTTCATTTTATGGATTGGGCTGTGCCGTCTGGGGAGCCTCTGATGCAGCAACCTCAGGAGCACTCCGGTGGAAAGCAGCAAATATGGATGACTAAAATGTCCTCCTAACGAGCAAAACCCAAGCGCTTGAACCTTTGCAGGAAATGAAGAAAAAAAAAAAAAAAGGGATTTGGATTCTGTTTTTGAATGTCAAAGTGTATTTGCAGGTATGCACTGCTCGGGGGTTTTGACCTGTGCTGGAAGAGCTGCTCTGACACAGCAGTGCCCAGTCCTGTGTCCAGTCCCCTCCCCAGCACTAAGCTTCCCACTCCTGCCTCTGCATCTTTGTTTGAAAGGTCAGTTTAATGCAGTAGTTCAGATTATTTCACTCAATTCATTTTTTATTTCTATATCTGCAGCTAAGGCCTTTTGTATCTTATAAAAATAACTATTTAAACCAGTTTGATTACTAACTGCTCTGGCTGGCCCTGTGTAGCTCTGCCTCTGCTCAGGTAGAATTCTTGTGTTTCACCACAAAAAAAACCCCAAACATTTAGGTGTTGGGAAGGCAAGAAACTGAAATGGGAGAGCCCGAGAAGGATCTGAAAATCTGTGCAGCTCCGTGCTGGGGCCAAGGAAAGTTTCTCATCCAGTGTTACCTCCAGCCTGGCCCAGCCGTGCGGCAGCGAGCGCCCCGGACTCGCACGCGCTCCTCGGCTCTGCCCTGTAGCGTTACCCATCACAGGTTTATTCATTTAGCAGCACAAACTCCCATTACGTTTTGGCAACCAGTCTACGGGATCTTTATGTGTTTAAACAGTATAATCCATTTTACAGTAACATGCTTGAGAGGTTTTTCCCTGTATTCCCTATAGAAGTGCCTGAATTTGTGTGTCTTGGATCTACATAATCTAGAAAGGGAGAACAAAGATGTTCAGTGTCTTCTGCGAGGGGCGGCGGATCCCGTGTAAGCCACGGTAACGTTGCTATCAATTTGTTAAAATGTATTTAGGTTATTGAAGGGCAAAAGACCCTTCAGCAAAGATTAGATGTGAATAATAACGGGAAAAAAAATACTTCTCTTCATATGGAACTTGCTGCCGATCGGCAGAGCGTGCGGGAGGGTTTTTGCTCAGAGTCTCGAGCCGCAGCGGGGTAAATCTATCGGTTCACCTGCTCTGGAGTCACCAACTCGCCCAGGGATGGCTCTGGGGAGAGGCACCGCTCGCCCACGGTCATGGCCAAAAGGCTTTTCCTTGCTCGGATGGTGCCCTGGGTTTTTCTAACGTCTGTGTATTAGCAGGACGTCCGGCAAAGCAGAGGTGTTGCCTCCCAGACAGCACCGCGCCCTGGTCAGGATGCACGGCCAGGCCCAGGCTGTCAGGGGACACACTGGGAAACTTCTGGAACCAACCACGGTGCCAGGGAAGAGCTGCAGGGAAGGACCAACATCTGTGTCTACGGGGAAACTCTGACCAGCCATGGAAATAGCACCGGGAGAATCCAAGCGGCTACACAGGAGCAGGCGGGTGAGTGCAGCACAGCTCTTGCAGCACCTACAAACCTTCTGATGATCTTTCTTCTGACTGTCCTTGTTTTCCCAACTTGGATATTGTGCTTGAAGCACCCTGAATACCTTTGGTCAGATCCTCTGTTCACATCCCACCAGCCCTACTTTCCCCAGCGCACAGGGCCATCTCGGAGAGCCCTGGGGACACTGTCCCCATGCAGCCACCTCACTGGGGACACCACTTGTTCCCTGGGACCTGTCCAACCAGTCCAGAGGGAATAGGGCTTGACCCAATCCCTTGCTCCCTGGCGCCTCGGCACTTGGGTGACTGATGCCAGATAAATACCTGAGATAGAGGGTGGGGAGACTTGGCCTGGCTGGAATCCCAAGCACGCGCCGCAGACGCTGCGATGACTTTTTGCACTGCAAAGGTGAACCCGCTCACAGCTCAAGCCCCTCGCTCCTGGGCTGTGGGCACACACAGTATTCTGGGACATGTAATTGCAGTGGGTAACTTGGACTCGTTTCTAGCAATTTCTTCTAGCTCCCTTGTGCTTCTCAGCTCTTTTCCACCGAGCCACAATGCTTCACCTCTCTCCAAACCAAAGGTGATACCCAGACACAACAGAACTGGATATGAGACAAGACGTGAAGATGAGAGCTGAGCACGCAGCAGCTCCATCCATTCTATCCACATTTCCTAATTAGTTCCTGCATTAAGAATTAAAATAAACAAGCAAATGGAAGGACAGCAAGAATGAGTAACTCCCTAGGATCACACAGGAAAGGGTGGGATGGCTTAGTGGTTAGGGTGCTAGACTAGAACTTCAGAGAACCTCATTTAGGCTCTTCAAATAATTAAGGCAGATTGCAAACATTTTTTTTCTGAGATCACGTATCTTGGAATACTACTAAACAGGGAGGAATGGTCTGTGTTTGCCCTGTTCTACTGCAGAGCAGGGGTGGCTGCAGCCCTGCCTGCCCCACAAACAGGATCTGGGGTGGCTGGGAGCTGAAAAAATATCTGACAGCCCCAGGTATGAAGGAGGAGCTGCTCCAGAAACAGCTCAGTGTGTCTCCAGTGCCTCGGTGTTGGCCTGTGAAGGAGCCTCACCTGGGGTCCGTCTCCTGGAGCGGCGCTTTTAGTTTGACTCACAAGCCACACACCAAAAAGCAACCCAAGCCGGCTTTTCTGAACCTACCCTTTAAGAATTGCTCTTTACCTCTAACAAAGAAAAAAAATTCATTTAAAAAAACACATCTAATTAAACAGTAAGTCATGACAAGGTACATGAAACTTGGAGATAACACATGCCTGGGAGGCACCGGGGCGGTTGAGACAAAGCCCAGCGCCTTCGCCGGTAGCGCGCGTGTTATCTCGCATGAACACACACCTGGGTTTCTCCTGGTGCAATTATAGGACATTAAAAATATAATTTTAATGGAGGAATGGTGATCTGGATGCAGTTCACAGTAAAAACTTTCTTTTAAGTTTCACTGTTTGATTAGTAGGTGTTCCCGCCGCGCACGCATGTGTGCGCGAGGGAGAAGCGCCCGGATCGGGAGGTGGGACGGTGTTTTGATGAACGCTGCTGCATCTCGTGGGGTGTGCGAGGACTTGTCTAAACTTTAAAGCCTTTGTGAGCAGCGCTAAAGCAGCAAAGCCTCCAGACAAGACCCAGCTTGTCCCAGGTGAGCCCCTTTTCCCACTCAGGCTGATAAAGCCACAGAAAGCCCGGGAGGGCTCTGCCAGCCGCACTCAGCACCCTGCATCAGACTGGAGCCCAAGCACCTCCACCCACGGCCATGGACACTCTTGTGAAAGATGTGTCCTCACAGCCCTGGGTGTTTTATAGGATGACCTCATTTATTACCCTGCTCGTCACAGGAAATGATGTTTATCTAATCTACCATTCTTTCAGGATTTATTTTTTTCTGTGGTACATCTGGCTCTGTGCGGCATTTCTTATGGCTCAGTTCCTCCCTGCGCTCTAACAAAGGAGAAATGGCACCACTGCTGCCACACCAGCGCCCGGTGCCACCGGCGGCATCACATGCGAAGCCCGCAGGGAGATTTTTCCTCCAAACCCTGGAGCTCGCGTGCGGTGGCGAGTGGATCTAAGGATCTCGGTCTTAATCTCCCTCCTCTGCTGCATTCTTTAGTAGTGACAGCTACTTCTTGCAATATTTCTAAATGTGGGCTCGGAGCACTTGGAGGCACAGCTTTCCATCCGTCTGTCCAGCAGCCAGCCGAACAGGTCCACATTCCTGAGCAGAAACACTCGCACTGCCGCTCTGGAGCAGCTGAAAAACCTCTGATGGAAATTTAAACAAGTCACAAACACGAGGGAGAGCTCAGCAGCTGAATCCTGCTGCCTTGACACGAAGCCGGGGGGCACACAGTGCCTGTGGGCTGTGCACGCCTGGGTGCCAGTGGGAGCTACACCCTGCTCCGCCTGTACTCCGGGTTGTAAAATACTGCAGCCAAAACGCTTGCCCCCGAGCAGGGTGAGCAGGCCTCTGCGCCTTGCAGGGCCCCAGCTCACCCCAGCCCATCACCAGCAGGACCCCACAGGCTGCTCCCGCACCCAGTGTGTCCTCAGGATCCAGGGACAAAGGGCTTGTATTTTAATTTGTAAGAAAAAGGCTCTCTCAGTAGCTTTCTGCTGAGCCTGAAAGGACATCAAAGCCATAAAACTCCTCATTTTATGACCAAGGCGCAGGATTTTTTGCTACTGAGTGCAGTGGCAGGACGCTTAATTTCACAAACAGAAAATCACCCTCTCTTTGCCCATCCAAGGGAAGGATCAGCACTAGGAGCAGCAGCTTCTTGGGGCTTGCTGGGGGTTAAGGGGGGTTTCATGCCCGAATGTGAGTAACTGTCCTGGGCATCTAAACACCAGGGCAGCAGGTGAACAGAGTAGAAAATTCCTGTAGCTGTTGCAGCCTAAGGCAGCCAGAGCCCTGGACTAAACTTTTCCAGAGTTAATGGTGCTGTTTTCGAGTCAGATATCTTCCTTGTGTTATATAAATTCTTGGAGGGGAAAAAAAAAAAAAAGAAACCCAACGAAACTAATAAAACACCACCACCACAAAAGAAAAAAAAAACACCCAGAAAACCATTTCTGAAATACTTTTGAAAAGGAGACTGAACAAACGTGTACAAGAGATATTCATAAAAGCTCTGCTGCTCTATCCAAGATTTTATCCATTTAATTCCCAAACTAAATATATCCCCCATTTGTTACGACGGTACAGGGGAGCTGATCCCCGTTTTCTAGTGCTGTTTCCAGCTCACAGTGAAATCCTAGATTTCCCTCCATCCCACTCAGCATTCTCGCATCCGAACCGCACTTCCCGACTCCGCATCGGGTTTCCCGGCCTCACCCGGCGCCTCCAGCCCGAGGGAAGAACGAACCGGAGCCAGTCCCGGAGAGAAACGGTGAAATCGGGGTTTTTACGGCCGTTTTTCAGCCCGGCTCCGTCTCCCCGGCCGGGACTCGGGTCTCCCCGTCAGCGCCGCTGGACGGGGACACTGCAGTCGTTCTCCTGAGTCCTTACTGAAGTGATAGCCCCCCTTCTCCTCTCCCTATAGCCCCCCTTCTCCTCTCCCCATAGCCCCTCTTCCCTCCCTCTGCCACTTGCTAAATTCAAGGCCACCTCCAGTAAAAGGGGCTCGGGGAGACAGACCCGGGGTGTATCAGCGCGCTACACCCCTCAGATCTCCCTCCAAAATCCCCTGTAACCACAAGAACTGCTAAAATCGTTGAAGTTTGTTTAAGAAGAAAAGAGAGGAAAGCCAACAAACAGCCAGGGATATTCTGGCATCGCGCTGCGGGGCTCCGGGCGGCTCCTTCCCGCTGGCGGGTGGTGGGGACATACTTGCAATGACAGCCCCCCGAGATGGGGACGGGCCCCCGACCCCCCGTTTCGTGCTGATTCTGACTGGGAGTCCCTGAATTGAAAGCGCCTCTAAGTAGATGAGTTAAACGGTGGCTTTAAGGATCTGGGGCAGGTGATTAATATTTTGTTGAACCAGGACAACAGTATCTCGGTAACTAATTAAGGAGAGATTTATCTGTTTTCACATGCACAGATTTATATCAGGTTTCTGTCTGAGAGCCATACCGACAGGAATTCGAGGATTAATCTTCCCTAGTGCGGTATTTTGAGATCTCGGAGCGATTTATGACAAAACTGCGCTTTTCCCCGTTTCCCCTCGCTCCTCACGGAGACAGACGCGCCGAGAAACCCGTCGTGCACCCGCACACCTCACCCCCACACACCTCCTCACCCCCACTGCCTGGAAACCGATCGGGAGCTCACTCTGATAGTGTTTGGTTTCGTCCTTTTGTTTTGTTTTGTTTTGTTTTTCATCTAGGGTGTAATTCATTCCGGACGCGGGATCCGAGACTTCGCCTCGGGCTGACTTCTTGCCCCGGTTGTGCCTCCGGGAGTCAGCTCAGAGCAGACGGAGCCAGTCAAGTAAGAACGAACCCGTATTATACATTAAAAATAAAATAAAATAGACTAAAGCAGACGGGAAAGGAATGAATTCTCCCGCTTGCCTCGGAAGGCAGCGGCGTTTGGTCCTGCGAGCAGCGCTTCCCCCGCCGCGGAGCAAACCCTCGGTTGTTCCGAGAGCCGCACACCCGCTGACCGGGGACGTTCGGGAACCCCCGGGCTGCAGCTTCCAGAAATCCCCATAATTTCTTTTTGAGCCCAACTCGCTCGCTTTGGGGCATCAACATAGAGGCGAATGGGGACCGGAATGCCTCCGGAGCCCGGCCCGAACCCCGGTGCAGGATGTAGCCCATTGGGCTGCCGCCGCTACAAGAAAACTCCCTCCTGGCATTTTCTTCCAAAGCAAATCCACTTTGCTTTGGATTTATCGATTTCTCAGCAGTTCCGTCAAACTCGGGGATTCGAGCTGCCGAGCAGAGCCGGGGACACCCGGGCAGCGTATGGCCCTCAAAGCTGCGAACGAAGCCTCATTATTTTCCGAAATATACTTTGCATCTTTATTCCGAACATTTATTCCAAAAAACCCCCAGAAAACCGAAGTGGAAAGACTAAGCGTCCGTAGGCACAGGGGCTGCAGACCTACATCCACAGGCCCTGCTTTTCAGCCAGGGTTCCTTTATTTTTTATTTTTTTTTTCCCCAAAAGAGAGGTCTCCAGGCAGAAACCTGGCACTGAACAACAACAAATCCTCCCGACTGGAGACGAACATTTCTAAGTCATGGCGCGATTTCTTAAAAAAAAAAAAAAAAAGGAGAAAATAAAAGAAAAATATGAAGGAATAAAAAACTCAACCAAAACCAAAACAAGCCCACTATAAGGTCAACCGAACTTCCAGACAAATATTCTCATCGCAGGGTGTTTGATGAATTACCCCGAGTGCTGGTGGCACACATGGACCAGCGAACTCACGCTCCTGCCCAACGCACTCCGCAGCTTGTTGCAACCATTCCTCGTACAAGGATATTTAATGAAACGCCTCTCATGTGCTCTAATTAAAGCTAAAATAATTACGGTCATTAAAGCTCCACTGAAATGCCGCATGTAACGAAGCCATGTTCTTAGAATTCCGATTTCCGTGGAAAAGGGGGCTGAAACGCACCGTGAACGCTGCTCCCCCCGTGTAACCACCGCCGATGTCGGAGCGGGAAGAGCCACACGATCGGGATATTTACCGTGGATTGATGGGGCTGGGCAGTTACCGGGGGTTCGGCTGCGGCCGGGCCGGGGGAAACAACCCTCGAACTGCGACGGGACGAGCCCGACGCCAGGACCGGGACTCGGGCCAGAGCTCGCTGCAGCCCTGGATCTAAAATACTCTCAATTTTAGCGGCGTTTTATCCGTGTCCGGCCCGGTCGGAGCCAACCCCCCTGTCCCGGGGGGAGCTCGGGATTTACCCCACCAACCCCGCACCTACCGGGCTGCGGGCACCGGCCCAGCCCGCGGAAACCCCGCGCCGAACCCTCACGTGCGGCCGCTGTTTCGTTGGGAGACGGAACAACGGAGCAGCACTTGAACACATCCTTTCCATCTATTTTTTTTTTTTTCCTAAAAATTCGCTAGGAGAAGGCAAGAGCAGCGCTTGAATTTTAAGTCCGGGTGCTGGCCCCGAGCAGCCGCGTCCGTCTCTCATGTTTTCCCCCCTGCTCCAAGCAATGCCCCGCGGAAGTTCTTACTAGAAACTATTTGACGGAGTTGAGCTGGTTTAGGTGCGGGGCTTTGTTCGGAAGCAGCCCGTTCAGCAGGTCGGGGAAGAACCGGTGGTAAATTAGGAGAGGCGGTGAGAGACACCGGGAGCCGTGCGGGGTCCTTGCCTACAGCCCCGCGTCCCCGTGAAGGAGCGGCTGGCCTCCCCGCTTGTCCCGGGGCAAAGACTCGTTTCTGGAGACGAATGCGGGGAACCCCCGCCGGCCCGGTTTGCAGCCGAGAGGGGTTCGAGCCGGGGCGGGATGCGGGTTGCTCCCCGGCTGCAGGGACGAGCAGTATCGCTTCCTACAACCACGCCACATCCTCGCCGCCGTTGAACGTGTCCTTTCCCTCGGTACGAGTCCCGCCGAACGAGCCCGCCCCGCCGTGGGCCAGCACTTTCTCCGCCGGAGGCGGTGCGGAGCGATGCTCAACCCGGGCTGCGGCCCCCGCCGCCGGAACCGGGAGTGCCAGGAGCTGCCGCCAAGCCCCGCCGGCGTATCCCCGGGGCTTCCATGCAAACCGCTCGCTGCCTCTGGTGGGCTAAGTCCCCGGGGCTACCCGATATCCAGGGCCACCGTTCGAGCCCCTCGGTCCTCGGTACCGGGACGGAACGGCGGCCTCGGTACCGCTAGCAGGAGCCCAGGGGGCCGGGGGCAGACGGACACGCTGGCCCGTCAGGACCCGCCGCATTCGTTTCAGCCTCGCCAGGGCCAGCAGCGAACCCGTCCCGACGGGAGGGGAGCGATCCCGCGAAGGGAATGGCCGACGCGGGGGAATCCCGAGGGCAGGAGCAGAGCGCGGAGCCCGGCCCGGTGCCGCGTCCCGCGGTGTCGCCGCCGCTCTCTTACCTTTCTTGATCACGGACTGATCGAGTAGGTTCATCCCGCCGTCGTCCACGGCCTGAAAGCACCGAAGCAAGAGCCATCAGCCGGTGCAGCTCCCGGTACGAACGGGCACCGGTCGCTCGGGGAGTGGGGCCAGTGCGGCTGGGACCCGATCCATCCGCTGTCCCCCAACCAAGAGGAATTGTTTAGGCACGAACGACCCCCGGTAACGGGGGCCCGAGGGCCAGGACCTCCTTACCCGAGGGTAGGGACGCCGCGAAGCTCTACCCGTCGCGGCCAGGACCCCCCTCCCCGAGGCCATAAGTGACGGCTGCATCGGTCCCCGCCGTGCCCTGTCCGCCCCGTCCGGGCACCCTCCCTCCATCCTCTGGTACCTGGATGTCCTCGATGCCGTGGTGTCCGAGGCCGTGGAGGCCCAGCGGGCCGTCGGTGAGGCCGTGTCCGCCGTCGGGCAGCCCGTGGAGCAGGCGGGGCACGGCGGGGTACTCCCGGCGAGGGTCGAGCCCCAGGGCGCGGT
>VWZK01002294.1:715339-810791 GCA_013396935.1 Baryphthengus martii | reverse complement strand
CCAGCCAATCCCAGCGCAGTCCACCGCGCGCGGGCCAATCGTCTGCCGTCTTGTTGGGCGGTCCCTGAAGCTACCGCCTCCGCGCGGCCTGTGGGCAAATCACCTGNATGGGAGCGGGGGGTTGGCGGGGTGAGGGTCGGTGCGTGGGGGAAGTTTCCTTAGGGACCTGTTGGCTGAACGGGTGCGATTTTGCACCTCCTCTCGTGAAGTTCCCCTCCCGTGGCCGTCCTGCCAGCGCTCCTGCAGCTCACGGGCTTTGCTGGAGTGAAATTCCCTCGGGGTTTACAACCGATGAGTATTTGAGTCAGACCTGTAACAATATTCCCTTTTGATTCTGCAGAAAGGGCACATTTAACTCCGTGTACCTAATGGTGCTTCGTTGCTCTTTAAAAACAAATTATATGTGTTACTTGTGGAATAATCAGTGTTCTCATATCGCCTCATCTAGAGCTAATTTAGATTTCAGTCGCTATGAGGCTGTAAAAGAGTCTTTGGCTGAGAAGGAGCCTCGGTGCTTTCGCGATCTGTGCCCTGCAGAGCAAAACAGGGGGCCAAGCAGGTCCTTAGCTCCGTGTTGCTCAGCACGGCTGTCTTCTTGTCTCTTTGTCTCCGGCTGGTACCAGCCAGCACCAGCACACGGGTGGTGACAGCGCCGGGCAGCTGCACTGGGGGTGTCAATGCCCGTGTTCTCTCAGAGCACGGGCCGTGTGGTCGTTCCCCGTGGTGTGCTGGAAACTGGAATTTCCCAAGTGTTTCCTTAGAATTCAGCAGACTTTAATATTCTATATTTTGCCGCTGGCAGCGGTGGCGTTTGGAGGAGGAGATCCCCAGGGTGGTGGAAGGGCCATGGTGGTGGCCAGCTGCAGTTCAGCGCTGGAAACTTTGCTACTTTGGATTTCATTTTGCTATCACCCGCCGATAGTTACTTAGCAGCAGCTGAACTAAGTCACAGCAGATAAGATAAGACGTTCTTTTTGCTCACAAATGCTCCGGGCTCTTCTAGTGTCGACTGGATCTGTACAAGAACATATCAATTGCCAGGGGATGTTTTGTGTTTCCTATCTCCTGTGTTTCCAGAACCCCGCTGCTGCCCACAAAGGCCATGGAGAAGAGGTTGGAAGCCAAGTTCAGCATCAGGGCCCGATTTCTGTGTCGGTACTGCCGGGGAAAACCTGCAAGGGAGCCGAGGAGTCTACGGCTGTTCTACCTGTGCGCTTGCCTGTGTGCCTTGTGCTCCTCAGCAGGTGATTCTTCTCTTCTCTCGGGGACTGTCTGTCTCTTTTAATGATATTTATCCCTCGCTTGTTTAAAATATTCTGAGAGGAAAGTGAAATTGTTTCCTGCAAGACATTGTAGCCTTAAAAAACAACCAACTCTTCACCCTGAGCAGCTACTAAATGAGCTGTCAAAGGGGTAGGAGGGATGTGGGGGTCCCTCTTATACCAAGTGCTCAGCAGCAGGATGTCTGTCCGTGCTGCCACTGCTGTTGTGCAGGAATGTTTGGGGTTTTTTCAGGCCTCACATGCTTAATGCTCTCCCCAATACAGTATGTCAATAATCCGTGTTTGCC
Source organism: Baryphthengus martii (assembly GCA_013396935.1). Taxonomy (NCBI): domain Eukaryota; kingdom Metazoa; phylum Chordata; class Aves; order Coraciiformes; family Momotidae; genus Baryphthengus; species Baryphthengus martii. The sequence goes on along the minus strand of VWZK01002294.1, from coordinate 809,221 downwards.
TACAGACAATTGTTACGTTTGGTTTTGCATTTCCTGCTCAAACTCGAGTAACCAACTCCTACTCGAGTAAATAACCTACCTAGTTAGCGGCTTATATGGCAATTTTCACGTAATAGATTGCGTGGTTTGTTTGTTTTTCTTGTAAAGTTCAGATTGTGACTTTTCAGAGGGACTTGTTAAGTTCCTGTGAGTATTTTGAGACCTCATCTTCACCAAGAGGTGGTGTTTTTTTATGTGTGTGCACGTAGCATTCACCAGATCCCAGTTAAGAAAGTGTATGTGCCTTTTTTTCCCTATTTTGTTCCAAGTTGCCGTGAATGAAGAGGTTCAAGACAGTGGTGACCTCAGTATGTATCAAGCCGTGCGAGAGCTGCCAGCAGCTTTCCTTTGGCTGGAAGGTTGCTGTGCCTTTACTGGTAGAAAGATTCGAAAAGGGGGTTGTTTCTCTTTGTTTCTCGTTTCTATAGACATTTTCTCCAGGCTGCTGCAGTTTCTGGGGGTTGTTCTGGGCAGTGCTGCTCTATTTGAGGGCTAATCTGCTTGGGAGAGTTAAAACCACGAGCAGAAGTGAATATCGTTATATGTGACATGGTTATCCTGATGGGGACACTTTTTCCATTGTCGAGTTTTCATTCTTCTGGTCTTGTTTGTGTCGCTCAGGCAGCAGAGTTTGTTGCAAGGAGGAGAAATTAGGGATGCGTAGAAATTGGTGTGATGGTGCCGAGTTACGTAAGAGGAGCTGTGTTGACATAATTGGTGACATGTGACAGATTTAAAAAGTCTCTAGAGGCAAGTCTTTAATCATTAATCTGATATCAGGAGGGATTAGCTGCCTGGGCAAGTGTGTGAAGCAGAGTTTATTAATAGAAACTCTTGTCCCTTCCATTCCCCCATCGCTGGGCAGAGCTGTGAGCGGCAGCGCCGGCACAGGAGCTCCCTGGTTCCTGAGACGAGCAGTGGGTTTTATCCTGATACACTGGGGAAGAACAGAACAACAAAACCGATATGAAGATGTGACTAAGTCCACCCACGTGCAGGCGTCTCGTGATTCCTGTTGGGCTGGGCTGGGCAGGCTCCTGGGGCTTTGGAGGGAGCCACTCCCCAGGGATGCTCCTGCTGACGGGCTTCTCATGCTGTTCTCCAACGGAGATTGAATTTGTCGGTGATGGAGCCTGGCCCGGGCTGCCCAGAGAGCTTGGGGAGTCTCCTTCTCTGGAGAGATTCCAAAGCCACCTGGACCCTGCACTGCTGGGCCCCCTGCTCTGGGTGACCCTGCTGGAGCAGGGAGGGGGCACCAGATAAACTCCAGAGGTCACTTCCAACCCCCACCACGCTGGGATTCTGAGATTTACTGGCCTGCTGGTCTCACCCAGCCGGTGACTGGAGTGTGTGTGTACAAACACCCACCTTTCTTATATATACGTCCTTCTCCACCTCAGACTCTGTCCTAATTCCAGACCCATCAGCTTAGTGCCAGGTGCTTGTCCCTGCCCATGCGCACAGTCGTGTCAGGGTGACTGTCAACCCAACCGCTTTGGACTGTAATGAGGTCGGTGGTTGCCCCGGGCAGAGACAGGCCGCTTGCTCTTGAAGGAAGTGCCACGTCTTGATGAAGTGTGACAGGGATGGTGACGGTTTTCGAGGTGCTGATGTCAAGTTCTCTCTCTGCTGAACATATGCAAAGTTTCATGAACATGTTGGACGTCACTGGAGCGAGGAGTGTGGGTTCAGACACCCAGAGGCAGCTCTGGTCAGAGATCTCGAGAGCGTTCTGCTGCAGCTGACGATAGCTTTCTGCAGCCCTGTCTTCAGGCTGCTTCTGCTGAGCTGGCCTCACAAGAAGCTATAAATAACACTTCGGCTTCCTGCTTTCTGATGTCTCAGAAACAAACTTTTCCTCGCAGTGGTGCGAGTTCTTCCATTCGAGTTGCAATTCTTGGTGTAGCAAGAGGTTCCCCACAGAAGGTACAGGAATGTGGCCGTCGTCCTTCCTCTTAAACACGTGGCTGATTTGGACCTTGGCTCTGAGCTGTGATTCAGCGAGTCAGGGCTCTCACCACCTCAGTAGTGCCTCATCCTTCTGCAGGAATTTAATTCCAGCAGTGGTGAACTTGGGTCTGACACAACATCTCTCATTCAGATTTACTGGAGTAGTTACTGTGTGTTAACATTGCTGAACCTTTCTTGATATGCTGTCAAGAAATGAGGATCAGGGATATTATAATTTAAGTTCAGACTTCTTTATTTTAATGGAGAAAAAGGCTTCCTGTTTGTGTTGTGTTGGAAAGCTCCATCCTTGCCAGACAGGGAGCCTGATCTGGAGCATATTCTCCAGCTCCACTACTCGGAGTCCAGCGACATAGTTTGTAAAATAATCTTCCAGTGACTTGTTATCCCTTGGATGCTGAAGGCAGCACAGTTTAACAGTCCCATGGGTCAGTAGTCTATTTTTAGGGAGTCCTTAATCTGCAGAGCTCTGAATTTTGGAAGCCTTTAATCCATTGATCCCTGCAAGCACTCTGTTTTTTCATGTGAAGGAAAAAAAAATACCCATATGCAAAGTATTTGCTGCTTTACCACTGATCTGAGATCTGAGTCTTAAAAAAAACCCCAACAAAACAACAAAGTTTGACATAATTTCTGTTATAGAAAGCACGGCAGTGAGGTGGGTGGTGAGGATAGGCCTTGCAGAGCTCTGTTCTAGATGTAATGACTCCTCCAGTGAAGCAAATCCAGTCAAAATAAGTGACTGACCTCAAAAATCAGCATGGAGGCGGGGCAGAGGGAGATGCTGAGAAGCCCCATTTTACTGTCCCACACCCTCTTTCCCGTGTTCCTCCTGTGCCCTAAATTCACCTTGACAGTAATGATGAGAATCCACTGCTTTAAAGGGTTGAGAATTGTTTTTAGTTGTCTTTGTTTGTCTTCTCTCCCCTTTCCCAGATGCAAACCGGAACAGATCTAACTGCGAGCCGGGGAGGATCCTGTTTGGTGGCCATTTGCGATCGTGGGAAGATCACCACTTACAGCTTCTGGAAGGATCTCGTACCATCCGGTCCTGTCAGGCCGCTTGCTGCCGGAGTCCCGCCTGTGATGCCTTTTGGTTCTTGGAAAACATGTGCATCCAGGTGAACTGCGCCGTGCCTGGCCTCTGTCAGGCAGACAGGACTGGCTTTTCGGACTCCGTTTTGGTGTTTTTAAAGAAATCGAACAGCAAGGAGCACTTCTTAAAGTTGCAAAAGGAAGGTGATGGGAAAACCTGGTTTCACAAGTGGTTGGACTGGGACAGCCCTGTCCAGAGGCAAAAAAGACTGCGTAGGTCACTGGGGAAGTGGAGCTTGGCAAGGGACAGGGTGCAGCTCGTGAAAAGGGACAGAGCAGCGAGTGCCGGCGCTGAGGCTGCTGCCAGAGCCTCCGGCAGCAAATCCAGAGGCAGCCGAAGGGAAGCCGAGCGCTTGAGGGATCAGATGCTGAGGCGCCTGGTGGCGGACAGGCCTGCTCCTCCAGACCAGCCCAATCAAAAGAAAGACTCGCTGAAAAATGGACAGAATCCGAGAGAGCAGAAAACCAAAAGCCCGTTCCCTCCCAAGAGCAGTGCCCTGAACAGGTCGAGCGACGCGGACGGCGCTGGGCTGCCACAGGTAAGTGGGGCTGCTGGGGCGGCCTTGGACAGCTCCCACCCTCCTGCTCAGCCTTGCTTGATGTAGACTTGGACTTCAAACAGCTCAAGAGATAGGACACCTTTCTGGATGCCTATTTTCAGCCTCCTGTCAACAAGGCAAGGCCAAGGGTTGGGTTTTTTGTTTGTTTTCTTTTGGGGGGGAGTAAGGTTTTTGCCTCCCCTCCTCCTAGCTGGGATAAACTCTCTGGGAAGGGGAGATGGAGGTCCTGGTAATGCTTATTTATCCCTTGGGTAATCACAGGGTGTACTTGCCAGGGGAGAAGGAAAGGTGAGATGTGAGATCAGCGGGAAGTGCCTGGGAGTTGAAAACTGCTACCTGTAAAAGTACCTTTTTAGATCCACACAATAAAACAAGGTTATTTTCCTTGGAGTGCCGGAGCAGGGCATTTAAATAGGTTATTTTATAGACTTGCACACAGTTTCCAGTGTACTTCCAGGTCAGCCTGCTTGCTTAAGTTGGCATCTGAATGCCAACTTTTTTTGTCCTGTTTTTGAGGACTGTTTTGGTTTCTCAAATCCACAAAAGCTGACATTGGCATTGGCTGAATGAAACCAGTTTAGTCTCTACTCCAAACATGTACAATGTTAAGCTAGTAAATCTAGGTATTAGTTTTAAAGAGAAATTGGCACATTTGGATTGTTAGATGATGTTTCTATTTTTAAGTCCGCAAACAATTTTTTTTGGAGCCTTATGATCCAAAAAAAGCCCGAACACCTGTGCACTTGTGATAGTGAAACAGGAAAAAAAAATTTCAAACTGTTCCTTAAATACTCTTTGCCACATTTCTAGGGTTTGGCACCGTTGAAGCTTGATGCCTTTTCTTGTAGTTACATTTGTGTTCTGAGGCTTTTCTGAATTTGTTTCTCTCCCTCATATTCAAGCCTTGGTTCCAGATACGACTGCGACTGGTCTGAGCCACCACCCTGCAGAGCAGGATGTGGAGAGCAGCCAAGGGACACTGCTGAGAGCTCCAGGGCAGCCCGGGTGTGAAATCAGGCACTAAAACTTTACAAATATTTGGTTTTTCCAGAGCCCTGCAGCATTTAGGGCTCACTCAAGATCACAGCTTTTTCTCTCCCCTGCAGTATTGCAGCATTTCCATCCTGCCTGTTCTTTCCTCCTCTTAATATCTGAGATTTACACAATGACCTCATTCTCTCAGCTGTTCTGTGTGCAGTGTCTGGGGAGGCTTCTTAGCTGGTTTTAAATGTCTTCTGTTGCTCTTGGGTAATAGTTCTTACATCTCCCTGCTTGTTCCATTGCCTTCTGAGTTGTCATATTATTACTGTTCTGTGCCTGTCCGGTAAACTGGTTACAGCTATTAAATCCCATGGATTAATCAGCTTCTAATGCTGAGTATCCAGGATTTCCCATTTTTAGGAAGTGTTCCTGTTGTCACTAAGGTGCACTGTTGGATGTATCCTGAGGAAGGGTTTTTCTCCTCCTTTCTGGTTTTTTTTTTTTTTTGTGCTATTAAGAAACATCCACATCTCTGGACGAAATGCGTGTTCATCAAAATAAAACCCGTACTAACATATCTTGGCTGTTACGGAATTCCTGGCAGTCACATTTCTGAGGCTAAAGGCAGAGTCTTTGAGGAGGAGAAAAAATTAAAAAATCCACCTTAACAGGAGTATTGAGCTGAAGCTGGTCCTGCCCAGCCCTGGGCTAATTCCTTGGTTATTGAACCATCCAGCTGTCACCTGCAGAATTTCAGGCAAGCTCTGCAGCTGCCCTTGCGTCTCTGCTCCCAGAGCGGTTTAATTTAGGCCAAGGATGTAACACTGAAGGCCATGTACTTGGGATGTGGCCAGCTTCTCCAGGAGGGAGCTGCTGAAGCACGGAGTCTTCCGCCTTGCCTTGGTCATGGGCCAAAAGCAGGAGAGTTACACACATGCTGAAACCAGAAGAATTGTGCCCGGGCTAGTTTGGTGCGGTATATGGAGCCCATGGCTGCAGGAGGTGAATTCTGAATTCCTTGAGAAGGTCTAGTGGGTGGGCTGGAAGCTGCAGACAATACTGAGTCATTACCTGGGAGCATCCAGCATCTGAAGTGGGAAAGGACATGTGAGGTCAAAGTGACTCTTAACTCCTCTCTAAAAGAGGAGGAGAAATTCATGTGCTGTTCCCCTCTTCCGTGGGTGAGCAGTGACTGTGTGGAAGACAGATCTTGTCCTTTGCTCCCAGAGGCTCAGGGAGAAGTCAAGGTACACTTTTAGGTGCATGTTGCCCTTCTGAGCTCTCATTTTCCTCTCAGCCCCTAGAGCTCCATAGCCACCTGCAGCGTCCTTTGCTAGTGTGCAGCCACCACGAGTTTGTGGTTTTACTGGCTCCCTGCGATGGAAGGAGAGTGTACCGGGGCAGCCCACAGTGCAGCCTGCTCATCAGCACTTCACTCAGGAAGAGAAATTGGTGCTTTTTCCATTGAAGTCAGTGACGTTTTCCAGGCACCGATTTTTTTCTGCCTCCTTGTAGAAACGCTCATCGGGTTTAAAATCCAGCGGTGCATTTTGTAGCCGATGGGGAGAAGTGTTTCAGCAGCTCTGCTGGGGAGAAGGGCTGCAGCACCGCAGCAGCTCTGCAGGCAGGCTGGAAAAGGCTGCAGCCTTCACAAGGAGCTCCTTCCTGCAGTCACTGTTCTGGCTGCCTTTGGTCCTGCAAGGCCAGTGGTTGACTCTTGCTGTCCTGCTTCTTACTGGTGCTGGGTACTTTTTACTCTACAAAGAAAAAGATCTCTCTTCATAGCCGACACTAACTCCGTAATGATTTGTGATGTTACCCTCATTTGTGTCTTGACTGACGTGTCACCTCGTGCAAAAAACTAAGAACACAGTCAAAGAGGCAAAAAGAGCTTATTTTGTAGATTCAGACCAGGATTAGCAAAGTAAGGCCCATATAAATGAAGCACAGACCCAAACAGCAAACCAGCACCTTTCCTGGGGGTGCAATCACAAGATGTTTTCTGTTGTTTTTGCTTTACCAGAGCGAATAAAACACGGTTTGAGAACAACATGTTACAGAACTCTGGTATTTTTCTTTCAAGTCCCTTAGGTTCAGTGCAGATTCTGATGCCCACAGCTGCTCTAGGTCCACCTTACAGATATAGGACTCTCAGACAGGGACACCAGGTCACTTGTCCCAGGCCAAAGGCAGGCAGGGCTTGGAATCAAAAGTGTCTGACACTCTGATGCTCGCCCAGGCCAAGATGTCACTTCTCTCTATTTTCTAAGCTAATAAGATAGGACAGCTGGCAAACTTCTAGTCTCCTTCTCGTTTATCCCTGAGAATGAAATCTTCTGTTCTTTGCTTTAAAGAATTTAGGGTTATGGAGCAAAGATAAGAAATGTCTCAGCTTGCAAGCATTAGAGGCATTTTTGACTGTTCTGTTGCCCCAGGCAAAGCTTATCTCATTCCAGCTCTCCGCAGACATTTGGCTGTCAATTCATCCTCAAGACTTCTGGGAGGAAGAGGATCTCTCTCAACTGTAAAGTGGCAGGGGGAGGTTAGGCATTAAAAAGTGAGTCAAGGAAGAATCTGGCTCACTGAAAAATATTACCAAGCAAAGTGGAGACAAGGCTGCTGTGCCCAGGATGTGGGTGCTGGTCTCCTGAGTGGTGTGTGTGATGAGATGATTCACGTGAAGCAAGAAGTGTTTTCCCATAGTGGTGTGAAATCAGGGAGACTTTCTGCTCCTCTGGCTTTCCTAAGAGTCTGGCTCAAGTGGCTGAGTTCCTGCCTGGCTGTTCCCCTCTTGTGGTGCCAGCATTTCTACCTTTATCTTGTTCATGTGCTCGGTGAAAGGAGGTCAGGGTCCTGAGCGGGGTAGAGTTAGGCAGGGCTGTAAGTGCTGCTGCTGCCTGGGACAGCTGCTGTCCTGAGGCTGCTGGTGAGGAGCAGCAGGGAGCAACGTGCTGGATTTTACATGTGTCTTTGTTCCAAAGAATCCATAGTTTCGTTAAAGGAAACCCATCAATGATTAAGTAAATAGAGGAAAAACCAGCTTATGTCCGTAATGCTAACAAATAGTGATTGATTCTTTGGTCCATAAAGCTCAGATGTTAATCAAACATACACATGAATTGAGAGGTTTTTAATTCTTTGAGGGAAAATTTAGCTGAGATATGAGGAGAGGAAATCATTTGCTCAAGACTGCAAAAAAAAACTTTCTTGCAGGGAAGCCTTCGGTGTCTTCCTTGCTGCTCTTGGCCTGGCTGGCTGGTTACTACGTGCAGCACAGCTTTAGTTTTACAATGACCATTTAGTGTGCTCTGAACCCAGCACATTTACTGACCAGGATGTTGCCCACCGTGATCTGGAGCGTTTTCCCAGTTCCTGTTTCCTGGACTGGATGCCAACAGCATGATATAAAAACTGGAGAATATTTCCTCCAAGACGAGCTTTTGATCAGCTGCTCTAGTGGGGAGCAGCGCTGGGCAATTCAGCTCCAAAACACTTCTTGAGTTGAAGATGGTAAATTGCTCCATTTTAAATATTTAGCAGATGTTCTCAAAAGCTCAAGAAAATGTGCTACACACATGGACTTTGTGGTGGAAGGTAAATTGTCAAGAGGGTTGCCTGGCAGGCTAAGGACTGGAATGGGGCTAGGCACCAGGAAAGGAATTTTCTGATGAAAGAAAGGAAATTGTTCCTGCCACTTTGATTATTTTCAATAAAGTGGCTCATCCTGTGTGGATGTGAGCAAACCTTCTGCCCACCAGCAGCATCTCCTGTGGCGTGCAGGCAGGGAGCTGCTCGTCAGGTCACTTTGCTTTGAAGAGTTGGTCTGAAAATACATCTCCTCGTGCTGCAGTGATTTGATTATGACATAGAAATGCCATTACAATCCTCCCCCTTTGTGCTTGCCAACTGCACAGCTTTAGAAAAAGGAATATATGGCCAAAGTAAATGGCCCAAATGAACCTCAGTTCCTGGTCCGTGCTTTTTTTGCTTCTGTCTTATCCCACCTCTCCATTCTCTTAGCTCCACTCACTGTACTTTTGTTAAATCTAAAGTCTTTACCGGTGTTCAGCTGAGCTAGTAAGGGCTTGTCTGCTGTGGAGGAAGAAAGTGGAGAAACAATTCAGAAAAGAGGAAGCAGTAAAACATCCTGCTTCTGGGAAAAACAACCCAGGGTCTTTTCAGCCTCCCTAACTGGAGGAGATGAACCATAAATTAAATGCCATAAAACAAAACTGATATTCGGTGTTCAAGTCAAACTAAGACAACTTTTTCCTTGACAGATCCACACAGGAACATCTGCACCAGAACCATCAGTGTTGACTACATTCTCCAGTCCCGTAGCCACAGGGAGGACGGAGAAGCCCGGGCAGCCAGATGATGCTTTGGTCCATCCTCACTCCTCGGACGCGTTGCCCACGGTCAGCCTCGTGCCGGTGAAGAGCACGGCGAGAACGCAGACGGCCACTTCTGTGCCAAGTGGAGTTCCCACCAACGGCAGCCTTTCTACAACCCAGACCAACACAGCTGCCTCCCCAAGCACTACTGCCACCACCCCAGGTGAGAGCAGCCCTGCTCTAGCATGTGTCATCTACCCAGGCTTTGGTGACCAGCCATTGCAGCACTGGAAAATAGGAGAGTGTTTCAGAAATCATGGTACCTTTGAAGTGCCGAGTTACCCGCTTCAGCGCACGTGCCGTTGGACCCCGTTAGCTCCTGAGGTCTGAGGCTGGGACTTTGGCATCATAAATCTGCATGTGAGCGTGGTCCCGAGAATGATTGGAAAGAAACGATGATTTCTTCATTCCCAAAGTGCAAGTTGAGACGTGGTGCGAGGCAGAGTCCCGTGAAGCGTCCCGTCAGTAGTCCTGACACGCTGCCCGCTGTCCAGTTGAGCAGAAATCTTAATATCTGCTCAGAATGGGCTGTAACTGATTCTTTTCTGTCCCTGAAATGTCAACGCACAGCTCGGCCATGGAGAACGGTCTGCTTGGCCATTAGCCCCTGCTTTGCTTTGCGGCAAAATGTCGTCTCTGTTCACACTGCTATTTCTTAAAACAAACTCTTGGAAATCTCTAAAAGCCCAAGTGCCCTTTGGCCAGCTCTGGAACTCACCCTGGCCACCAGTTCACCCTGTAAGGATCTGGACGGGCGGGGAATGGTTTACTCCTGTCGGGTGGTATCGCAGAATTCCATTAATCCAGTTTGCTGATGTATTTGGAGCCGAATTTCAGTTGAATTTAGGGTTCCTTTCCCTTACAAGGGAACAAATGGAAAGTGTAAAGGAAACACTGCATCCAAAGATGTTTTTGGCAGGAAGCTGATTGGATGCTTTTGCTAACAAGTTAGTGTTCTTTTTAAGGGCTTACCCCAGCTAAAACTGGAAAATGTGCTTTAAACGTCTCCAGTGGCTTGTGTTGGAAAAATAACAAGGCCAGGGCCTCCTCGTTTTGCTAACAAATATGAAGATGATGGGAAGGGTAGTTTTTCCAACTGGGTTTTGGTTTTTTTGTCTATCTGTTTGCATTTTGTGTTTCTTTCTTTTCCCTACTGAGATCAGATTTCTTTTTGCCTTTGAACCCTTTGCAGCTAGAAGACTGATGGAGTTGTTATATCCCAAGATCTGGAGTAATGGAGAGGGGAAAAAAAGAATTTGATGAATTTGTTTTCTTTTAGTTAATTCCAGTAGCTAGTAAACAGGTGGAAGAAAGGCTAAATGTTTAATGAGGTTTTCCCTGTATTTTTTAACTTGGATTTTTGTGCTTTTCTCCGAAACATCGTCTTAGACAGGGTAATACTAGAGTAAAGCCACTTCAATTCTTGCTTTATATGCATAATTCCCAGGCCCACTAATAAAAGACAAAAATAAAGCAAATGGGAGGGGAAGAGGAGCATGAGGAAGCTGAGAGATACTCTTAAGAAATGTGGTAAACCTGCTGGTTACCTTAATGCTAATAACAAACAGGGGGAAAAAAAGTTACCAGCCATAGTTTTCAAGTGTTTACGCTGTAGTTTTTTAAAACAAACTACCTGTCAATTTATTTGAAATGGAGCAGTAAGAAAATTCTTAATCAGGAGATGAAAAGAAAATATAAATAAAAGGAACAGGTTTGTATTTTGAGTTTCTGTACTCAGTGCGGTAGCTATGCAGGGATTTTTTTTTTTTAAGTTTTAAAAAAAATCTCTTAGCCCCCAAGCAGTTTTTCAATAAAGGAATACCGTGGATTCTTCATATATTTGTGAAGATCTGGAATTGCAGTTTGGTGAAGAGCAGTGTTTGTCTTGCTGTGCCATGAGGCTGCAGCCGAGTTCTCTGCTGAAATCCTGTCAGGTAAAACCCTTCGCATCCTGCTGGGCCCTAGGTGAATAGATTCCACGGTACAGGCCCTGAGGGTCACGTTTCAGCTCTGTAGAAAAAGGAGCAGGACATGCACAGTACCTGCAGAGAGAGATGACTGAGTAGTTTTGGGCTTGTCTTAAAATCGTAAAACCCCATTAGTGCTTTTGCATTATCAGTGAGAGCAAAACCTGCCACCGGAGCTGTATCGAGTGACGGGATGTTTACAAAATACAGACATTTGTGGCTGGTTTTCATTCCACAGGCTCTGAAACCAAGGTGGGGTTTATGTACGTATTTAATTAAAATTTTTGTTTTCTGTTCCTCTTCCAATTCTGTGCTTGTCCCTCAGTTATGAAGGAGCTGGTAGTTTCCGCTGGAGACAGCGTGGAAGTGACCCTGCCGAAGAATGAAGTTCAGCTGAATGCGTTTGTGCTTCCTGAGCCACCACCTCGTAAGGCTTCCCTGGGATTCTCCTGAGAGCTTGTGATGGTGAAATGAGAAATCAGCTTTATATACAGCATTAAATAAGGACAATCCTGGAAATGTCTTTTGTCAGAGAACACTTCCCTGTAGAAAATTTTCAGGCTGTGGTATTACTTCCTGCTGCCTCTCACAGAAAACAGCAAGATACAAAAAGACATTGGAAGTGCTAAAAAATCATTAGGTGTGGACAGGCTGGGGAACACATTTCTGTACACTCCTCACTTCATCATGCAGGTTCATCACAGGTATTGATAAAGTTCTTACCTGTAGCTCTGCCCACAGTGGCAGCAGGAGGCTGCAGAGGGGAGACAAGCACGTCACGTTGTGCAGCAACAGGGACAGATGAATTCCTCTTCAAAAACAGGCCTTGTGTTGTGTCTGCAGGATTTCAGGGCCTGATAAGACTTTTCTCTCTTCCTATCCTGGAGCTGTGATTGTTTCCAAGCTCTTTAATGTCTTAGAGGCTGAAAGATGGATTTTGGCTCCTGAGTGAATGTGTTTAGAAGCACAGATTGTCCCTCTTCCTGGGTATATTCCCAAAAAGCTGCAGCCCAAATTCCAAGCTGTCTCATTTCTCCATAGTGTGGCAGAATGTGCCTTGTAAATGTTTAATACTGTTGCTTTTCTGTAGCATGGCAGAAAGGCGGTCTTGTAAAAACAAACATCTGGACTTTTTTTTTTTTTTTTAAAGGAACCACTTATTCCTACGAGTGGGAGTTGATTACTCATCCAAAAGACTACAGTGGAGAAATGGAAGGGAAGCACTCCCGGACCCTTAAGTTATCTAAGGTAAAGCTTTCGCTGCTTTGTATCCTCCTGTGTTAAATGCCAAGTGGAAAAGATGGGGACCCTGGCAGCCAGGGAAGACTTGTGTGAGATTTCAGGATGAATAGGAAATTGTGTGGTGGGCAGGCAGCCAAGGTTTGACTGCAAGCCCTCTGCTAAGTCTCTTATGAAAAGGAGATTGATCTGGCATGAGGGGAAAGAAGAAATTGATTTCAGGATCTAAAAGCTGCCTGCAAGCAGTGTGTCGAGCCATACAAATGGCACAATTCAACGTGAACCAAGGGTTGTGAATGTTTCTGCTACTTAAACAGTGTGGTGGTCTGTTTAGGTCTGAAGCCTTGTACTACCTGCTGGAAAAGGGACTTGATTCCATTAAGGAGAGCTGAGGGCCTCGTAGCACGTCCCTGGCTGCTGCTTTTAGGCAACAGCGAAAGGGTTGCTGCTTTCTGCACACGGGGATTCTGAACAAGGAAATGGCTTTAAGTGTTGTGTGAATATACAGTTCTGAATATACAGTATTTATGAGACATTCCTTTGAGCATCTTGGATTCTTCTGCACTCAGAAAAAAAATCTACAGGCTTTAGTCACGATATCACGCAGAGAAAAGCCCTTCGAAAGGAGTGTGTCTTTCAGAATTTCAGCCTTTTGGGTGTCACGACTGTTGTCAAGCACCCAGTCCTTCGCCCCCTCATCTTGGATCAAGAGTGATGGAAGGGTGACTGACTGACTGGTGTCACCTGGAAGGAAGGGAAGAAGTAGTTTCCTTTGTGAAAACACGCAAGAAGAGATTTTCTTCTCTTAGATGCAGCCTTTTCCCATCTCAAATGCAATCTGCTAGTGCAGATTCCTGTGGCCAGAGAACCTGAACTAATCTCTGTTATCTCTCTTCTGTTTGCCTATTGTTGCTAGAAAATAAAGCCTGACTGACAATCCCATGGTAGAAAGAAATAGTAGCCTTTGGTTTTTGCATAGCCATTGTAAACTGAGAGATACGTAAAACCATTTTGGCATGGAAACCGTCCTTTGCTGTGTGGGTTTGGGGTGTAATTGCCTGTGTGTTACGCTGTTAATGTGCCACAGTGCCAGAGTGTGGTAATTTGACCTTCCAACAGCTCCTGAGAAGGTGTTACCAGCCTGAAGGTAAATAAATAATTTTTTATGCTTGCTTCCAGCTTACTGTTGGTCTGTACGAATTCAAAGTCGTCGTTGATGGAGAAAACGCGCGTGGAGAGGGCTATGTGAACGTCACAGTGAACCCGAGTGAGTTGGTGGAATTGTGTCTTCTCTTTAGTTCGTCTGTCTCTGACAAACCTGTATCCTGGTGTTTTGCTTTATTTGACTGGACCCTGCTTTAACACAGTGAAAATTCATCACGCTGTGGACTCAGAGTATGTGTTTTAAGTCTAAGTCAACCACTCCATAAAAGAGCCGGAATACTGATAGAAAAGTGCTTAGCAAGTGCCTCGCCCTGGAAGGCCACTGCTTCGCTAAAAACTAGCTGTAACCGAGGAAAAAGCTTATAGCAACAGACGCAAAAAATGAAGGGAAGCCAGAGCTTTGAAGCTCCTTTGGTGGTTCTTTTATTCCCTGTCCAGTAGGGACTATCATTCCCAATCACAGGCAGGTTAAGTCAAATCTCATTCCTTGCTGTAAGACATGGTTTGCAGATGAGCTGGTCTAGATAAAGCAGCTTGTGCTGCCTCACCAGGCCTCATCTTTTAGAGGACCTGTGGAAACAGGCAGCCACGGGTCCTCTCAAATTACCCGCAACCCACCTTTATTTTGCACACTTCAGCAAGACTTTTTCTACAACCTTTGTGGGCGAAGAAGTGCTCTTGCACTCCCTAAACTGACAAGAGTACGTGGCTGGCCTTCTGGATGCTGTTGCTGATCATTTCCTTATAAGCAGTGAATCTGCAGCTGGCAGCGTGCATCAAAATCATTCATTTTTCAGAGCGGCAGCCAAACTTTGGCAAGAAGCTCCAGGTGCTGCTCCATTGGAACGGTCTGTGCTTGAGCACTCGACCCAGTGTGGGAGAACAGATGCAGTGCAGCCCTTTGCAGAGTGCTGGTGTGGTAGCAATTCTCCTCCTTGCCTTTTTTTAAATCCCTTTTGGTAGTGCTGGTTCCCCAAGCGGGTGTGTAACTTGCTGAAAGCAGGAATCCATCGATTGTGCCGTTCTCTGCCGTCTGGCCAGTCGGTGGCTGTCTTGGTGCTGCGTAGCACAGCAGCTCCACACTGGACTCCCCTCCTGGACTCTCTGACTGCAGGACTGAGGCAGGGAGGGGGAAGAGGGTGTGCAATGTATTCTGCTTCCTACTCCTGGCATGCAAAGGCAGAGTCTTTTTGCAGAGCTCCTTGGCCAGGGCTTTTTGTCGTGATCTGCCTGTAGATGTCATTGTAACTGCTCGGTGGTTGTTGCAGAGCCTCGGGTGAATCGGCCTCCTGTTGCCATCGTGTCCCCGCAGTTCCAGGAGATTTCACTGCCAACCATTTCAACTGTTATTGATGGCAGCCGTGAGTACCTGCAGCTTCAAACACAGTAGTCTGGCAGGCCTGGTTTCCGTGGGTTTGGTTCTGGGATGGCCCCTTGGATAAAGTTTACGAGGAGCTGGCTGTGACTCTGTCAAACACACTTTAATCAAAAAAATCAGCCCCTCTTGCCAGGAGAGGGGAATATGCACAGGACGGCACCTCTCCGGGGCTCCTTTTGAAGGGCACTGGCCTGAGCCAATCTTCTGAAAAAAGAAAAGCTCTAGAAGTTGCTACTTAATAATAATAAAAAAAAGACTGTCAGTCAAAATTCCTGGCCTCTTGCATTAAGCCTCAAATGTATTAGTTGGCTGCCCCACTGCCTTTACTGACCCCGACCTGCACTAGAGCTCTGCAGGAGTTTCTTTAAATATAGTCAGGTTGTTTTACCCCCAACTAGTATTATTTTGTTAGAGTTTTGTTTGGATTGTTTTTTTTTGTCTTCCCCCAGCCCATATACAAAGCTGGAATTAAGGGTGTTTGAGCATACCTGTGAAACAGGGTGGAGGAGAACGTACACTTTGGGTGTCTGAGCATGAGACACCTGTGGGCTCGGACAAAAATGCCTTTGCCACTGAGCCCAGTGCTGAAATGGGGGACTAGGCACGAGGGGTTTGTGAAGCAGCATTTTCCAACTCCTTGTATGTATTTTTTTCCTGTCAGAAAGCACTGACGATGATAAAATTGTCAGCTATCACTGGGAAGAACTGAAGGGCCCTTTGCGGGAGGAGAAGGTTTCCAGCGACACTGCCATACTGACCCTGACCAACCTGGTACCTGGGAACTACACCTTCAGGTGGGTTACACCTGGCAGAGTTGATCGGTTCTCATCCCTGAAGAGTAAAATGCACAAGATTCCTGAAATGTTAGTCTGGTTTAAACAACAAAGAAAAGCCCACAACAGGGAGAGAACTCTGTTTTGCACTATTCTCTCTCTCTGCTCCGCCACTTTCCAGTAGTTTCACAGCTTTTCACTTCAGAAGAGCTAAGCTACCCAGCTACTTTTTATTCTGAAGTTGTAGCACTGCTTTCAGATGAAGGCAGAAGGGAGCGGATGGTCTGCGGCGCTACAGAATGTCTCTTGAAATGTCAAATCTAAACGGTTTGGGTAAAGGCTTAGGAAGAAGTGCGGGCTTTAAATCCAATTTTTAAATGCATTGTGTTTGTCCCAGATAAGTGGGTGAGGCCTAATAGTTTTATGCACGTACCTGAGTAATAGATCGTAGCTGTTTTTACTTTAAAGTTTTATGTTTTTCCTTTAGTCTGCATTTTGGTGTGTTGTCCATGCGCTGCATCAGCATTTAGTTTATTTTAAAATAAAATAAAGCTGAGTACAGATAACTGAAGACTGCTTTCCTTTTAAGCAGTTGGTGTATGAGCTGCTCAGGGAGGTGTTCAGGTGTAGACTTAGCAGAAAGCAGCTCTGTTTGGTGGTGCTACCTGAGGAGGGATCCTGTGTTCACTTGTGGGTTAGTAATGACGTGACTGTTGATTTTCTTGCATCACTTTGAGACTGATAATTGAGTGTTTTGGGGAGGAAGTTTCTATTCATTCACCTCGAACCATAAGGGTTTTTTCACTCCTGAAAAGAATTATTCAGGATCTTAAGTTTCTGTCTCTTCTTTTGCATTGCAATTAACTCCATCTAATGTTTTGTGTCCAACTCTAACAATCATGACTCTTCACTGCTTTCCCTTTTGGTTTTGTGGTTCTTTTCCCCCCTCTTCAGTCTAACAGTAGTGGACTCAGATGGTGCCAGCAACTCCACCACTGCAAACCTGACTGTGAACAAAGCAGTGGATTATCCTCCAGTGGCAAATGCAGGCCCGAACCAAGTGATCACCCTGCCCCAGAACTCCATCACTCTCTACGGGAATCAGAGCACCGACGATCACAGCATCGTCAGCTACGAGTGGCTGCTCAGCCCTAACAGCAAAGGGAAGGTGATGGAGATGCAGGTCAGTGCAGGTCTCTGGTACTCAGCCTGGATTACTCACTGGCTGGCTTTTTATTTTCTATAATCAAGCCATTTTTAATTGATTGTTAGCAAATGTCTCTCATAATCCTACAGAGCAAGCATGTGGTGATTAAATATCTGCTTAACGCCAAATCCGTATGAAGCTGGTATTGGCTCAGTGGCTGAGCTGGTGCACCAGTCTAGCCACAGCTTTTCACTGGGATCCTGCTTCTTGAGCAGTGCAGTTTTAAATACTGCTGAAGAGTGAAGGATTGAGAGAGGCGGGAACTTGATGGTTTTGGATTCTGGTGTCGCATACAAGAAGTCTTGTCACAACCCGATCGCACCCATGTGTCTTACTAACAGAGGCTGAAGCAGTAAGCCCCTGGAATCTGCTGCTAATAGTTGTTTCAGAAGCAGAGTCTTCTGGGCTGTCGTCGTGTGTGTGAGGATTCATTTTAATATGTGAATTTGTTTTCTCAAAGGGAGTGAGGACACCGGTCTTACAGCTCTCTGCAATGCAAGAAGGTGATTACACTTACCAGCTGATAGTGACTGATTCTGCTGGGCACCAGTCCACTGCTGAGGTCACTGTGATAGTTCAGCCAGGTAAGCTGCTGCCTGCAGCTGCTTTTGCCACTTCTGCTCCAAGTATCAGAGGCCAGCGTCAAACGGTCAGCGTCCTCTAGATCTTACGGTAGCTCTGTGCCGCTTTCAGAAATGCTGCTCTGGGCTGGTCTAGTGCTGAGAAATGAACAAAAGAAAGTTTCTAGGAATATTGCCTTCCTAGGCTGTTCTTTTATTTTACACAACGTAGCCTGAGGGCATTATCCCACCATAATGGCAGGATGGTATTTCCAAGCAGCGGTCTCTGCCCATAGTGCCAGGTCCTGGGACAGGAGCAGGAAGAGTGGAACACTTAGAGAATGAGAGCAAAAATCAGAACTCCTAGACTTCATTCTCATTTTATTACAGATGTGTGAAGGAAACCCTGATCTGAACTCTTAGCTGCTTTTAACCTCCCGCTCCCTGAGCACAAGGTTGAGATAGTGGGTAGGAAATAAGCTTAGGGTCGTGGAGAAAATTCTTAGTGCTGGGGTTTGAAGCTCCACCTTTTATGGCATGTGTATGAAAAATATTGCATCATTTTTCAGAGAACAATAAGCCCCCAAAGGCGGATGCTGGTCCAGATAAAGAATTAACTCTTCCTGTGGACAGCACCACGCTAGATGGCAGCAAGAGCTCAGATGACCAGAAGATTGTCTCCTTTCGTTGGGAAAAGACACGGTGTGTATCATCTTCCTGACTGTTCTTGTGCAAGTATCTGGGTCTTTCATTTAAAACAAGACCCACCCCCACATACCTCCCTTGGGTTAAGTCCTGATGCCGCTGGGCCTGACAAGCTTTACCAGTGACTAGAATGAGAGAAGGATGGATGTTTATTTGGTGGAGTTTTGTTGGATCATTAGAAAAGCTTTGCTGTCATCTCTAGGCCTGATTCCCATTCCCAGTGTGGCTGAGGCTTGTACAAGAGACCAACCACGTTTGATTCACAGCAGTGTAGTGTGGGCTTGGTCTTAGGAAGAGACTGACTCTTGTCATCAACAGCAGGGCCCTCCTACCTGGTGCTTTTGCAGGGTGTTTGAATGAGGTGATGTTCTGTTGTCATGCTTCCCTTCAGACTCTAAATTCCTTCTAGGGAATTCAGGAAAAAACCAGCAACGTTCAGTAGCTTTTTCTGTCTGCTCATGCAAGGTCTGTGCAAAGTTCTTATAAATGGACTATTTTTACTTTATTGGCTTATTGTACAGTTTATGAACCGATTTTGCCGAAAGTACCGCTTTTTGTAAATCCAACTTAAACACTGGTATCAGTGCTCCCCTGGTTTAAAAATAACCAAAACACTAAACTGCCAGAAATTATACGTTTTGTTCTGAACGCTGCACTTACTCTTTTGATTATCTTGCTATAGCAGGAGAAAATATTTTTGCTTTTTGTCATGGACTCTATTTCCAGGCAGCTGTTTGCACCCTGATAACCTCTGCTTGAGTATCCTGTTTGATGTGAGGCTCCCATGGCCTGTGCAAAGTTTAAACTGGTCCTCTTATGCTTTGCTTAGGGGCCCAGATGGTGTCAAACTGGAGAATGCCAACAGCAGCATTGCCACTGTAACAGGCCTTCAGGTTGGGACCTACGAGTTTACTCTGACAGTTAAAGATGAGAGGAACTTGCAGAGCCAAAGCTCGGTCAACGTCATTGTCAAAGAAGGTAAGTTCAGCAAAACCTGTGTTCACATGCTAATACTGAGGAGTGGGTGAAAAATAAGATAGGGCCTTCTCTAAGTTAGGGGTTTATCCTTCTCCAGAGGAATGTCCTCAAAGATGCTGAGGGAACTGGAGCATCTCTGTGCTGAGGAAAGGCTGAGCCCTGGGGCTGTTCAGCTGGAGAAGAGAAGCCTGAGAGGGGATCTGATCAATGTTTATAAATATCTAAAGCGTGTTTATAAATATCAAGAGGATGGGGCCAGCCTCTTGTCAGCGGTGCCCAGTGACAGAACAAGGGACAATGGGCACCATCTGGGAACCCAGGAGGCTCCAGAGCCTGGCCCAGGCTGCCCAGAGAGGTTGTGGAGTCTCCTTCTCTGGAGAGATTCCAGACCTGCCTGGACACTAATGCTGGGTCCCCTGCTCTGGGTGACCCTGCTGGAGCAGGGGGGATTGGATGAGATGATCTCCAGAGGTGATCAGCTGTGATTCAACTGAATCCCACAGTGCGTAATTTCCCTTCTCTTCCCACAGAGTTAGGTGGGGGTTTCTGGCTTACAATGGAGATCTAACACAGTAGGTCTTGATTGGGAGTTACCAGGTTTTTCTCCGACCACTTTCCTTCTGTTTGCTTAGAGATAAACAAGCCTCCTGTTGCAAAGATTGCCGGTAACGTTGTCATCACGCTGCCCACAAACACAGCAGAGTTGGATGGATCCAAGTCCTCTGATGATAAAGGAATTGTCAGCTACTTGTGGACCCGGGACGAGGGGAGCCCTGCAGCTGGGGTGAGGTTTCTGGTATAAATCACAATTTGCAGCACCACAAAAGTCAATGAGAAGGAGCACTGACAGCTCCCAAGGAAGCGTGAAGCTGATTGTTGTACCTGTTACCTTGTAGTGATAACCCTTTGGTATGATGAAGTATCATTCTACCCTGATACTTATTTTGCTCTGTCTTCCAGGAAGTCTTGAATAATTCAGATCACCATCCTGTCCTCCTCCTGTCCAATCTGGTAGAAGGGACCTACACATTCCACCTCAGAGTGACAGATGCCAAAGGAGAAAGTGATGTGGAAAGGACCACAGTGGAAGTCAAACCTGGTGAGTCTGGGTTTTGTGCTCTCCCGCCTTTTCCTGCGGTGCACTAACACGCCCCGTTTGTTTGGATACAACACACTGAGATGAAAATGTGTAGTCTAGTCCAGTTCAGAGCTGTGAAAGCCCAAAGTTTCGGGGGATGTGATTGTAATTTTGTGTGGTTCTTTGGGGCTGACTCTTCCTGCTTGCCATGACCTCTGAAAGCCGTAGACTTTGTGTCCCTTCCTACAGTGATCCTGTGTTCAAAGCAGAAACATTCTGGAAAGATACTGGAAACCTGACTTGTACCCAGACTGTTCAGTTCTAAAGATCCATATTATCTACATTCTGCCTAGATCCTAGGAAAAACAACCTTGTGGAGATAATCCTGGATGTTAACGTCAGCCAGCTGACTGAGAGGCAGAAGGGTATGTTCATCCGCCAAATAGGTGTTCTGCTGGGGGTCCTCGACTCGGACATCACCGTGCAGAAGATCCAGCCCTACACTGAACAAAGGTAGGGCTTGTCTGAGTGTATGTGGAGGAGGTTGCTGGAGGGTTCAATAAAGCAAAGGCTGTTTTCTCTTGGGAAGCAGATTGGACAGTTGGAACACGTGGAGACGTTGCTTAACACTGATATTCCTGCTTGCTTGGGTCAGAGGTGTGTTGCCAAGTAGGGCTTGGGTATCGTTCCCCTCTGGAGGTGGTGCATTGTCCTCAAAAACTGCTGCTGCTGATGTCCTTGTCCCCCAGATCTATAAAATAAGAAACTAATCTAATTTATGTTTGAAAATAGTGAAGACTGAAGGATGTTCTACAGCTGTGATTTATAACCAGAGAAATAGTGGGGCTTGGTGCGGGAGTAGTTTGGT
Organism: Baryphthengus martii; assembly: GCA_013396935.1. Taxonomy (NCBI): domain Eukaryota; kingdom Metazoa; phylum Chordata; class Aves; order Coraciiformes; family Momotidae; genus Baryphthengus; species Baryphthengus martii. The sequence goes on along the minus strand of VWZK01002294.1, from coordinate 788,267 downwards.
GGGACACTGACACCGCAGCAGCGGTGGTGATGTACCAATGCCCCGAGCAGCAGCCCTGCCTGCCAGCTTTGTAGTTCTGCTTGAGGTTCACCTCCAGCACAACTGCTTTGATTTCAGTTGCTTCAGAGCTGGTCTCTCCTGAACAAGCAGAAGTTTGCTCGTAGGCGGAGCTGTCAGCCAGGGTTGCACTGCTGCCTGGGCAGTAGCTCTCAGCTCCAAGTACAGTAACCAGCAAGTCACACAAGGGGTGGTTTGGCTCTGCTGGATCCTGGCTGTGCTGTTTTGCCATGAAAGTTCCTGATAGGGTTCAGCTTTCCTCCTCTGCGCAAATGACTGGTCTGGGAAATTCACGGTTCTGCAGGAAACTTCAGGGGCTGGCGCTGTAGCGTTGTCACAGCAACAACTCCACACGTCTCTGTGCTGACAACAGCCCCTCGTTCCTGTAGGTGTGTTTGAGGAAGCCTGAACGCGCATGTGAGTGGCGTGGCAACGAGCTCATCAAGGGCAGAGTGGGAATCTGTTGAAATAAGTGCACTATTGCACTTAAGAGTAGCTTTAAGGTAGATAAAGCTCTGCAAAGGACTTACAGGACATGCTTGAAGTCAGGCAGTGATTCAGCAATGAATCTGCTGTTAGACCTTACACTTTCCTGGGTTCAGTGAGGTATCGATTCCTTCAGGCCCGCGTTGCCTGCCGGAGCAGTAAGATCAGGATTCATTGTCTGTGCAAACCTAAAGAGCTCAGAACAGACGAGCCAGCACTTTCTGTTGTAATATTACCATTCTGTCTGCCATGAGCAGGCCAGTTGCCACCCTTCTTCACCGAGGAAGGGATTCTTGTAATTAATGCTTCATCTGTTTATATGTTTACTAAGTAGACAGAAGAGTGGAAAGTGTCGTAAAAGAGCAGAGATTATTTTCTGACAGACGGCTTTAAGATCCCATTTTTGCCTCAAATATCAAAGCAGCTCTGTTTAAAAAAGATCTTTTTTGCCCTGGCTGCTCTTTTTCCCGCCCTGTACTCTGAGGGCTTCACTAATATCCTGTTGACTCATAGGCTGATTGGTAATAATCAATCTGAAGCATTTATGCATCCTTTTGTGAATCCAAAGGACATAAGAGACTCTGCAAAACTTGGGCAGCAAGTTCTTCTAGCAGAGAGCTAATGCAATAAAAGATGCAGAATCCAGCAATATCCTCTACACCTGGGCTTTTTGTGCTGTAACACTTTGCACACTCAACCTGAGCTTTGCAAAATACTCTAAACCTTCATTGTCTTCCTTGTGCTGAGCGGTTAAATGACCCTCCAAGTTCTATGTGTGGTACTTTCTGAGGATCCCACAGTGAGGAAGGGAGGAGAGTGTGAAAATGGTGGGACCTTGAAGTTTGGGGTCTTGCCAGCTTAGCACAAACACGCAAAGATGTGCTTGAGTAGCAAACTTGAGAACAGTCCAACCATAGCTTTGAAAATATGGCTGGATCAGATATCCCAAAAGGTTTTCTGCTGTATGACCAGCTCTACCTTTATTGCTTTCAAGATGGAGCCAGGAGTCTCATCTTCAAATAAACCAGGGATTCTGATTAAGTCCCTCTAATGACAGACTGAGGAGAAGGGCGCTCTGTCTGCTCTTTGGAGGAGCAGCAGATAATCATTGTTGTCTGACTTGCAGCACGAAGATGGTGTTTTTTGTACGGAACCAGCCTCCCCATCAGATATTCAAAGGACGAGAGGTCGCCTGGACGCTAAAAAACGAGCTGCGGAAACAACAGTCGGACTTCCTCATCTTCCGGGCGTTGGAGATTAACACAGTCAGTAAGTAAGGGTCACTGGCACAAGCTAACGTCATTCCCCTTCTCAGGTGCCAGAATAAGGACCTTGGTGTGTGCTAAACACAACTCTACACACACACACACACCCCTCTGGCTCCAGTACCGTTCGTTCCTTCATAAATGGGATGTGGAAAAAGAAGTCTGTTGGTCGTAAATTAATGAGCTGTTTATCAATTGATTCTGTCTATTCACTACTCGACTTGATATAAATGGTTATTTGTTACTGGGAAGATAAGAATTCACGAAATCAAAAGCAGATTGATGCAGATGAAACTAAACTACAGCGTTAGTGGAATACAGCCAGTGACCACGAGTATCATACTGGAAACAATAAAACTACAGTTTTTGCAAGCTGTGAACATGCTCATTTCCTCTGCGGCAAATGCATCAGTCTGAAGGAAATGTTTCCCTTCTGACATTTTTTTTTACACCTTTACAATAGCACTGTGTTTCCTTTGTGAGCTCCATCCGATAAGGATCATTTGTTGATCGGTTCGGTATTTTAAACTAGAATTATATAATTGTTTTTGTGACTTCCTGATCTTATGATTTTGTGGCTTCAAAAGCCTCTCTTCTGTTTGGTCCTTTTAAAAAGATCTCTTTGTTTCTTGCCTTTCTCACAGGCTGAAACTGAATTTGAAAATCACAACATTAACAAATACACAAATTCCATAAATCATGATTTTGATATAAAAGTTATTAGGCAAAATTTTCTTTGCACGTTGCGTGTTACGCTGTTAGTGAAGCGGGGTGTTTTAGTCTGGCCCGAGGGCTGGCCGCTCACCTTCGCACTGCTTGCTGCTCGTGGCTCTGGCTAAGCCATGGGTGGGCTGCAGAGTGACTCGGTTCGAGGGGGTTGGCCGTGTTCAACGGTGCTGTCCCGTTTTTGCCTCAGTTCACCTTGCTGGTTTTGGTCCCCAGCCTGTCAGCTGAACTGCTCCGAGCACGGGCGCTGCGACTCCTTCACCAAGCGCTGCGTCTGCGATCCCTTCTGGATGGAGAACTTCATCAGGGTGCAGATGGGGGACGGCGAAAGCAACTGTGGTACGTGCAACCTCCCTGGGATCGTTTGCCTTTGGAAAGCAAGCGGTGTTCGGAAGTCAGGGTGGGCAGAGGGGCAGGGCCCTGCTTTCTCCCGGTATCTCTGCCAGGATGTGCACACCAGGAGATGGTCCCTGCCCTGCTCTCACCACGAGCACCTTCTAGGCAGGGGGTGTTTGTGTGGTGGGGAAGCGACTCTTCTTCAGCCCCTCTGGGTAAACACTCACTATGAGTCGAGTCTGTTCTTGGTGTAAAAATCACACCCCTTTCCTGCTGTGCCCCTGCAGAGGCTTTTGTGCCGCGGGAAAGCAAATTGTGTAAATCAACCCACGCTGAGAAACGCCTGAGCACAGCGAGTCCACGCCCTGGGGCTCGAGCCTCTGCCTCTGTAGGTGGGTTAGTGGTGCTGTCACTGGCCTCCAGCTCTGCAGAGGGTCAGGCCTTTATTTTTCTTTCCCAAGACCAGTCATCCAAAGCGCACGCTGCCGACTGTACGAGGTGCCAGACCGTCTTTATCTCTGGGGTGTTTTGCTTTCAGAGTGGAGCGTGCTGTACGTCATCATCGCCTCTTTCGTCATCGTGGTTGCCTTCGGAATCTTGTCCTGGATGGTGATCTGCTGTTGCAAGAGGTGGGACTGAGGCTGTAACCCCCGCTGTGTCAGTGCTTCAGAGCCAAGTAGCTGCATTAGGAGGTGAAAGATCCAAACCCATCGTCCCAGCAGGTCATCTGCTTAGCCCTGGGATGTTAGTTCTTGTCACTCAATGTTTCACCTGAAGCCCTAGAACTCTAGGTTCAGTTAAGAAGCAAGATTTGGATTGGCCATAAATGTGCCACTAAAGCAACATTTTTAATGATTTGGTTTGTGATACAAACGTGATCTGCAGTAAGCAAGTGCTCCGGCTTTGAATCTCGGAGTTGTTTCTCCTTCCTCCCTCTTCATTCCTTTTCTTCCCCTTTAGACGAAAAGGAAAATCCAAAAGAAAAAGCAAATACAAGATTCTGGATGCAACAGATCAAGAAAGCCTGGAGTTAAAACCGAATCCCAAAGCAGGTAAAACATGAGAGGGAAGAGCTCAGCATTTCCACAATGCTGACTAAGAACACTCCTCCTCCGTGGACTGGAAATCACAGAGTGAAACAAACGTGACGTTAGGCACTGACAGATGAGTCTCAGAAGATCTAAGAGCTTGTTTCAGATCTGTGTACAGGGTGTTTAGTCAGGTGATCTAGCTCTTTGGTTTAGAAATTGGGGTCAAATCTGGCCCGGTCCTGGTGTCACAGTGGTAGGAGGTGGATGCACGTAAGCTGTGAGATCAGCCTGATCTGGGAAGCCCAAAACTGGCTCTTGACTATAACTTCTCTTGCTCTAAAGTTTTCCCTGGGCTCTGGGCGTTTACTTCTTGCCAATGTGCAGTACCTTGGCCTCGCTCTCCAGCGAAGCATGAGTTAGTGTCCCTAAGCATTTCACTAAACCGATCAACCGACAGACACCTGAAACTAGCCTGAAAATCCTCATAGACTGGAGAGAACAATGTTTATTTCTGCACAATTATTTTAACTGTGTGTGGAAAACAGTCCCTGATCCTCGTTTCCTAGTGGAAGATGCCTTCTCCCCCTTGTGTTACCCCATTTAACGGTGTTCCAGCAAAGCCAGCAGTGCCCAGGAGCAGCAGTGGAGGGCATTGCAGCCACAGAGCTGATCAGAGGATTCCTCTCAGAACTGGCTGGTCCCAAACTGCACAAATAGGGACAGATCCCCTTGAAGAAAAAGCGGGTTGTGTTTTCCTCCCTCAGCACCCAACTGCTTTAATGTGACCATCTGTCACCACACAGAGAGCCCCACTGTAAAATAAAGGGCTCATTGTTCTGCAAATGTGCCTCAACCCTTTGCTCTCTGGTAACTAAACTCCTCTTGCTTCTTCTGAGGCTGGCTGCTGACTAAAGCCTTTTTCCCTGCTAGATGTGTCCAGGGAGCGTTCTGTGAACAGAGGAAATTTAGCTTTTCCTTAACGGAGAAATGCAGCATTTAAGTATTTCCTCTGCTGACAGCGTCGCTGAATGTCTCTCTCCCATCCTTGTGCGTTCGTCTAAATCCGACCTGCTAATTTATCTCTCTTCCCTTGCAGGCAGGAGAAGCGGAGGTGAGAGTAGGGAGGGTAGTAGGGAGGCAGAGATCTTCCCTCTCACACCTGCACATCCCCTTTACTACAGCCCTTAGCGCTGGGAGAGCTTCTCTAGGCAATGGCCTGAGCAAGGTCAGGGAGACAAAGCTCCCACACGGTAACGTCATTTCTTTCCTACCTGTTGGTTGTGCTTTGCGCTATCCTGAAGTGTCGTCGTGACCTCTGTCATGCCAGGGCCTGAAGCAGGATCGCTTTGGCTTCAGAGTTTGAGGGAATGAGGGACACAGAGAGGAAAGTTTGACTAGGGTGCCTCTTCGGGAGGAAAAAGAGATTTAGAGAGGGAATGGATTGAGGTGGGGTTGCTGACCAGTGTTGAAAGTGTTTCTAACCTGAAAATCTCTCTCCCTCAAAGGTGGGAGGCAGAAAGCCCAGGTCCTCAACACTAGCCTGATGCACTCAGAGTCTGAGCTGGACAGTGATGAAGCCATCTTCACGTGGCCCGACCGGGAAAAAGGGAAGCTGCTCCGCAGCCAGAATGGCTCCTTGCGCAACGGACAAGTGATGCTCAAAGCCAAGAACCAGAGGGAGGAGATTCTATAGCTCCCCTGAGGTGGCCCTTTGCTGGAGCTCGGTGAGAAAGGCCACTCCCGTCCCTGTCCTACGAGGGCCTTTGGAGGCCGGTTTGGTTCGGACAACGCTGCTAACTCGTTTCACAGAAAATAACTTGGGGTTTCGTGGGTTTCTTTTCATTCAGTTAAAACTGGTTGTACTTGAAATTGGACTTTAAGGGAAGTAAAAGGGAGGAGAAGGCCACTGTGAACCGCAGGCGAAGCATCGGAGGAGACGGAGCTGGCGTCTGGAGAGCGGCAGGACAGAACCACTTGAAGCAACTGTGAATTTGCAAGACCCTCCCAGCCCACCTCAGACTGCAGTGGAGGAAAGGCCCGTGGCCGTCCAGCTCGCTTTCCTTGGGAGCTCCTCGGAGAAGGAAGGTCGACGCTGTGCTTCGAGCTGTGCTCCGAGCCCCCTTCGGGCTCCAGCAGCCTACCACGGGCTACTTCTGCTGTCCAACAGCTTCCTTCTCTTTTACTCCCACCTTCCCTAATGGTTTAAGCACTATTTTAATTTAGTCTTGTCCTTTCACATGCACTGGGCTGCTTTCGGAGTGTACAAGAGGGGGAATCTAAACACTCCGGTCACGCTCCATCAGCTTGCAGGTAGGAGAGGGTTTTGTAGCTGTTCTAAATTCCTCTCAGGCCCTTCTCCCTGGGAGCGGTGAGGAGACGGTGCCTGTTCAGACACGAGAAGCTGACCTCTCTGTGCTAATTGGCTGGGCTGGGAGACCCCCTCCTGCCGCAAGCTCTCCTGCTGGGTACCAGAGCTGGGAGGGGACACCCACCTTTGGTACCTGTGTCCAACGTCTGGCTTCATTCCAAAGCTGTGAGATGTTGTCCAGTGGCCCCAGCACCTTCTGTTGGTCGCCGAGCCGTCCGTGAGTCTGGACATGAACCATATCTCAGTTACGAAACGCTCTATACTGTGGTTTGTTGGTTTGGGGTTGTTTTGTTTTTTCCTTAAAATTTGCACAAGCCAGGCAAAGGGGGGTTGGTATCTTCAGTTCCCAGCAGCTGTCCTCTCCTGACTGGCAGCTGAGCGGCCTCTCGTTGCTGTGGCCGCAGAGCCCCGCGTGCGCGGCGCGCGCTCGGCCTCCTTCCGTCGCTGGGGACGGGAGCGCTCGGTACCCGAGGGTGGCGAGAGGCCAGGGCTGGTGCCGGGGCTCTGGGAGGCAGGGGTGGGGTGGCCTCTTTGCCAAACCCGCTCCTCTGTCCCGCTCTGTTGGGCCCCTGTCCTCGGGCAGAAACCGAGTCCTTGGTGGCGTGAAGGAGACGCTGCTCCTCTGCGGGCGGGTGGGCACTTTATTGCCTTTCTTTGCGTTTAGTTTAAAAACTGGAAACTTCTTTAATGGGCTGGTTTTTTTTGTTCTACTTATTTTTTTGGTTGAGCTATGAAAGCCGAAAGGCTGTAACTTCCTCAGTTGTATTTATATGGCTGCACTACTGATTTGTGTTGAGCTAGACGAAGATTAAACACTATTGAACACGGGGGAGCGTTCCCTCGCTGAATGTAGGCGTGGCTGCTGCTCAGTTTATTTTTGTGGGCGCTCAGCTCTGTTCCTCAGGAGCCTCTGCTCTCCCGAGGCTAATGCCTCGTGCCCTCCCGCTTCAGCCAGCCCCGGGGCTCGCCTCTCACTCGCCTGCGTCACTGCGTGGGCCACCCTCCAGCTTGTCCGTCTCGCACGCAGCTGGTGCTCGGAGCCAGGCTTCCCCTGCCTGGGCTGCTCCACCAGCAGCTCCTTCTCCCCGGGACCACACACAGGGACTGGGATGAGCCTCAGAGGGGCACAGCCCTAGGCTGGCTGGTGGCCGGACACTTAACCCTTGGGTGACGCCGCCCTCTGATGTGCTTCCCGACATTTGGGTGTGAGATTAACACCAACCACGAGAAAATAGGTGTTGACGCTTAAGAATATCTAAGGGGTGGGGGTCAAGAGGATGTGGCCAGACTCTTGTCAATGGTGCTCTGGGTGACCCTGCTGAAGCAGGGGGATTGGGTGAGATGATCTCCAGAGGTCCCCACCACACTGGGATTCTGTGAAGCTGCAGGGATGGATCGGATGTGGTCCTGGGACCGTGCTGTTGGAGGAGAGCTGTTGGACTCTCACTGGTTTCTGGTCCTTGGGGCTTGTGCTTTTTGAGCCTCTGGCTCCTGCCTGTCCCATCCTGGGGAGGTCCCCCGTGCAGTGGATTGGGGCTTGATCCGGTGGTTGGTTGCTGCAGAGATCGATGCCCTCAGAGGAGAGGCAACGCCCGCCTTCCAACGAGCCCGGCTGCTGCTTACGGGAGAGGGGATTCCAATCTGTGCGGCTGTTGCTGGCGGCACCGGGATGATTTTATTTGTCCTTCCATTTCCCGGGGTGGGGGGGACAGCAGACGTTGGGGCCGGGGTGCTTCTCTCAGCTGGCAAGCGCTGGGATTGGCGGTGGGCTGGGGCCTTCTCTCTGCGCCCAGTGGCTCACCTGGGACGCTCTCCTCGCGTCGGTCATTTCTCATCGCCGAGCGAGCGGAGGTTTGTGACAGAGCACGACGCAAGCTCCCGGTACTCCTGCTCCCATTAGCACTCCCTGGTTGTGCAGCCTCTACCTCGCTCCACGTGCTAACCCTCGGTGCCGCTCAGCCCCGCGGGGCTGCCAGAAACGGGGACGCGCAGCCACGGGGACCCGTGAAGCCAGCGGAGGTGAGGGGACCCTCCTGGGCCGAGGGCGGTAACTTTTCGCCCAGTGTAGGACCCCCTGGCCCCGGGGACGGGGCGGAGTGGCCGCTGCAGCGCCACACTAACGCGGACCCTCTCCCAAGGCGTGTGCCCGTGGAGCAAACGCCTTCTCTTGGAATCCCTCACCACTTTCCTCTCGTCCTCCGCCGCGGCACCGCTCCTATTGCTGCTGGTTCGCTCCCCGGGCGCGGGGCTGACCTTGCCGGGGCAGGTTTCTGCATTGCTATGCACGATGATTTCACAATTAGACACACGGGCTACAAGTTACCCATGTGTGGAAGTTAAAAGCCGAGACATCTGTCAGATGAACCGTCAGCTGCACTCGGTCTTCTTTTTCTTCTCTAACATATTCAAACACTGGTTAAGATCCTTGTGGCGTTCTCCTTTTAAAATAGTTTGCTCTTAAATCTTTTCTTCGTTCTTCTGTGTAGCAGGGGCTGCCCAGCCTCTCTGAGCTTGGGTATAACAACGTGATCTTGATTGGATCGAGACTAAAAGTTGTTGTTGGTTTTGGGTTTTTTTAACCAAAATGTTTCTTGCAAATAAACAGGGAAGATGTTTTGCTGCTGCTCAGCTTGCTTCTTTCTCTACTTTCAGCTGCGGGATGGTTCCTACTAAGACCCTTGAGCTCTTTGCGCAAGAACTGGAAGTCCTCCCTCGTTCCCCTCGCCCAGTGCCCGGCAGTGGGTTCTCAGGAGGAGCTGCTGATCCAGGGGCTGCCTCTGCTCCAGCCGCTGGAGCTGGCTCTGGTGCCAGCACTGCCAACGGGGCTGCCAAGAGCTCTCCTGACAGGCAGCCAAGTCCGCTCCTCGCTCGGCAACCGGTGCGGCAACCTCTGCCTTTTCATCGCTGTGTGCAGGGAGGAAGAGGTCGAGTCTCCTGCTCCAGGTTGGTGTTTGTTTATCTGCTTTAGCACAACCGGCTTTAGCTTCTGCTACTTGGAGTCGACTTTCAGCCTAAGCCCTCAGGGGCTCTTGTCCCTGGTGTCCTGCTGACCAGATACAGAGTCCCCTGCCCTGCCTGGGGCTGTTTCCTGGCAGCCAAGACAGAGCCCGACTGTAGATTTTACTGGAGAGCAAAACAGCAGCAGCATCAGGGCTCAGGCTGCACCCACCCCTGGGATAACGGTAACTCCTCCTGCAGCAGAGGAACATTTATTAATTAGTGGAGCCCTGCGAGGAGATTAGAAGCTGCCCAGCTGTCCCTGCTATAGGGAGCACACTTCAGCACCACGGCAGCCAGAAGGGACCTGGTGGCGCAACGAGACTCAAGATTTTTCAGCAAAGGGAAGAGACTCACCTTCAGAGCTGCGTCTCACGTGCTCCAGGGGTTGTGCTGGAGCCCTCGGAGTTCACGCTGCTCAATGTCACCTAAGACCAGGAGAAGCCAAATCTCCTGGGCTCCCCATCCCAATGTCACAGAGGTGCGAGAGGAAAGCCAGCAAGAGGTGGTGGCCACAGGCGAGGGAGCCCCATGTCCCCCCCAGCTGCAGGCTCTTGGAGTTTGGTTTCTGGGGGAGAAATCTTGCACCAGCCCCAGGGCAATGCAGAGGGAGAGCCAAGGTTTCTCATGGCCTTGAGGGCGAAGAACTGCTCCTGTGTCACCTCTTGGGAGGATCTGGGTCTGGGCCAGAGCCCCAGAGCTGGGCTGCTCCTTAATTGAGTCTCTCAGTCTGAGAAAGAGGTTTTGTTGCAGGAGTTTTCACAGCTCGAGAAACTGAGGCAGTGGTGGCTGGGGTCACGGCAGCAGTTCAGGGACTCCCCTGCGGCTGTCCTGACGTTTCAGTGGCTTGGAAGCCCCGGGCCTCTTGGGGAGGGGGACACGTGGATGCGGCCACGGGCCCTGTGATGCTGCAACCAGCCCAGACCAGTGAGCTCGGTGTGGCTGGAAATGAAACCTCGAGCTCCCCGCTCCACTTGTCCCTCCCTGAGCAGCACCCGTGACCAGGAGGAGTTAAAAAAGAATAAAGGCTCTGGCTGGAGCCTTGGAGAAGAGCACGGTTCTTTCTCTCCACACACTTCTCTGCTCGCGCTGTCCTTGCCCTGACCATGTGGATTTGGCGCTGCTCCCCAGCGCCTTCCTCTCATTAGGATTCCCTGAATTGCTGCTGTTTTACCTCTTCCAGCTGGGCTCTCCCCGTCCTCGGCGGCCACACCAACAGCGGCTCCCACACCTCGCCCGGGGCTCTGCAGCCACAGGGGTGACGCGGTTACGGTACCCATGGGCTCGTGAATCATTCCTGGGATGAGGGGGTGTGGGCAGCTCTTGCCAGCAAAGGGCACTGCAGGGAAGCTGGTGGTTCCTGAGGAGCTGGGGACGCTGGCATCACTGGCATCCTGGCATGGCCCCCACCCATGGGAACTGCCTCTGGAGCCGTGTTGGGGTGGCAGAGCCAGGGCAGGAGCTTTTGGGGTCTGACTTGAGAGAATTTGGGATTTTCAGGGGCTCAGCTGCAGTGGGAACTGGTCACCCTGTCACGGTCCGCCCTGGTTCCCACCACTGTCACCCTGCACGTCCCCCCTGGCCGAGCACAGACCCAGTGTTTGTCCCTGGGTCAGTAGGTTGGTTACGGGCATTCTGGGGAGAGCAGGTCAGGCCTGGGGCAGGGGCTTTGCTCCCCTCTGCTCCCCTCTCCCACTGCTCATCCTGCCGAAGCAGGGCCCTGAGGGACACGGCGGTGCGATGCGGGTGCTGCAGTGCACCCACGGGCACCGTCACCCTCTGTCCATCCATCCCTCCGTCCGCCTGTCTGTTCATCCGCGGGGGGCCCCGTGCACCAAGTGAGTCTGTCTTTCCATTGTTCAAACAATCTCTTTTCCACACTCGGTGCCAAAGCCTCCCCGCTTGCTCCCGCACGCGCCAGTATATTTAGCTGCCTCTAAGCCTCTACCTTTCCTTATATAGGAGAGGCCAAACGAATTTCGCACTCTCATTATTAATAGCCTGAGAGGAGCTCTTAGGAGGCTGCCAAAAATAGCAGGCAAACAGAGCGCACCCGGGGTGGGGAGGGCGTCGTGGCAGGCAGCGAGCCGCTGGGACCGCCGCGGGAGGCACGTCGCGCTGCTTTTTCTAGCTTCTCCCTTTGGGAACCACAATAAGGTGTCTCCTGATGTCCTGCCCTCGCCGCGGCCCCGAGCTGGGGGGGTCCCCTTCACCCTACCAGCTCTCCACAGGCAGAGGTAGGACTGGCGGGGTCCCAGGGTGGGCAGAGCAGCCTGTATCCCTGGGGTTGCTGCTCTGGATGCTAAAACAGCCACCCCAGCGGTGTCGGAGACATCGAGGGTGGGTGGCCTGGAGCAGCTTAAGAATCCCCAGACCAGTTGGGTCCACTCTAGCCCAGGAGAGCCCCTGTGGCTGCAGGGGTGACAGGTTTCACCCTCTCGAGCGCCCCACTGGCTCCACTTCACCCTCTGAGCTGCCTGGGGCTGCCGCAGGGCCCAGCAGTGCACGCTGGCTTTGCCCACGGTGTTTCTCCAGGACCCTGGCTGGGCACCCAGGGGACATGGGGCAGGTGATGAGGTGCAGAGGTGCCCTACTGGCTTCGTGTCAGTGTCTGCTTCGTCCAGGAGGGAGAAGGTTTCTCAGCAGCTCTTACCACACAGCATCCCGGGAACTGGTCGCGCTGGGAGCCATGGGCCAGGGCACCGAGCCCGAGCTGGGGCGTGCGAGGAGGGGGCTGCGGGATGCCCAGCGAACGGAGAGTCTTCATCTGCTCCCGGAGGCGTCCACAGCCCAGACAGGGTCTTCCTTAAATCCCTCCCTCCCTCCCTCCCTGGCGAGGAACTTCTCCCGCTGAACTGGAGGATGCTGCAAGCTCCTGCGGACGAGCCGGAGGAGTCCTGTGGCAAAGTCAAGGCGAGCGGCGTGCTAGGCGAGCTCCTGCCGGGGGTTCCCCGCTGCCGCTGCCCCCAGCCGAGCCCGCACCCACCCCGGTGTCACCTCCAGGACAGTAAGTGGCCGTGTTGGGCGGGGGTCTGCGGGGGAGCAGCGGGGATTTCCCCGCCGCTGGCGTTTAACNTTCCCCCCGCCGCTGGCGTTTAACCTTCAGCGAGCGCGGCCGGTGCCGAGCTGGGGATGCTGCCGCTGCTCGCAGCCCCCGGATCGGCTCCTGGAAGCAGCTCAGCGTGGGGGGGCGGGGGCAGCTCCGGGGCTGGGAGTCACCGGGACCCCCCATCACTTTGGGGCACCGCGAGTGGAGGCGGACAAGCGGGGACAGCGGGAAACTCTCTGTAGCGTTGGGGCGGGGGGGGGATGGGGGACCCAGGGCAGGTCCTGGCTGCACGGGGGGTTTGTGGGTGGTGGGTGCTTGGGTTCATGGGTGCCCTTCTGCAGCGGGGATGGTCACCCCCTCCCCAGGGAGCCGGGATGCCCTCAGCCACGCAAAGCAGGGACACCCTACACCAGTGGGATGAGGTGGGAAGGGAAGCCCAGCTCCCGGGCATCTCGGCATCGTATTTTAGACATGGATGGGGCAGGGGAGCGCTGAGCACCGTGCCGGGGGCACCCAGCGCTCCACAGGCCATGTGCCCACAGCCCCGAGCTGGAGAAGGAGCAGCAGGACAGGGGGCCAAGCTGCGCCCCTGGGCATCCTCTGCCAATGCTCCCTTTGCACCCACCTCCCTCCTCCTCGATGGGCCTCCTGGTATTTTTTTAAGCTACTCAGCAGCTGGAGTGGCTGCTGCAGTGAGTTTTCTGGGGGTGGATGAGCCAGGGGTGAGCTGGCTGGGGGAGTCAGCGCTAAATAGTAAAACTTGGAAAGGCCTCTGCGAGAGGCAGCGACTGCAGAGCTCGGCTGGGCACGCGGCACTGGGGGGAGCGGGGGAAAAAAGATGCTTCCTTTTATAGCCAGGCTGGGGCTGTTGGGTGTCGTGCAAGCACATGGGTGCCACCAGAGCTGGCCCCACCAGCCCCCCTGGCTTCTCTGCCTCCCCCCTGCAAGGCCGTTTTCCTTCGGTGCCCTCAAGCTGCCCTGCCCTGGGCAGGGAGCTGCTCTTGGAGGACCCAGGTGCTGCCCACGTTGGGGGCTCCTGGCTGGGGTCTGGACACAGAGGAGCAGTGGGAGGGGGCTGCCCCAGGGCAGAGCTTCGGCTCAGGGACACCTCCGTAGCTGTCAAGGGCAGTGCTGGGGCTGCGGAGGGCTCTGGGCTGCCTGCGGTGGTGGGGGAACCTCTGGGGCTGCAGAGGGGCTCACGCTGATGATCGGGAACATCTAGGCACAGAGAGGGTGGTGGGACAGAGACAGGCTGTGGGACGGAGCAGGAAGCAAGGTGGGGTGGTGGGAGGAGGCAGGAGTGGCCTGGGCTGGGCTTGGGGGCGATGGGGTGCCCTGGATGCGGTGAGCATCCTGCAGTGCTGAGTGAAGGCCTCCAAGGTCACCAGGAGAGCCCAGCCAAGGGCTGCGGGGATGGTGCCACGAGATGGAGCTGTGTGGGCCCCCCAGGCAGGGGTACATCTTGTGTCGCAGTCCTGGGAGGCTGCCCAAGGTCAGCTGAGGTGGCTGGAGCTGAGTTGGGCTGGGATGTGAGATTCTCTGAGCCTGTGTCCTGGCTCTAGGGACTCTGGGGGTTTGGGGTGGGTGCTGCCGCTGGCTTTTGGCTCCCCTGCACCCCTACGGCAAAACTGTGTGGCAACACCGAGCTGCACTGCAGGGCTGGAGGAGCCCAAAGGGTTAAGTGGGCGCATCTTTGCCGCCTCTGGCCTCCAGACACCCACTCAGTCTGGCTTTGGGGGTTACAGCTGCCGGAGCAGCTGGACACACTCTGCCCCATCGCTGCTGCCGGGCTGGGGGCTTGGGTCCTGGGAGCTGTGCCCAACACTAGGTCTCTGGGGTCTGGCTATGCCAGAGGTCCTGGGGTGCTGGTGGAGCATCCTGGGGGTACCGTAGCTGTGCTGGACGCAGCCCTGTGCCCCACAATGGTGGCTGGCTGCTGCGGGCACCACTGAGCAGAGTCTCTACTGCCTATGGGTGCTGAGAAAGGGGCCAGTGCAGTGAATGTGTAGTTGGCACCCACCGGTTCCTTGCAGCGAGCTGCAGCATGTGTGGCCACAGCTCCTGGTGCTGAGTCACGGCCGCACCGGGCTGGGCCCACCCCATGTCTTTCCTGCCCTCATCCTGGTCCTCTGCGCACCCCTTGCTCCTCTGTCATGGGAGGGTGCATGTCCGGGACCCCCAGGATGGGTCCTTGCACCCATCATCGCCTCACTCCAGCCACGAATTTAGGGGTAGGAAGGTCACCGGGATCAAGGTGCAGCTGGTCTGTGGTGACACCTTCTCCATCGCCCTGCCCTGGCCACGCTGTGCCAGGGACCAGGGGGTCCCCCCACAACCCCATTATGATCTCCAGCCCCTGAGATCTCAGCTGAACTCCCCCTCCCATGGGCAAGGGTGTCTCCAGTCTCTCCTGCCCAGAGCCCAGAGCTGCAGTATGGGGCAGTCCTGGACCCTCAGATCCTTCTTCCAGCCTTTCCAAAGAGCCAGACAGAGCACGTGGGGCTAGTAGAGCTCCTCAAGTGTTGGCCCCAGCTGCAGCGAGCTGCAGGACGCTGTATGAGACAGGGGACAGGGCAGTGTGGGGTGCAAGCGGCTGCTGGGAGGTATTGAGGGGTTCTGGGGCAGTGCGGGGGTCTCAAGGGGTTGGTGCATCCTGACCCAGTGCATAAGCAGCAGTGGGGACCCGTGCCAAGAGCCAGGGCCGATGGGCGAATCCCCCTTGCAGAAGCGGCTCGGAGGGCAGGCACCTACCTCTGCCTCCTGTGCTGGCCCACGGGACATGGCACTTGGGGACACAGGACATCATTTCCTTGGAGGTGCAACCCGCCACGGTGCCCCACGGCTCAAACCGCTGAGCCTTGGCCACATCCTGGGGTGTCTAAGTGCCCAGCGAGGGCAGCCACCGGTCAGCCTGTGGGCACGTCACCATCCTGAGCACCCTGCGGCTGGCGTAGAGGGTCCGCATCCCAGGTACGTGTGTTGGCCGCAGCCCTGGCTTGCTCCTGGAACAGCAGGTCGCTCGCTCCGGCACGCTGCGGGCACAATGGGACCATACGGGCAGTGCCATCGCCGGGGATGTCCCTGAGGCTGAGTGGGCAAGAGGGGGTCCCCACAGCCCCCGCCTGGCCTTGGGCTTCACCGTGGCCACCGGATCCTTCCACAGTTGCACCTGGACCTGGCGGGTGCTGCCAGGAGTAACAGGTGGCTTCATGCCCAGCGTGACCATCCCCACGTCTCCCGCCTCTCCCTCCCAACTCTACATACTTCTTCATATGCCCATATGGAGTCGGCCGGCGTTATGGAATGTTAAGAAGTATGTATTTTTGGGCTGGGGCCCTCGCACCGGGACACCCGCCCCCCACCACCAGCACTGGCCCAGGCGGTACCAATGGAGAAATGATGTGTCCCTGGGGCTGGTAAAAAGGAACCAGATCAACTTGCAACTGGATTTGGTCCCCTTCAACCAGCTGCAGCGGCACATGTGCTACAGCACCCAGTGTGCCCTGGCTGCCCGAGCCTGGAGAGGCTGTGCTGGGTGGGCTGGATACGGCCTGACCTGGGGGGGCAGCAGCGTGAGGGGCGAGTGCAGCGAGCGGGGGAAACTGCGTCTCCAAAACCGGGCTTGGGCTGGATATTGAGGCTGCCCGGTGGAGGGGTCGCCCCGGTGGATATCTCGGCGCTGCCGGCACTGCCCGCGCTGCCCGGGGTCCTGCTCCAGACCCGCGGAGCTTCTCCGCTCCCAGAGCTGGTCGGGAAAGGCTCCGTAAAGCTCCAGCCGCCCTGGAAGTGCCGTGAGGAGCCTCCCCCCGCCCGGCGCGTCCTGCTCCCCGCAGCCCCTGCGCCCTTGGAGGGGGTCGGGGGATCAGAGGGCTCCCTGCGAGGGGCAGCCCCGGGCTCTGACCCCTGGGAAAAAGCGAGCCCTTGCCCCGCTGCCCGGCCACCTCCTGCTCCAGCAGAACCACGCACACCGAGGGTTAACCACCGCGACAGGAACTCCAGAAAAACGAAAGCAAAATCGACTTCCTGGAAATGGGCTGATCTAGGATCATCCAAGGCTCCCGCTGCGTGCGAATCGCAGCCCGGATCTCCTGGTCTGCGGCACAGGGACAGGTTGGTGGCACAGGGTGCTGGGGTCCCAAGATGGGTATCTGGGGACAGCACCCGTTTTCTGAGAGGGGGACAAAATCTGGGGGCTGCTTATCCCACTGGGCTGGCAGAGCATCCGGGGAGCCCTGGGATGGGTAGAAAAGTGGAGTCTGGGGACGTCTCTGCTGTTGTGGGGTGGCTGGGGGCTCTTGGGGGACGGGAGAGGGTGGGAGCGGTTTCTATTGTTGCCCAGGCAGGAGGAAATGAAGACTCTGCCAGCTCCGCTCACCACCGACACCACCCTGGGAAGAATCTCTTCTTCTTGCTCCGTGAAGGTCCAGGCTCAGTCCAGGCCCCACACACGTCTCACTCCAGGAGCCCCCCTCTTCCAGCCCATCATGGGTAAGCTCAGGGGGTCAGGGGCCCTGCAGCAGGACAGTGTGGGGGACATGGGGCACCGGCCCCTGGGCAAATGTCCCTCTGCTTTTGAGCAGAGATACTGGGGGGGCTGAGGGGTTCTTGTGGGAAGGGGTCAGGGCTGGCTGTGGGCACCAATTCTGTACCAGCAAGATCTGGCTCTTCGGCATTTTGGAGAAGGTGTGAACCACAGTTCCAATGGTCTGAGGCACCGGGATGTCCCCGGGAAGGGGCCCACGCTGCTCCAGTGGGTGGGAGCGGTCTGGGGTTGCGGGCAGGGGTTGGGGGAGCCCCTTGTTGTGCTGCCCAGAGTGAGGGCAGCAGCTCGACCCTCGCTGTCACCCTGCGACTGACCACCCTC
The DNA here is from genome assembly GCA_013396935.1 of Baryphthengus martii. Lineage (NCBI taxonomy): Eukaryota > Metazoa > Chordata > Aves > Coraciiformes > Momotidae > Baryphthengus > Baryphthengus martii. Next base: position 771,088 of record VWZK01002294.1, on the reverse strand, counting down.
CATCTCTCCTTTGCTGTAGTGGATGTTGGCTTTGCCGTTGGGGCCACCGTAGGGATCAGTCGGGCTGGGCTGGGGGTCTTGAGCCCGACTGGGGACTTCCTGCTCTTCCAGAGGAAGCCGGAGACCCCAATGCTGAGGGGGCTGCCCAGTCCAGGTCAGTGAGCAACAAGGAGGAAGGCAAACAACAGAACAAGAAAGGGGAAGAGCAGCACGGTGAGCAGGAAGGCGAGGAACAAGGCGAGCAGGGAGGCTGGCAATGGAAGGCAGGTACGTTGGGCAGGCAATGGCGGGCAGGGTGGCTCGGGTGGCCGAGGGGCAACCCAGGAGTGGCCCCTTCTCCCCTCTGCTCCTAGCCCAGCAGCAGTGGGGTCTCTCCCATCGCCGGCCACTGCCCAGGGGAGCTGCAGTGGCCGGGAGAAGCTGAAGCTGGGCGGGGGTCGGGTGACTTGGGTTGCTGCTGCCGACTCCACTAACCCTGCCCTTCCCAGCACCAGGTGATCAACCTCCCCCCAAGCAAAGCTCTCCTGCTTGACCTCCTGCCTGACTTTTTCCTCCTTAGTGTTGAAGCGTGTAGCCAAAGGAGCAATTGTTGGAGCTGCTGTTGTAGGAGGTGAAGATCTTGTGTTGGATGAGCAGTGGGTTCAGTGCCTGGTCCCGTCCCCACACTGTTACTGGGCAATGTGGCTGGGCTGGGGGAGCCGCAAGTGCTGGGCAGACCTTGGGTGGTGCTGCGAGGGGGTGTCAGCGCTGGCCTGTGCCTGGAANAGGTTGGTGGCACAGGGTGCTGGGGTCCCAAGATGGGTATCTGGGGACAGCACCCGTTTTCTGAGAGGGGGACAAAATCTGGGGGCTGCTTATCCCACTGGGCTGGCAGAGCATCCGGGGAGCCCTGGGATGGGTAGAAAAGTGGAGTCTGGGGACGTCTCTGCTGTTGTGGGGTGGCTGGGGGCTCTTGGGGGACGGGAGAGGGTGGGAGCGGTTTCTATTGTTGCCCAGGCAGGAGGAAATGAAGACTCTGCCAGCTCCGCTCACCACNGTGCTGCGAGGGGGTGTCAGCGCTGGCCTGTGCCTGGAAATGTGTCTGCACCCGCTGCTGCAGCCCTGCATGGCTCTCCTCTCATCCCTGAGGAAGGGGTGTCCCCATCCCTGCACCCTGCAGCCCTCGCTTCCTGCTCTGTCCTTCCTCCCAGAATCCGGCACCGGTGGCAGGGGGAGATGTGGGTCACAAGGACCACCCTAACGCCCAGTGTCCTGCCTGCAGGAGCAGCATTCATTACCAGCCCGCCGGTCGTCGCTGCGATGGGGCTCACGGGAACCGGCGCAACACTGAAGACATATGCTGCGAAGGCCGCCTGCAGTGCTGGCTTGGCTGTGATGAAGGAAGTGCTGCAGCCACTCGCTGAGCAGGGGCTGCGAGGGACGTGAGCCGTGCTGTGTATTAAAGCAGCACAGTCCGAAGCAGAGTTCCAGTATAGCATCTCAAGAAAATACAAAATTGAACAGAATACTACAGCAGCTGAGTCAGCTCGAGCTGAGCATCTCCAGGGAGGAACCCTGAATGAAGAACCTCCTGGGCATTTATACCCTCACAGACTCTGCCTCCACCCTTCACGCCAGCGTCAGGCACCTTTCACACGCCGTTTGGTCCAACGGTGATTCCGACCTGAGTTACTTCTTTCAGCTGAACAAATAATGTCCCTTAACAGCAGATTCATCCCCAGAGGGTGGCACGGGGTCACACACTCAGCTTGCTGGGGAGCCAAACCAGCCCTTTAACCCATCACAGGTCTGAAGCACCCAAAACTGGGGGGAAGGGTCAGGACTTGCTGGGGTAGGGCACCACAGCTGAGGTCACTGGGGGCCATGCAGGCAGGTGTGCGGGATAAGTCCTTGGCTATCCCTGCCCAGATGAGGTCCTTGGCTACCTCTGTCTGGTGCTCAGTCTAAGCTGTCTTGAAAAGAAATACCCTCCTTGACACCCCCAGGCACTCATATGATGCCTGCTGGTGATGGTGGCCGCATCAGGATGGGCCTGATTTGAGATGCTCCTTGGGGAGGCTATTGGGAACATTTAACCAGCACTCCTGTGAGCCCCGTAAAGCCCCAGCTGCCGTGGAAACGCCATGAGGAGCCTCCTCCACCGCCCAGCGCATCCTCCCTAACGCAGCCCCTGTGCCCTTTGAACGGTCGGGGTCAGAGGGCTCCCTGTGGGGGGCAGCCCTGGGGCTCCTACCCCGCTGTGGATGAGAGAGCCCCTGCCCTGCGGCCACCTCCTGCTCCAACAGAACTGCACCCACAAAGTGTAAACACGGAGATGGATCAGGAACTTGGGAAAAACGAAAGCAAAGTCATTTCCTGGCAATGGGCTGATATAATGTCACCCGAGGCTTCTGCTGCCAGCACAGTCGCGCTCGAGTTGTTGTCCCTAATAAAGGTTCTTCACTCCTCTTGCCAGATGCCAAATAACACAACAAGTCAAGATACTTGTGTTTATTTCAGTTCTGCAGAACTGGGTGCCAGGCATCTAACAGATCCACCAGCACCTTTCCAGAAACATGTTAAACTTTTTATACAAAATGTTAACAAAGAAGTAGCCGCCCAAAACTAAACACGTGCTTCCTTGTGCTAACAGAAGAAAAATTCCTTTGCAGATGTCCTGACTCTCATCTAACTCGTTATACTAAGGTGGACTGATACTTTTGTATAAAATCTCTTCCTGGAGCAGTGGAGTTTGGTATTACACTTCACTGAGGTAACTAGAGGTTGTTTTTCAGTCCATCAGTCACCACCAAGTTTTTGGTTAATTTTATGTCTGCCTGCAGTTCCGGTTCGAATCTGTTTCAAACAACAATTTGACCACACAATGGATCCTACCACATCCTGTTCTTAGGGACTTTCCAGTCCTGTTGCTGTGGTTTCAAAACAGACCCAAGTTGCAACTGTTTGGGTAAATTTTTCACTCTGCTCCACATCACCGACCTCTTGGTCCAGGCTGGGATTTTGGATCGATCTGTCCTCTCTTCCTCTGAAGTAGTAACAAGACACTCCACCCCAGTGATGGCCGGGCTGTTAAATCATCGCATTTGTCCTCCTGCGACCCCCCAGCCCAGTTCCACACCGGGACCCTCACTGGTCTCTGCCGTGACTCCCCACCTCGGGCCCTGCGGCATCTCTCCCGTGCCCCACTCCTCCTCCGCTGTATCTAACCCCGCAAATAAAGATGTCCCAGCCCAGACCCTCACGTTCTCCCCCCGATCGGGATGCGACGAGCGAGGACGGCCCGGGGGCGGGGTCGGGCGGAACTGGGGTGTCGCGGCTCCGCTATTAACTCGGGTACCGTTCGCGGCCGGCGGTGCGGAGCAGGGAAGCAGGTAGGGTGGGCACCTGGCGGGGGTGGGCACCTGGGGAGGGGTGGGCGCTCCAGGAGAGCCTCCTTCTCCCAACCCAGCAGCAGTGTCGTCGCTCCCATCACTGGCCGTGGCCCGGGGTGGGGGGGCTGCAGTAGCCGGGAGCAGCTGAAGCCGGGGGGGGGTCCGGCGGGCAGGGGGAGCTGCTGCCGGCTCCACTAACCCTGCCCTGCCCGACAACCGGGGATCTGCCTTCCCAGAGAGAAGCTCTCCTGTCTGCTCTCCTGCCTGACTTTTTCCTTCTTAGGGATGATTATTTTAGTCAAAGGAGCAATCGTTGGAGCTACCGTTGGAGTAGGTGAGAATCTGGTGCTGGATGGGCTGTGGGTTCACTGCCTGGTCCTCTCCCTGCACTGGTACTGGGGGTTGTGGGCTGGCTGGGGGACCTGCAAGTACTGGGCAGACTTTGTGGGGTGCTGCGAGGTGGGGTCAGTGCTGGCCTGTGCCTGGATGTGTATCTGTGTCCGGACATGTGTCTGCACCCGCTGCTGCAGCCCTGCATGGCTCTCCTCTCGTCCCTGAGGACACAGTGTCCCCATCCCTGCACCCCACAGCCCTTGTTCCCTGCTCTGATGCCTCTGTCCCTCCTGGGAGGCTGGATGCAGCGCTGGTGGCAGGGGGAGATGTGGGTCACAGGGACCACCCTAACGCCTGATGTCCTGCCCGCAGGAGTGGCACTGGTTGGCATCCCGGCGGCCATCGGTGCCATGGGCTTTACAACAACCGGCATCTCCGCTGGGTCCTTGGCTGCCAAGATGATGTCGGCAGCTGCCATAGCCAACGGTGGAGGAGTGGCTGCCGGCAGCACCGTGGCCGTGCTGCAGTCGGTCGGTGAGTTGGGAGGCAGGGGAAGGGATGAATCCACGATGAGGTAGGAAGAGTTGGGACTTGGTGGGGTAGGGCTGCACGGCTGAGGGCATCGGGGGCCGTGCAGGTGGCGTCTGCTCGTCTGGCAAGAGCAACGCCTGCCGTCATCAGCAGCGCCGGCCGGGACCAGAAAGGGTCGGCAGAAAGGGGCCGGCTGTGCTCAGGGCACAGAGCCCGCTCCCAGGCTGGCTCCCTGGCACACTCTAGAGTGCTCCTTGGCTTTCCCTGCCCAGGAGAGGTCTTTAGCTACCTCTGCCTGGTGCTCAGTCCCTCAGCAAGCAGCAGCGTCGATGCTCCCAGGACATCACACCTCTTTCTGTCTTCACAGGAGCTGCAGGTTTCTCTGTTGCTGCCAAAATTGGGCTGTCATCTTTCCTGGGGTCATTCGGTGCAGCAGTTGCTGCCAAGCTTTTCTAGAAGAGGACAACTCCAGGTGACAAACCCAAGTGAAACCATGAAGTTGCCTGACCCCCAGGTTTCTGCCAGGCAACATGGCAGTCGCTGGGAAGCCCCTGCAGATCCCTCCGCAGCCACTTAGCTGCCCTTTTATAGCTGCAGCTTTGCTTGAGCACTGAGTGCATTTAAACCAGTAAAGGTGCTTTGCAGGTCAAGGTGTCATGGTGGTTTTTGTGCTGTCGGGGCCTAGGAACCAACTAAGTGCCTCAGGATTCGCAGGGTTCCAGGAACAGACCCAATCTGGCAACTTTTCAGTCCTGCACTACAGATGCCCTCCTTCTTAATCCTGTTTCCTGACTCCTGAAGTGAACCTTTGTATCCCCATGTGAACCATCGCACCTCAAATGGTGGTATGAAAGTATCAGCTGAACAACAACAACAATAATAATAGACCATATTAAGCCTTCTTGAAAAGAAATACCCTCCCTGGCACCCCCAGGCACTCACATGATGCCTGCTGGTGATGGTGGCTGCATCAGGATGCACCTGATTTCGAGTGCTCCTTCAGGTGGCTACTGGGAACATTTAACCAGCACTCCTGTGAGCCCCATAAAGCACCAGCAGCTGTGGAAGTGCCGTGAGGAGCCTCCCCAGGCCCAGCATGTCCTCCCCTGCCCTGCAGCCCCTGTGCCCTTGGAAGGAGTTGGGGAGTCGAAGGGCTCCCCACAGGGAGCAACTCTGGGCCCGGACTCCCAGGAAAAAGGGATCCCGTGACCCTCTGCGTGGCCACCTCCTGCTCCAGCGGAACCACGCACACCAAGTGTAAACACTGAGATAAGAACTCAGAAGAAAACGAAAGCATATTTCCTGGAAATGGGCTGATATAAATTCAGGCAAGGCTCCTGCTGTCAGCGCCTGGCAGCACAGACCTCCTGGTCTACGGCACAGGGACAGGTTGGTGGCACAGGGTGCTGGGGTCCCAGGACAAGTGTTTGGGGACAGCGCCCCTTTTCTGAGAGGGGGACAAAAGTGAGGGGGTGCTCACCCCACTGGGCTGGCAGAGAATCTGGGGAGCCCCAGGATGGGAAGAAAAGTGGGATCTAGGGAGATGTCTGCTGTTGTGAGGTGGCCAGGGGCTCTTGGGGTTAGGACAGGGTAGGAGGGCTTTCGGCAGGTCTGGGGAGCCCCAGGACGGGAAGAAAAGTGGGATTTAGAGAGATCTCTCTGTTGTGGAGTGGCTGGGGGCTCTTGGGGGACAGGAAAGGGTGGGAGCGGTTTCTATTGTTGCGCAGGAGGAAATCAAGACTGCCAGCTCCACTAGCCAGCGACACCACCCTGGGAAGAGACACTGCCTTGGAAAGAATCTTTTGTTCTTGTTCCCTGAAGGTCCAGGCTCAGTCCAGGCCCTGCGCACTTCTCACTCCAGGAGCACCTCTGTTCCAGGCCACCATGGGTAAGCTCACGGGGTCAGGGGCCCTGCAGCAGGACAGTGTGGGGTACATGGGGCACCGGCCCCTGGGCAAATGTCCCTCTGCTTTTGAGCAGAGGCACTGGGGGGCTGAGGGGCTCTTGTGGGACGGGATCAGGGCTGGCTGTGGGCACCAATTCTGTGCCAGCAAGGGCTCACTCTCCAGCATTTTAGAGAAGGTGTGAGTCGTGGTCACAATGGTCTGAGGCACCGGGATGTCCCTGGGAAGGGGCGCACGCTGCTCCAGTGGGCAGGAGGGGTCTGGGGTTGCGGGCAGGGGATGGGGGAGCGCCTTGTTGTGCTGCCCAGAGTGAGGGCAGCAGCTCGACTCTCGCCGCCACCCTGCGACTGACCAGTCTCCATCTCTCCTATTTACAGCTTTTCCACTTGCCTTCGGGTTCGGTAAGGCGCTGGCGAGCATGGGGTTGGCTTGTGCCATGCAGAAATCAGTCACCTTCCTGGGGCTTCACGGTGCTGCTCTGCACACACACACCCCTCTTGTGGGGTGCTGCCCCCTCCCCAAAATGCTGACCCTTGGCCCATCCCAGAAGGTCCATGTGCAGGACCCCACTGATGCCCCAGGGGGAGGTTTGGCCCTGGGACCCTGCACCACCCCCTCTGCTTTTGGCTGTCCCTGGCGAGCTGGAGCTCTGTCTCCTCACATGCCCCTTTTTGGGACTTGGGGAATGCTTGTGGCTCAGAGGCCACCGGGGGCTAAGGGCTCTGCAGCCTAAGACAGGCGGGAAGGTCACCGGTGCTGCTCTCTGATGCAGGCTTCCTCGCATGCGTGGTGTCGTTCCTGTGCGGTCTGCTCGTCCCCCAAAGAGGTAAGAAGAGCGTGGAGATCATAGTGAAGTTACTTGCTGAGTGTTCTCAGCGTGGTGCTCATGGGGTCACTGCACAGTTGCCCTGTTTTGGCATCCCTGTGCCGTACCAGTAGCCTGGAGAGGTCCTGGGGTGACGGGCCCGCATTCCACGGGAATGGGGACCTCTGGGGTATCGCCCACCCTGGGGTGCCCCCACTGGCTGTGCTGGCCTGACTGAGGGGACGTCTGACGGTGAGCAGCCTGACACTGCTGCTCCCAGGGGTGCTCCCCCTCGGGGTGCTTCCCCAGGCAATGAGGGCTCTGGTGCTGGGACTGGGTCTGGTGCTGGGACTCGGGCTGATGTCTCCTCCTCTTCCTCAGAGCCAAACCAACACCACCGCCCCAAGCCAGGGAAGACTGACATGTGCTTTGGGGTCTGGTATCACACCGAGTGACGCACTGAATCCGCACAGGGATCCTCAGCGACCAGTGCCATGACCCCTGCCATTGCATCCCCGCTGGCACCTCTTCCATCTCTCCCACCCTCCACTCCCCCCATCCTCGCTCCCCGCTGTAGCTGAACCTCAAATAAAGACGTCGCAACACAGACCTTTGCCTCACCCTCCGGGTCATCTTTGGCCAAGCAGGAACGGGTCCAGGGCGGGATGGGAAGGGGCGGCCGGGGGTTTGGGGACTCCGGGAGAGGCTCCTTCTGCTATCTGCAGCGGGGACGGGGGCGCGCCAGAGGGGCCGCCCCGGTGGATATCTCGGCTCTGCCGGCACTGCCCGCGCTGCCCGGAGTCCTGCTCCAGACCCGCGGAGCTTCTCCGCTCCCAGAGCTGGTCGGGAAAGGCTCCGTAAAGCTCCAGCCGCCCTGGAAGTGCCGTGAGGAGCCTCCCCCCGCCCGGCGCGTCCTGCTCCCCGCAGCCCCTGCGCCCTTGGAGGGGGTCGGGGGATCAGAGGGCTCCCTGCGAGGGGCAGCCCCGGGCTCTGACCCCTGGGAAAAAGCGAGCCCTTGCCCCGCTGCCCGGCCACCTCCTGCTCCAGCAGAACCACGCACACCGAGGGTTAACCACCGCGACAGGAACTTGGGAAAAACGAAAGTACAGCGGTCACCATCTGATATGTTTCGTCGGCTGAGGCTCCTGTTACCTTTGCCCGGCAGAGCTGGTATCCTGGTCCGAGGACAGGTTGGTGGCATCGGGTGCTCCGGTATCAAGATGGGTATTTGGGGACAGCACCCCTTTTCTGAGAGGGGGAAGCAAAGTCTGGGGTCTGCTTACCCCACTGGGCTGGCGGAGAATCTGGGGAGCCCCAGGATGGGAAGAAAAGTGGGATCTAGGGAGATGTCTGCTGTTGTGAGGTGGCCAGGGGCTCTTGGGGTCAGGATGACGTAGGAGGGATTTCTGTGGGTGGCCAGGTAGGAGGAGATCAAGGCCAAGCTGTCTCCACTCACCACCCCGGGAAAAATCTCTTACTCTTGCTCCCTGAAGGTCCAGGCTCAGTCCAGGCCCCACACACGTCTCACTCCAGGAGCCCCCCTCTTCCAGCCCATCATGGGTAAGCTCAGGGGGTCAGGGGCCCTGCAGCAGGACAGTGTGGGGGACATGGGGCACCGGCCCCTGGGCAAATGTCCCTCTGCTTTTGAGCAGAGATACTGGGGGGGCTGAGGGGTTCTTGTGGGAAGGGGTCAGGGCTGACTGTGGGCACCAATTCTGTGCCAGCAAGATCTGGCTCTTCGGCATTTTGGAGAAGGTGTGAACCACAGTTCCAATGGTCTGAGGCACCGGGATGTCCCCGGGAAGGGGCCCACGCTGCTCCAGTGGGTGGGAGCGGTCTGGGGTTGCGGGCAGGGGTTGGGGGAGCCCCTTGTTGTGCTGCCCAGAGTGAGGGCAGCAGCTCGACCCTCGCTATCACCCTGCGACTGACCACCCTCCATCTCTCCTTTGCTGTAGTGGATGTTGGCTTTGCCGTTGGGGCCACCGTAGGGATCAGTCAGGCTGGGGGGGCTCGGGCTGATTGCTTCTCTTTCTCATGGGTAGCCAGAGTGCCCAGAGCCTCCCGGGCTGCCCTATCCAGGGCAGCGGGGCCCAGCGGGCTGGGCAGGCAGCACAGCGAGCAGGAAGGCAAACAACAGGGCAGGCAAGATGAGCAGCATGATAAGCTGGAAGGGAAGCAGCACTGTGAGCAAGACAATGGGAACCACAGTGATCTGGAAGGCAAGGAAAATGTTGAGCAAGAAGATCAGCAAGATGGTGAGTGCGATGGCGAGGGTCAAGGCAAAGGGGAAGACGAAGATCAAGGCAAAGGGGAAGACGAAGATCAAGGCAAAGGGGAAGACGAAGATCAAGGCAAAGGAGAAGACAAGGATCAAGGCAAGCAGGATGGCAAGGAACAAGGCAAGGGGGAAGTCGAACTATGGTGGGCAGGCAATGGTGGGCAGGGCAGCTACAGGTGGTGGGCATTGCAGGAGTGGCCCCTTCACCCCTATCCTCCCAGCCCAGCAGTAGTGGGGTTGCTCCCATCACTGGCCATGGCCTGGGGGTCTGCAGGGGCCAGTCTGGTGGGCTGGGGGAGCTGCTGCCGGCCCTACGAACCCTGCCCAGCACTGGGTGATCAAATTCCCCCCACCAAGTGAAACTTTCCTGCCTGCCTTCTTAGGGTGGAAAAATACAGCCAAACGAGCGACCATTGGAGCTGCTGTTGGAGTAGGTGAGGATGGTGCTGGATGAGTTCACTGCCTGACCCTCTCCCCACACTGGTACTGGGGGTTGTGGGCTGGCTGGGGGACCTGCAAGTACTGGGCAGACTTTGTGGGGTGCTGCGAGGTGGGGTCAGTGCTGGCCTGTGCCTGGATGTGTATCTGTGTCCGGACATGTGTCTGCACCCGCTGCTGCAGCCCTGCATGGCTCTCCTCTCATCCCTGAGGACACAGTGTCCCCATCCCTGCACCCCACAGCCCTTGTTCCCTGCTCTGATGCCTCTGTCCCTCCTGGGAGGCTGGATGCAGCGCTGGTGGCAGGGGGAGATGTGGGTCACAGGGACCACCCTAACGCCTGATGTCCTGCCCGCAGGAGTGGCACTGGTTGGCATCCCGGCGGCCATCGGTGCCATGGGCTTTACAGCAACCGGCATCGCTGCTGGGTCTCTGGCTGCCAAGATGATGTCGGCAGCTGCCATAGCCAACGGTGGAGGAGTGGCTGCCGGCAGCACCGTGGCCGTGCTGCAGTCGGTCGGTGAGTTGGGAGGCAGGGGAAGGGATGAATCCACGATGCGGTAGGAAGAGTTGGGACTTGGTGGGGTAGGGCTCCACGGCTGAGGGCATCGGGGGCCGTGCAGGTGGCGTCTGCTCGTCTGGCAAGAGCAACGCCTGCCGTCATCAGCAGCGCCGGCCGGGACCAGAAAGGGTCGGCAGAAAGGGGCCGGCTGTGCTCAGGGCACAGAGCCCGCTCCCAGGCTGGCTCCCTGGCACACTCTAGAGTGCTCCTTGGCTTTCCCTGCCCAGGAGAGGTCTTTGGCTACCTCTGCCTGGTGCTCAGTCCCTCAGCAAGCAGCAGCATCAATGCTCCCAGGACATCACACCTCTTTCTGTCTTCACAGGTGCTGCAGGTTTCTCTGTTGCTACCAATATTGGGCTGTCATCTTTCCTGGGATCACTCGGTGCAGCAGGCGGTATCCTGATGCCCAAGAAGAAGCCATCTTCAGATAACAGTTCCAAGTGAAGTCAAGAAGTTTCTCGAGCCACAGGTTTTTCATCCCTCTGCAGTCAGCATTGCTGCTCCTGGGGCATCACATCTCTTTCTGTCTTTGCAGCAGCTGAGCGGTCCAAGGAGAAGACAACTCCAGATGATGAACCAAGTGAAGCCAAGAAGTTTCCTGAGCCCCACATTCCTGCCAGACAGCGTGGCAGGTGCTGGGAAGCCCCTGCAAACCCCCTGCTACTTGGCCACCCTCATCATTGTAGATTCACTTGAGCAATGAGATCATTGAAACCAATAAAGGTGCTTTGCAAGTCGAGGTGTCGTGGTGGTTATTGTGCTGTCGGGGCCCAGGAACCACCCAAGTGCCTTCCACCAAGGAAGTCATGACTCTCCCGCTTGCTGACGGCATCGGGAGCTGCTTGAGCAGCCCCCAGCTCCTTCTCATTTGGTTTGGTGGGCGGCATGTAACGAACTCTGCTGGTGATTGAGCTAATTAAAGCCAATCCCAGAAGCTTCAAAGAGGAGCAAAACTCAACGTGAGGTGCTCTACAGCCACATGGGAAAGACCAAGCCTTGCTGGGAAGATGTTACGCTGCTATTTAAATGCTGGCTTAGAAACAGTTAACACACCCCCCACACCCCCAAACCCAAAAATCTGTGAGCTTCTGCTTTTAAACTTAGATTCCACCATCATACAGGAAATGAGGATGTACTCTTTTATTAAGGTTAAAGAGTTTTAATCACTTTTCCAGAATACAGATACGATTCAAACAAAAACTATTTTGGGGGTCTCAATATTTCACTTATTAATACCATACATTGAATTCTATAAATTCTCATATAAGAAAACATCTTTTTAATATAGGTTATGATGCACTGGTGACCTATGTAAATCTTTTGAAGTAACACTTTGCAGTTATATAGCACCTTTCATCAGGGGGCTGCAAAGCATCCTACAGAATTTAGCCTCATAATGCCCAAACGAGGTAGGAAGGTCTGGCCATTTTACAAGTGGGTACAACTGAGGTACGGATTGGCAAGGGACGAAACATGAGGCTTCATCGATACAACAGCAGTGACATGATGTGTACCTTGGATCCTGGGCTATCTAATTGAGTCAGTGTCTTATCTGAGGGGAAAAAATCGAGAGACATCACCCACACCCTTCTCCCAGAGGAAGAAGCCCGGTTTCAAGCAGGTCCAAAAGGCCTTTTAAAATCATTCTGGCTTCTTCGTGTGTTATAAATATGTAGAAAAGAGAGTAAAAAGCCCAAGACTCCTAGACCAAAGACCACAGGCATGCCATTCGTTGGCGTATCTAGTAGGTGACTACAAACCACAAAGTCAACCGAGCCGTGGCTGCCATGGCCTCTGCCGCCTGCGCCCGACGGCCTGAGCACCGCCAGGCCTGCCTGGAATTGGGGTAATTCCAGTCGGGCACTTGGGATCCATTTTTGAGATCTGTTTGATGCTTTATTTAGCTTGGCTGTTCGACTGTAAGGAATTCCCTCTTTCCCTCCCAGCAGGGGATAACCTGAGATATTTCAGGTTTCGTTTCTTTAATAAAAACCCGTATCTCTGCTGAGAAACCATTACCTTAGCCAATGTTGTGTCCAATGGAAGTGTAAGTCCTGTGGCTAGAAGGATCCAAGATGCCTGAGTTCCTTTGAGCCTTTATGATTCTAAAAACCATTCTACAAACTCTGCAACACTCCCTGGCCCACCGGTGCCGTCGGCTGAGCACTAATGACCTCCCTGGCAGCAGTAGCTGTTGATGGAAACTGAAAAATAAAAAAAAGCTGTTGCAGAATCTGCCATTTGCCACCAGACAGGGGAAGGGCTGCCCCGCCAGGAGCAGCACCTGCACTGCTTTTCAATTCAGGTCCCATCTACGATCCACATTCATTCCTTTTTCTTAATAGAATCCAAGTGAGATGCTTTGAATATAAAATGATGAAATATAGGCAAATATCTCTATCCGTTTCTTGCCGTGTTCAATCGCCCGCCTGCCCAAAGCACCTTTCCCTGCAACGCCTCCTCTGCCACCACTCGCTCTGGTATTACTCGCTCTTTCTGGCACTTCCAGAAGTTTCCTCATAAAGCACAACACAAAAGAAAAGTTATCAAATACTTCTCGGAAATGGCAAAGGGAGGAAGCTGAAGAGTTATTAAATTCAAGATCTTACAGCTCATAGCTCTTAGTGCTATGGGCTTAACTGGGATGGGCTTGATGTGGGAGCTGTGGAATGGAGTTAGAGTGGATCTGCTCAAGCCAGCAATCAGGCTAAATGAGCAATTTCCTCCTTAATTTTAAATATTCGCCTTCTAAAATACCAGAGCTGGAGTCAACTTCTTAACAAATGCAGCAGCATTGTGCAAAACCACTCTATTCCCTGTTCAAGCCAAAAGTTTCCTCCTGGGGAAGTGACAAAGCAGAATTAGTCCTACCTGCCTGACAAATCTGCAGCCCTCACTCTGGGGAAGGAGATTTCTCTCAAGAGCTGACCACAGCAGGTCAAGGAAGAAGGTGAACAAGTAGGGACTACTCTTGCTGTGTCATCTGCTGAGGGTAAGTTGGTGAAAAGCGGTAGCTCACGCCGGCTCCGCTCACACCAACCTCAGTGAGGCAAGACCTGCAGCTCTAAGAGGCAGAGGATGTTTCCATCCAGCTTCACTGCTCCTAAAACCCCTTCTGGACTTTCTCCCCAGCGACGGTCCATGATTTTTACACATTTTTGGGACTCACACTCGGTTACAAAACAATAACTGCTCAGCAGCTCAGCTGCTCAAAACGTGTTACTTTAACCCTCACAAGGCTGCTGCTGCTGCAGGGACACCCTGCAGATGAGCAGCTCCAGAAGAGAAGACAGTAAATCTCAGCTTGGCCTCTGCTCTGTCAGGAACATTTAAAATGGATGACACGTGGAAGGAAAAGAGCGGGGACCTGCTGTGCTGATGGGAGCAAAACCCCAGCCCGGGGAGCGGGCAGGGCGCCGGTGGTTTGAGAAGAGCCCTGTAAGGGGTTTGATACCCGAGCGTTTGTTTCATTTTCTTTTTTTTTAAGGCAAGAGTGAAACTAACGCTCAAGGGACTGAGAAGAGTTACTGAGATTGTTACCAAGAAATAAAGCCTGTACTGCACGTTCGGAGCTTCTCCCGTGACCCTGCAGTGGCTCTTGTGGGAGCACACCCTGGGGAAACGTGGAATGAGGGACTTTGCTGCCGATCGATTCCAGGTCTCTGAGGAGCCATCGCTCGGCTGGAGACACTGCCGGAGCAATCCAGGGGTTTTACATCAGCAGTTGGCGGAATAATGGAGAAGATAATTTAACTTCTTTTTGTACCTCATTCCGTGGCATTCCACGTGCCCCCAGCGCCCTTCTGCAGCCACTCAAAGCCAGGCGAGAGCAGCAGCTTTGCACCGAGCACCCCTCCCAGCGAGAACCGCCAGGAAACTGTCGGTGCCGCAGAGATACCACCACATTCCAGAAATACTTCAAAGAAAAATCTCTGCAAAAGCCAAAGACTTGTGTTAGCAGCAGAACCGTGAGGACCCTCAGTACCGAGCACGCGACACGCTCGCTTCCAAGCTCCCAAATGGGTCTGCAGAGCTACGGCACCGACCTGCCCACGGCCCGCGGGGTTAATCAGCGTGTATCCAGCCATAGGAACCCTGTGAGCAGGAAGCATCACCTCCCGTTCTTCTTTCTCACACTCATTTCTCTGTCCACACTGAGACTACAGCACGATTTTTCTCCTTAAGAAAATATTTCAAGTAATAAACGCTTTTGCACGATCGGCGAACGACTCGGATGTATTTATTCCAAACAACTTCTTCAGAGCGTTCAGAACTTTCACCCTGTGTGCACAATCTATATAAACACTTCGATCCTCCTCGTCAACTCACTGTGTAAATCTGTGAATTTTCGCTGGCCTGACAAGAAACGCAGCCCAGGCACAGCCCGGACAAGGGGCATGCAAGCAGGAGGTATCTGATCAGAGAAACTGAAACTAAAACTATTTGTTCTGTTCATGATTATCATCCAACTGCACCCAAACCTTTCTCATCTCAGAGCTGCCAAGCAAAAGGAGTTAGCACAAGGTTCAACAGCTTTGCTTTCAGCCAGTCAAGTTTAAAGTGATTTTACTCTCCTTGCTGAGAGCATATGAAGGGCAGATTTTTCATTTCAAGTACCTGGAAAAGATTAACACATGTGGAAGTGCCGACAGCCCAGAAAGCGTGAGGGTCTTCAGAGAAAGAAAAAACGAGTAGGTTCCTCATACGATACAAACACGCTACTTCATTCTAGGGGAGTATTTCTTTTAACGTCTACTAAAGGACGTCTATTCTTTAGCCAGTCCCCACCCAAGGAAAGCCGGCCCTCCCAACAGCTTCTCCTAACTCCTGCCTTGCCGATCCACAGCGGCGGTCAGGGAAGGAGGAAGGGGGCACAGGCAGCCGCTCTCTTGCAGGGGATGCCCAGGAAATACAGAAATTCCCGGATCCTTCCCCTCTCCTGCTGACACTGAGGTCCTGGGCACACCCGTCTGCCACAGACACAGCTCAGGCTCCTTTTATCCCCCGCAGACCTACACACTCAACTTTCCAGAAGAGATTTTGTTTTCCCTAGGAACGTTCTATCGACCTTCCCGATACAAAAGACGGTGCCTGCTAATTCCCTGTTCGATGCAACTACGGGGAGGGCCAGGTGGGAGTTCCCAGAAGAAGGAACCAGCCGGCAGGAGCACCCCGGAGCCTCCCAGTGCCCGGGCAGCTCGCTGGCAGGGTACGTACTGCGGCGGCCGAAACATCTCCCCCAGGAGTGCGAGGCCAGGAGGTGGAGGAAGCAGTAATTTGATCAGAAATGACAGACACAGATGGGCTTTGATCAGACAGAATCAGGGGCAGGTTTACTTTTCACATAGTTTTCTGTATTAAAAAATACATCAGTGAAATCTGTTACAGGCAGGGACAGGACTACCGAGTACACAACGTCAATAGACTACTTTCTGATTTTATTTTTGTTAAATTACTTTTGTTACCGCTAAAAAAATAATTAAAAAACAAACAAAAAAAAAACAAACGAAGAAAACAAAAACAAACAAAAGAAAAGGAAATATAATTCAAGGCTGTTGATTTTCACCTCTTGAAATTTTAGTGACAAGATCAAATATCAGACCCCTGTTACAGAAGCTGGAGAACTGACCAGAGCTAGATAAAAACCATACAATTCTCTTCTTTAAAAATAGTTTGGGTTTCCAATGAATTTGTGACCACTGGTAATCAGGAACACACACCTATAGCTTGAGAAAACGGAGATACAGACGGTATCTGATAAAATCCTGACCTCTAAACACAATGTGGGAGCTTTTTTTTCCTTCAAAAAGACGCAGTAACAGCCAAGCCTTAAAAAAATCTCTTTCGATTTCCAGCACTATGACTAAATCTCTTTGGGTGGGGTGGGAAAAAAAACAAAACAAACAAACCACACATGGTAATTTTCTACCACAGTTCCGGTGTCAGAAGTAATACTGCATCCTTTGTACAACGCTGCGCGCGTTGCGAAGGCGGAAAGAGAAAGAGTGCGTGTCTCGTTCACTTGAAATGACAAGGCCCTCCAGATCTGCCCTACAAAGGAACCAAAAACACAGGAGTAGGGAAAGAGGAGAAAGGAAAGCTGCCTTAAGGGGAAAAAAAAACCCATAAAAAATTTCCGCGCACCACAGTATTTGCTAGATTATATCGACAGACTGCAGAGCTACCGGGCTAGGTAAGGGCCTCTCTGCGCAGAGCCCGGGACAGTCGCTCTCCTGTACATACCCCAGAAATGTTCACCCCGTAACGTGACCGCTCTGAAGTGGGACCTACAGCACCTCTTCCACGCCGGAGACCGAGCAGAGCTCGAGTTGGTACGAGCCTGGACTGAGAGCTAGATTCTGGCATCCTGTGAGCCTCGAGGAGCAGCCGGGCAGCTCTCCGCTCGGGCAGCTTCCTCGGCACACCAACGGCTCCTGCCTTCCGAACGTTTGATCCCAGTTTCCAAAAAAAAAAATAATTATAAAAGCTTATGTGCACGTGTATTTATAACGGAAGGGGGTCTGTCTGTCTAAATATCACCGCTTTCTCTCCCGTCCTCGTGAAGAGCTCGAGGATCTCCACGTGTTCTTTGGCAGCAAGGACTGCCAGCCGCCGGGCTGCCAAGTCACCTGAGCCACAGTCTAGCTCTCCGTGCCCAACATCGTTATGGTAGATTTTACACAACCATTTTCCTTAAAAATATCTCACAACTTTTAAAAATCCTAAACAGATAAAAGGATTTATGCACCACTCAAACGGGTTAGTTCATCTCGAATTTGTTCAGAGGATTTATTGGTGCCACAGGACGTTGCTTTTTTTGCAGCTTACGCAGCTTGCTTCCTTCCAGTTCCAGTTTGTACATCCGCTGTGGTTCAAAATACGCCTGTAGGTGACATTATCTTGGCTTTTTTGATACACATTTTCCAAAGGCTGGACGTATTCACAGTTTGGTGCTTCTGATGTGTATTCAAAGGAAAATACCCCACTTCAGTTAGTCTGATAACTCAATATCAGAGTCCTCTGATTTGACTTTGGCAAGTTCTTCATGTACCTCCCTCACCATAAGAATCCGTGTTAACATGATGTCCAAGGTTCCCGGGTCTATTGGCAATGTGGAATACCACATGGGGCTATTGGGTACACAGGAGCGCTCCGGCTGAAGGTAAAACACATCACTCCTCTGCTTCACGCTTTCAGAACTGTCAATGTAAAGAGAGGGAGAGCATGTTACCAGAAGGCAGCGTTAATGGTCCTACTCACAAAAACCTGATGGAGAAACCGGGGAAAAAAATGAAAGTTACATTGAGATGACAACAGTGTAACTTCAACAGCACAATTCAAAGCTTTGTGTCAGTGATTTGGTCTCCCCTCTTCGATTTAGGGAATGGTTTAAGTTGTTTCCAGGTCACCTGGCTTATAAAGAAAGAAAGAAAATTGTTGGTGGGGCTCTGAGCAACCTGCTCTAGCTGCAGGATGAGCTTTAAAGGTCCCTTACCACCCAAACTGTCTGTGATCCTGTGACAATTCCAGGAAAATTACAGTGACTTCTTCAGAGACGTGGTTCTTCAATTGTAGTATCATCCAATTAATGGTACCTGCCTCTTGAGATGATCAATTGATGCATTTGACATTCAATCTTTGAATGAAACTGGTTCCAGCATTCCAGAATTGCCGTGCACTTTGGCACAGGGAATGTTCCGGAGCTAGCAAAACTTAATCCGAGCTCGCCTGCTCATGGTGCAGAATGGGAAATCCAACTACTTGAAAGACTGTCTGATGCTGAGGCAGCTTCCAGGTTCTGGGAAGCTGGAGCCTCTAGAGCAAGGAACACTCCTGCCTGGCTTTGGAATATTCACATTAAAACAGCAAAGTCAATTTTTCCTGTTGCTTGTACCACTGCAAGGGCTCAGCTCTGACATATGATGAGGAGGGTGAAAATGTTTTCCTGGCCCAAGGACAGCTAAAAGCCTCTAATGACATGCAAACAAAGAGAAGGAGGGTAAGGAGAGGGAGACAAAGAGTCAGGAGAACCGCTCTGCCAAAGTAAGGGGATTATTTGGAAAGAGCTCAATAGGTGCATTTTTGAGGGTGATTTATTTGAGTTTTGGCTGACACTAACGAGATGCTGTTTCACTTCGTATGTGTATTTTCTTTCAAGAGAGAAGAACATCATATTCCACCTGCTCAATGATCTAGCCAAAGTTTATATAGAAACAGGAGTCAAAATGATTTACGCCTATGTCCTTGCTGTGTAGTCTCCCTTCTAACTCCTAAATACAAGTTAATGTCACTTTTCAGCAGGCAAAAGCTATCGGCAGCTTTGCCTAATTCACACTTTTCCTACCCTCCTTCACAAGGAACACGACGTGAGGGGATGAGTTACAATCCTCTCCAAAGAAGATTCCCACAGGGCAATTAGGGGAGATGAGAATGCCACGGTCATGGCAGTAACACCTCCCATTTACACTGACACTGGGAGGTGTAAACCAGCATTTAAAGAATGCACCTGAGCCTATCAGCAGTGCTGATGCTGGAGGTCCTGTCAGCACAGTTCCACTCACGCTGAGGGACCACGAACTGGAGAGAGGAGCCCACAGCACAGGCACAGAAGGTCAGGGTGGGATCCTTGCCCACTTGCCTGCTCCAGTCTCCTTACAGGTAAAAATCAAATTCCATCACTTACCATTTTGATAGGTAAAATTCATAAAGTCGGACTGGACACCGCAGGGGATTATCCGTATTTTCAGCCATTTCCACTGCTGTTGGAATCTCCTCATCTTCACTGCGTTTCCTTTTGCCTACAGATAATTTATCTGGATACACGAAAACGGCATCGCAGAAGTTCAGTGAAAAACAGCCCCTTCAAGAAGCAGCCATACACACTTCACCTCCCACCCAGGGATGGGACCTTGCATCACTCAGGAACACGCCACTTGAGCTGATTACCTGCCACATGCGAGTCACTGCCTTATCTGCTGGGTGGGCACAACACTGCACACGCCACAGCCTGTCTGCAGCCCATTCCTTTCCAAGAAAATCAACAAGAACTAGTATCTAGCTAAAAAATATGGATATAAATTTTTCTTAATACAGCAGAATTTGTGTAACACGCTGGAACTATCACCTGAAGAAAGCAATAGAATCAAAGACTTCCCTCTTCCAAAAACCAGAATGTAACTGCGGATAAAAATCTGTCTGTCTTTACCTCTGAAGTCAAGAAGAAGGACCCTACTCCTGTGCAAGCCTCTAGATTCACCCTCTGAGCTGCCCTGGCTGCTCACCATGCAGACCTGGGATAAATCTGGGAATTAAATGGGTCTGGATCTCAGGAATATGAAGTCCTGAGAAAAGCACTTCAGAAAGAGCCTTTCATTCCTGCCATAGTTAAAGAAGCTTTTTATAACATCCTTGGCTTGCATAAGACTATTAAATAAATCTGCAGCCCAACGTGTGGCACCTCTTTTGTAAGTTTTTACTGGGTGCCTTGGCTCATACAGAATTGCTCTTTAAACCTCAGCAGAGTGAAAAAACCTTTGAAAACGTGCAGGGTAACGGAATATTCATAGGTCTGCTTACTGTATAACATCTTTCTCTCCCCAGTCCTTTTTGAAAATAAGGAGCAGACAACACAACCAATATAACTGCCAAAATTCAGATGACCACAAAGCACTTACCTGATTCTACCTCTTGTTTTTGAAAGGGTGGGAAAAAACGTAAATATGTCATCTTAGTATTATACTTCAGAGTTCGGGTGCGTCTCATAACGTGGGCAAAGGAGAGTTTCAGGTGCTCACTGACATTCTTTAGTTGGAAGTATTTGGTGTTGAAGAATAAAAGCGTGTTCAATAAAACGATAGGGGAATATGCACCCAGCTGTTTACATTCCCACAAGTGTTCCTCTTCAATTCTTGAGAACATATAACCTGGAAACAACGGGCAAAGAGAAAAGAAGAGAGTTATTTATGCAGTTGGAGGGCTGTCCCCATATTCAGTTACAAATGAACAGTTTTTACAGGCTAATCTAGAACATTTTCAGGATTTTCCCAATACATGAGTGGAGCGGGATGGCAGAAATGAGTAGAATTAATTAGGCAGATTTTGCCAGAGATGCATCTAAGTCCTCTTTCAGCTAATCTTCTCTGTTAACGAACCCTGCATCAGATCAAATTCAGAACTATCATAAGCAATTGTAATTCCAATAAAATCAAGAACACCGCAGGCACAAACACAGGAAGGGGGTATGAAGAACCAAGCTGTGGAACAGCAAGATCTTCCAACACGTGAAGAACAGCGAGAAGGATCTAAAGGCAGATCGCAGGCACCAGCAGAATCTCACTAAGTTCTAATATCACTGAATTAAACCACAATCAGCCAACTGCAAAAACATGTAATGGAGCATGAGTTTAAAATGCACCATCTTTATATACAAACAGCCCACTGTGATGATCTTAAATCAATTAGGAAAAGGAGATATGGGGGCTGGTAAGAGATGGGTTGTGAAAAAAAGGTCACTGTCCTCAGCAGTCTGCAAGTAAAAGGATTTTTTCTGTATTAAATAAAAAGTTCATTTTCTAAATGAAAAGCCAGTGGTGGATACATGTAGGGACTTGCCAACATCACTCAAGTTTCGCTGATATTCTGAAAAAGATTTTATGTACCAATACAGCTGTTGTCCAGCTTTATAAACTGCATGATCGGACTTGAAGACCAATTGAAAATGTCTGCAGAATTTTGGAAGTCTTAATTTGGAAGTGACGGAGGGGAGAAGAACTTGGAATTGAGGAGTTGAGACCAGACTCCAACTGGTAGAGACAGACATGCAATCCATGATGCTCGTCTACCACAAACAATCAGATGGCGGAGAAAGAGGAGACCAGGGTGAATACCTCAGATCACATTCTTCTTCATGGCATTGGGAAAATACTAATTTATAATACGGCTTTGTCATGCAGCTACACAAAACAAAATAATTGTCCTACCATTTGGAAGAATTGTAGGTTCCCAGATTTTCAAAAGTTTTGTAAGTTCAATCATAAACCTGGAATAGGGCTCGGTAAAAATGTTATCTATTCTACCATTCTCAAACAGGTACTACAAGAGAAAAAAAGAGGAAGACATACAGTTTGTGATTATATAACATCGCAGAGAAGATACAGGACATCAGATTCGTTTCTTTTCTTATGTCCCAGTGTCTTATGATTCAAAATACTTTGTTGAAATCATCAGTAAGATATCAAATCAAATCTTCTGCAGGGACCAGGGCCTCCTCAGTATGAAATGAGAGATCTAGGTGATAATGATTGTTAATATTCCAAGCTCTAGAGCTCTTTTATGGAAAATAATCATTCTCTTAGTACTAAATATTCTTGAAAGAAGTCTGCCTATAAAAAACAGATGAGTTAATATTTTTCTGTTGAAAAGAACTTCACATGCTAATACCTCCTGGCAATAGATAGAGGCTGCTGAAATAGCTTGACTTACAGCATCGAGGTAAAAGTCCCTTCAACTTCTGTCAAGCAACAGTTAAGAAAAGTTTTCTACAGGATTTTGTATGAATAAAAAAGTCAATACTGGAATGCACCAAAATTGCTGGTACTCCTAGACCTTATCAATGGCACTTTGAATTGTAACTCTTTTTACATTTTTTTCAAGCATAGCCAGGAAAAAAAAAAATTAAGGTAATTTCACGTCTAGCCAAATGACAGGTTTGACATTAGAAGGAGATTTTGATTCCTTAACTCCAAATGACTGTTTAAGGAAAGGAACAAGTGGCTACTCTAACCAAAAGCCCCTAACAGAAATACACTGAACACCGAGCTTGACACAGAGGTTAACATTCTGCTAGGCTTGTACTGCAGCTGTTTCAAGGCAGCCAGCAAGGACTTGTTCCGTTACTCTCGGCATTCATTAGTTGCAATGCAATTACTCTGATCATGTTTCGTCTGCAAATATTGCCAACACAACAGGTACCTGCCCGGCCGCTGAAGGAGCTCAGTTTTTGCTGGGTAACCTCTACCATGTAAACTTGCCTATTAGAAGAGCATTGTGCAACTAATTGAGATCTAAGACATTCTACCATAAAGCAAATATTTCTGAGGAGTAAATCTTTCCTTTATACGAAAAAGGATTAAAAAGGTACTAAATGCAAGGTTTTGTGCCTAAGTAGAACACCTAGCCCTCCAGGCCACACTCCTCCCAAGTAACGAAGAAGCCTGTTCACGCTGATCATAGAAAGTTCCAGATAAATTAATCAAATATGGGATTAATACAGACTAAGAATAAAGCACGAAAAGCTACATTCGTGCCTCCTTTACAAAAAACCAAGCTTGCAGCTAGAGGAGACGATAGATATAAGGCACAAATAACCAGAGCAGGTTTTGTGTGTTCTCAGCAATACCTTAATTCTCTGAGTTACCTGCTGAATTCCAAGGCACAAGTATAAGATGCTGTCAGGATCGTATTTTTCTCCATTTGGTCTCCGCACCTCTTGAATAAACTGGCACAAGCCAAAACTCAGCTCAGCAAAAGTGCACGAGAGAATGTCCTCCTTGAGTTTCACAGGACGAACTGCGGCCAAGAAAAATATTAGAAAAATTAACTTAATTCAGCAGGTTAAATCTTCACGCATTCCTTATTATTTCACATAGGCAGAACGATTAAATCTTCTCTCTCACACACCAGTACCCTGTGTGGCTAAACTCGTGAACTACTTCCTATCTGTTGGTTAACATTTACATGAGGATTCGGCCTCTACAAACCAAACCACCTGCATGTGCAACCAGTACAAACGCTGCAAGTGAGTGATAAGGCTGCAGGTTTTTAAAGGTGAGACACCTGAATGTCAGGGAGTCTGCTGAACCCCCAGGTGTGGCACAGCCAGGGCAGCACAGGCTTGGTAAACAGCTTTCACCTCTAGAGCTGGACTCAGGGGAATCCTGAGTGAAAGAAGGATCTTGAATATTTCCTAATAGTTCTGGATACGAATCAAGTGCAGCATATTTGACTCCTTCAAGGGAGAAGGAGTGAAGAGTTTAGTGGGATTTGGAGGTGCATGGGATTTGGAAAGGGAAGGAGAGCAAGAAGGGAATCAATCGATCAAAGCATCTGCGGTGGAAGTACCAGGCTTGGCTGGTAAGTGCCTGCTTGGGATTGAGGGAACCTTTCTGGGAGCAGTGGGAGTGGACACGATTTCTTGGAACTGGCTGTAATATTTGCTTCCTTAGCCTCAAGAAGAAAAAAGAGTAACTCAAGTGATTACTCTTCTTCTGGGAAACAAAACCCAGCTATCTTCATGCAACAACAATAAAAATCCCTAATAAGAGAGGAAAAAAGAGATCTAACTAGATTTTTCCCTTTGGAATCTTTCTTACATAACCCACCACACTCAGTTCTTTACATTGTAGAAGTACTGAATATGATTTGCTCTCTTCCCCATCATGCCCCAAAAGCTCAGTTATATTCCTAACTTAAATGTTCTGCTTGACTCTGAAAATTTGCTCACAAAACTCTCAGCACAAACATGTAAGACAGATTTGAGACCAGGGAAAAGCAGAGCTAGATGCTGCCAAATCTCAGGGCTGCTTTGAAAGTAATCCATAATTAGAAAAACAAACCAAAGTGACATTTACATTGTCCTTATTATTTATCACCCTAGTGAGACCTAAGGAACAATTCATGCCTTTTAAAGTTAGTTTAAGGCAGGGTGCAGCACAGAATGGGTGACTTTGGGAAGGCTTCTTTCCAGCTGTGAAGCCTAGAAATAAGTGTTACAAATTTTGATGTTGTGGTGTTCAGATTTTAATGCTGTAACACACAATTTGTTTGAAAGCAAACAGTTAGGCTGACAAACAAATTCTTTCTGAATGCGTTAGCTGCAGACAAAAAAGATGGGGCCAAGTTAGTCTTGTCAACTTAGAATTATGCCCTGAGAATAGCTCAGTAAAGGCCCTGCAGCTGCATAAAGCATCTCTTCCACAAATGAAGAATTACTACATGTAAATGAACACAAAGTGGAGGTGAAAAGACTAACATTCCCAATACTGAAAAGAAAAAGGGTATTTTAGAGTCTGTTTTAATAAGTAACAGGTGAGTTATGAAAGGAATAGCTTTGATTTTTAAATGCATGAAAAGATGTATTTCATAAAATCTTTTCTCCACTCACAGATAACTTAAAACTCAGTAATATCTAATTCGAATTGTTCTTGAACAACGTATCACACCAAGTACTCTTCAACTAACTATTTCAGTTTGCACTCGGAGAGAAAAAATTACCTGAAAACTTCAGGTCCCCTTGTTCCTCCTGTGCATTTTTCCATTGGACCCAGTTTTTCCAGGCGTTTACTCCGTACATGTATTTCAGGGTCATCCCAGAAACAGAGCAGCCTGGGTAGGAGCCCTGCATCAGATTCCGGGGCTCCACAGGAACGACAGACTTCTTCCGGCCCTGCAGCCAAACACACACATCAAACCAAGTGAACGCACTAAACAAGCACTTCATCTGTGGATGCTTAATTTGGTATCTCAGGAAAAGGCTGTTACATTGACATCATAAAAACCAAAACTACTCTCACGACAGTATCTTGAGTGGATGCTGTTGTATTTTTAATACACGGGCAAATATTAACCACGTTTTACTGAAAAGGTGCAATAAAATACAGTAATTCTCACTGTGATAAATATGCACAGATATATATCCCTCTCTAGCTACACAAGAAAAAAAAATTCTTTCCTGTAGATCATGACTCTACTTAAAAGCCATTTCTTTTGGAGTTATTTGAAATGATGTGCATTTAAAAAAATGTTCTGCACTCAAAAGAGCATTTATTCCACCTAACTGCAGAGGGAGAGGAAACAAAATTTTATTTCATATAGCAAAACAGGAAAAAATACACAGTGCAGTTAAACTGAATTCTCATTTTCACCCTGGAGCAGTATTTTTTTTACTTCTGAGAATAAGCACACATCTAATATTACTACTTCAAATGCAAGGAACGTGTGTTCCAAAAGCACTTTCTTACCCGTCTCTTTGGCTGTGGGAAGCCATCTCGGTGCCTCCGTCTTGCTCGGGAACGCGAATGCAAACCCAGTCCTTTACTGAGAGGGTCAAATGAGTCTGAAGTCAAATCAACACCATTAATAGTTTAATTATATGATTTAGCAGCCCAGGTAGAAGTGTCACTTCAATACTACGGAATACCTTACAGATGTCAATCAAACCTGTATATTCAAATAATGCTTTATCTTGGAATAATTAGGCAATCTATGTACTTTCTGCATAAAGAAAGTAAATTCAAAAGCCCCCCCCTTGTGGGTGAACTTATCCAGGCAAACTTAAATCCTTCTGCACCACTCCCATAGGCTACATCCAGGGACACAGAGTGATAAATTCAAAGGAGTCAAGCAAAGCTACCTGCTGCTCCTGCTGGGGGTTCTGTAGAACTCTGTCTTTAAAGATACCAGCCAATATTTTAAAACCAGTAATTTTTAGTAGAGATGACATATTACTGCAGCTTTAAATATCTAGTTCTACTACATGAAAACACAAACTCTTCATAAGCAGGCTGCTGGTACAACGCTTACTCAGAAAACTGCGTGTATTTTATACAATAATGCATTTTTCTTTGCATTACACCGACCTGATGGAAAATCTGCCTCCAGGTCCTGTTCCACATCACCTTTGGAGAACTGCTTCAGCTCTGGATCTGGTTCTGGCAGGGCGTTTGACCGTAAGGCGTAGTGATTTAACTCATCCTCCCAGCTATGTGGAGTGGACACGGCTTCTGACTCCAGATCACCACTGTAAGTGCTGCCTTGGTCTGTAACGAGAGTGATCAGACACACCATGTGCTACAGGAAAGGGCAAAGAGAGAGGCTTGCAAGAAAAGATACAGCAGGATCGAAATCCATTTAAAAAAAAACAACTGACCTTTCTCAAATATCTTGGGGTCCAGGAAGAGCTCATGCTCAGATGTTTGAGATCCTTTAGAAAAAGAAGGAAATCTGTATCTGCAAATGACTGCCAGCTTGCACAACTAACACAAAATACTCTGAACACCAAAAAACTATGCATTAGGTCACAATACTAACACACACGATGTGCCTTCTCCTCCACTAGACTTCCCCTAACAGCCTTCTACCTTGGTCATGCTGTTATGGGAGAAAGAGAAAGGCAGAACTAACCCAGGTTTGCTTTTCCAAACGTTTACATCCCTCCGTGTTTATTATTTGAGACATCTGTAGGCAAGTTCAGGTATTTTGTTCATTTCTGTTCAGCTTGTTCCACTTTCATTACATGGAATGATCACTATCCAACACACTCTAACCTGCATCACCCTCCAAGAATCCACCATAAAAAGCCTGATAGGAAAACATTCTTGTAAAGCAGCTGCTCTGTCGTCTTGATTTTGAGTCCTCCTGCTAATGCATGATGTACTGATCTGGAGATTACTACCTCTAGTAATCTGTTACTGTCAACAAAAGTCAAACCAGCACCTAGGATCAGGGAAAGGGAAAGCAAAGACATTTAGACCACTGTCAGTGCTCAGTATCTAACGTGGGTTCTATGCTAAACTTAGTTCTACTGAATGTTGACTGATAAACCTCTGTGAAATCACAAAACCTTCAGAAATGCACAACTATAACCACCATCTGAGATGGGAACTACAGAGGAAGAGTAAATTAATCTTAAAAGAAAACAGGTTTTCAAACAAAGAATGGAGTATTGTTCACAGAGGCAAAATGATCTCCAAATGTACAGCTCAGCTGAATTCCCAGAAGGCCTCCTCATTTTAAACAAAGCCACTAAGACAGGACATAAGCATTACAGCCCTGTCTAGGCTGGCACTTTACCTGCATGAACACTTGCACTGTGGAAAATAAATGTTGGTAAGACAACAGGACCATTTACCTTGGCATGTGTACCGGGAAGGCCCTACACCTACCTCTCTATCTCTTTTCCTGCACCTCACTGCATTTAGTTTCCTTTTTAAAAGCACCACCTACCACCATGAGAGTGTGTTTTGTCTTTCTCCTCATCTTCCGCAATCATTTCTGCCATCTGAAGGAGATCGGCTTCAAATGGATTTGTGGGAATCTTTTCTCTAATATCCTGAATAGTTTCGATGATCTTATCAGCATTATCCAGGGTAGTCGGGAAGAGCATGGGAACTGGTACCTACAGAGTATGTGGAAAATATTACAGCATGTTCAGAGGTGAAGTGAGACAGTTAGTACACAAGGGAGATTCCTCTTATTTATATATTTCAGGACTACTACATTTAATTTTAAAATAACTCCAGACTGGACAACTCATTTCTGCAATAACCCCACAAATCATTGGTTAAGCATCACCACACAAAACTAAACGCGAGGTGCTAAGGAAAGAAACGGCTTCAAGGGCTCCGAATATCACTTGTGTGACTCGTCACAGAACCCAAGGACACTGCTCTGTATCCTGCTCAGGAACAGGGTCAGGAACAGGACCAAAAACCAACTTTCTAGTGAAGCGAAGTATAACTTACAGGTACTGGCATGCCAAGTGGAACTGGTGTGTACTGTGTGTAGAGGTGAAGGGGCACTGGCACAAACACTGGTACAGGAACAGGTACCACAATGATCTGGGGTTGAGCTGGTTCTTCTGTTACATCAAAAACAGATTGAAAAGATCTTAGAAATAAGGATTTTGTTTTCAGAGGTCCTTAGTAGCTGTATCTAATAACTAAAGGAAAGTAAGAGTTGAAAAATCATGCACATTATTAAAAAGAGTCTGCTCATGTGGCTTGAGTTGTGAGACCCAAGAACTCACAAATTGTTCTCAAAAAACCCTGAGGACATAGCCTTCTGCATGTCACTTAACCCTTGCACTTCACTCCCCACAGTTAAGATGATCACAGAATGCTAAAGATGAGTTAAAGCAAATCTCAAGATGCACCACACATGAAGCTTTATGGATTTCAAAGAACAGTGAATGTTTTGCATCTGTACAGCACACAGCTCCTTGGAAAATACCACACAACAATCTGAAAACTATTTAAGGCTTTCAAACATATTAAAAAATATTCTCTGTTACATAAATCACATGTTACTCTCTCAAGTGCAGTATAGACTTCTATAAAATGGGTAGATTAGATACACACCTGTCTGGCATTCTTTGTTTTGCGTGTGAGGTTTGCAGGAGGTGGCCTTAGTCTGTGTGATGGGCTTGCACAATAATGCTTTGTTTTTCAGAAGCCGAGGTGGTTGTGATGACGGCAGCTTTAGGGCATCGGTCTGAGTACTAGCCTGGTATGAAAAACACAAATGAGGGTTGAGTCAGCATTAGTTTGAAGGGTACCACAAGATTAGTATTTGTTCTCTACTGTGGGAAGTTAACAATCTTTCTGGTCTTCATCTCAATTTATTTTAATCAAACAATAGGCTTGTTGTTGTTCACATTGCAGTGAACAAATCCGCAAAACTGTTTCATTTCTGTAGTCAAATAACTTCTATAAACCTTTGACCTTGGAATCTTCCTGATGACAAAGATACAAAGAGGAGTTCAGATACTTTTGATGACTAATGGTCTGGCTGATACAGACACCCAAAAAACTCACTAAACTGATGTGAAACCACTGAAAAGAAATGAAGTTAAAAATGAACACAAATGCTGCCAGTATTGGTGTCACTCCCTAATTACACTCAGACTGGCTATTCGTGTCGGTACTAATTTCATATCCTGCTAGCTGTAATTTCAGTCATGCATACAAATAACAGGATCTATTTCCTTAGGGAAAACTCATACCCTAATCCATAAAGGACACTTCAGTTAAAAGCAAGGGTCTTCCAGAACCTGCGAGCTACATAATAAAACCATATTTTAAGAGTTGCAAGATGTATACCACACACCTCAGAGAGCTCAGGAACAAGAACTCTAGGGGTTATTCACAGATAAGTGGTGACACTGGTTCCCCACAGCTCCATCACCACACTACCAGAGTGTGAGGAAGGAAAGTTGAGCTGCAAGAGCTTGGTCACGTCAGCCCCATCAGCCCACTCTGGTCCTCCTCCTCCCATGCTGGCCCTTTTGACACCACATCCCGTTTCTGGGCTCAAAAGGCGGCCTCAAGTACACAAGTCACAGATGAGCTGCTTGAAAGTTACAACCATCCCAAGAGCTACAATTTGACAAGCTCCGTCTTAAAACATCTACTCGATCTGTCAGTGGACATGAAGAGACTTTTCTATAAGACAAGTTCTATCCATTTTTAAAAGCATCTGCCAGCTGGATGAATTTTAAATCCCAATCACAACCAGGAAAAGCAGTTACAAAACGATGGTGCAAAATTCTTGGATACTTCACTTGTTATTGATACTGTCTAGGTGAAAGTGAGCAAAAGAGTCTTGCAAAACTTACGTCTCCTATTATTTTTGCTGTCACAGTAGGGACTGCACCTGTGAAGAAAAAAAAACCATACAATAGCCTGTGTACTTATCATCAAGGACCATAACTCACACTCTGTCAAGGTCAAGAAAAAAAATTCCCAATAAACCTTATTCCCTGGTGCACGTACATAAATTTAAGTCATTATTTATACCTAGGCAAAGGAAAGACAAAACTGTAGCTGTAACTGATGTAAAGCATAATGGAGAAGTGGCCGTTGTCCTCTGTGGAAAAGCTCCCTGAACAAGTACAAATGTTCAGGAACAGAGATTTAAAAATAAAGGCACCGTATTGAGCAGTCTTACCCTGTAAAACGTTGTTGGAGTTAACCGTAGGCTGGGCAGCAGGGGTGCTGGCAAGGGACACCACATTTGCTATGACAGGGGTTGAGTCCTTTCTCAAAGAAGGAGGGCCTGAGGAGGAAGCTGGTGCCGTAGAAAGGTTTGCTGGACAGAGCAAACACAAGACAACTAAAATGAGCAACCAGTTAATTTATAAAGCAGCATCTCTGAAACAACACCCACCCTTCAGATCTATCTTCAAATGAAAAAGCCTGTTCTACGAGAAAGGAACATAGGTGTCCAAACCGCAGCGTTTCAGTTTAAATAGGAGATGGCTCCACAAGCAAAGGATCACATTTCAGTAAAACACACTGCTCTGAGGCACTCCATTATCCCGGCAGCCCCAAGTTCAGAGCGGTGCCTGGAGATCAGTTTTGCAAAGGCTGCAGTTGCAGGCCCACTCCTGCAGAAACAGGGCCCCTGCGTATTTCACTGTCCTTACTGACAGCCAAATGTACTGACAAGACCGGGAATGTCACACGGTACAGCTGCAGTCTGAAAGTATGATGTTGAGTATGTATTATTCTTAATAAGGGAAAACAGCTCCCACCAATGTGAGCAGCAGATATGCACAAAGGCAAGGAGCTGAATCTGGCCTGGTGCACACTCTAAACTTTTAGTTAATATTCTTTATTGCTGGTTGGGTACCTTACTGTCGCAGTCACCATCACTCAGTGGGAGATCCTTCCCCTCTTTAGGATCAGTGCTATCTCTGCCCTTTGCTTCACTTCCTTCTCTTCCTGTCTTTGTCAGCCTCTCTTCCTTTCTTCCCTCTGCGTTTCATTCCCTACAGAAACTCACAGTTCCTATTCCTGAGGGCTTCATTCCCACCCTCCTTCCCATTCTACCTGCTAAAATAATGAGCAAGGAGACAGGGACAGCACACATGAATCTTGGAAGCGATACTTCAAGAATCAACACTTAATGACACAGAAACAATAAGTTCTTCATATGCCTACAGACTACACAGAACCGGCTGCTTCAAGTGCATCTATGAAGCCTGTAATCTACTAATTTCACCACCTGATTATTTTTTTTTTGTTAAATGAACATTAATATTCTACTGTATTTGGCTATGTATTACGAGGTACAGGAGACAAGCCGGGTGTTTAACATGTCTTCAACAGACAGCAGTACATTTTATGCCAAACAAATGGGTCTTTGCTTTATGAAATTGATTAGAAAGCAAATGCTTTCATTTCACTTTCTTTAAAATCACAACCAAGCAATCTCATTTCATACCTACAGAAGTCTGAAATTGTCTGAAGTAAAAGAGAGATCTAAAAATGAGCCCATTCAAACGGCAGTGGGCAAGTCCCTCAGTAGAAGAGAAATCTTAAAAAGTTCACGAGTCAAGTTTCCAACTAAATGTTCATGCCGCTACCACGCGCACCAAAAGGCAACGCTATTCCCAGCCTGTTTTACCTGTGTTGTTTTGGGGTGGAGGGTCAGGAACATTTTGCTGATTACAGAACAACAGGATACAAAGCAGATTGCAAAAATGCTTGATCTCCCCTTGCCACTTCATGGACTCACTGAGTTTACCTTGTCTCTTACAACCATCACACTTTGCCATCTAGGAAACAGAGCGAGGGAGAAATTAAACACACTTGTAAACAAAGAGTAGGTATATAAACACCTCTGTGCACCCTGCTCAGCAAACAGAGCACAGAGAAATCTGCGAGGACGAGTCATTTTTGCAGCATAACACAAAGCAGCAGAACATTCCACAACCCATATTAGTTTTTTTTCTGTATAGAAACTGCTGCTCTGAAGTTAAGCAGGATTAACTCGTCCTTCATGTGTATGCAATATATTCCATGGACACAGAAGTCGATTACAGGCAGTTCACTTAGTGTCTAATGTTAGTGGTTTCTAACACACTCATATTCTACAGGATGCTACGTGAGAATATTGCTTACCTGGTAATACAGCACTGTGAATTTAGACATGCACTCCTCCGAGCAAAATTCCTCCATTTTCCCCCCAAAGTGATGCTGGACCAGTTTGGGGGAAACCTGTAAACAGTAACTGCACATTTTACAGTGCTTTCCCCAGCGCTTAGCCAAATCGTGTTTATAGAGCAGTTTGCAACCTAAAAGAAAACGGCAAAAACCAAAAACATCCTTTAATATCAAAATGACATTTGCTCGGCACTTCCAGTTCTTGTCTTTAGTTATGTCTGTAACGATGTGTCAAAACATGCCATGAAAATGTAAAATGTGAACAAAGTGCTGTGTTTCTAAACCTAAAAAAAGAGTTTTCTAATCTAAAAAGATGAGGGTTCTCTTAGTATTACTAATAATTTGAAGGCAAAATATTTTTGTCTTGATTTGCCCGAGACAGTCTTGCCCTTTCGTACCTTCACTGCAGAATGGTGTATCAATGCCTGCGAACTGCACAATCTCCTTGATAATTTTCTCAACTTTGCAGTATTCACACATGGCCACCACTCTGCTCCTC
This sequence comes from Baryphthengus martii, assembly GCA_013396935.1. NCBI lineage: Eukaryota > Metazoa > Chordata > Aves > Coraciiformes > Momotidae > Baryphthengus > Baryphthengus martii. Next base: position 738,645 of record VWZK01002294.1, on the reverse strand, counting down.
TTCTTATAATCATCACAGCAGGTCTTCCCACAGAACTGGAACACTTTACCCTGCAACATTCCCCAAGATGGAATGTTTTGGTTTTGATGTTTCACATCCCAGGTAATATATTTTAATTGTTAATAAAAACTCAGAAGCGTATTTATGATCTCAGAAATCAACAACTGACAGCACCAGCAAGTAAGTCTCACTGTTCAGCTTTATAACGCAGTGCAATTTTATGCCGAAAGCCTTCACCAAAGTGCTTTGTCCTGGAATTAAAAGGATCATCTCTGGGACCAGGAATTAGAAATGTGTTCACCTAGCCAAGCAATCACAGGGTTTGAGTTTTTTGGATTATTTTTCTTTTTTCTGTTTTTAAGATCTAAGAGCTAATACCAGTGTTCATTTTGACAATAGTTAAATATACCAAAATCAGCTCCCAGTTCCTCCACGGCAGGTCATAATAAGCAACAGAGCAGTACTGACAGACCACTGCACACAAGCTACAATTTCTTGGTTTTTCTGTTGAGAAATATGAGCTTGAAAAGCCTTAATCTTTATTACCTGGTAGTCGATCAGTTCAGGTTTTTTCGCAAACAATCTGTTACAGTGCTGACACCTGAGTTTTACAACAGAACGGGCAAAAGTGACTTGCTGGGACAGGGCAGCCAGCCTCTGTAGACCAGCCGCAGCTGAACTGCTGGTGGAGCTGGGGGACACAGTCGAGGTGGTGGCAGTGGTCGATACCGTCGCCCCCGGAGGAATGCTTACAATGACTTGACCTTGCGACAGAGGTACCACCGGGGAGTTCATCGCCGCGGGCTTGTTGAACAAATTCTGCAGGAAAGCAAATGGAGGAATAGACTTTACTGCACAGTATGACAGATCTTACCCGACATCCCAGATATTTACACCATTCATTAGTTATTCTGTTAATTCAGCTAAGAAGAAATCCTAGATGTCACACCTGAAAAGCTACGACACAACTGTAGCTGCAAAAATTGCGTATGCTCCCATCTGACATAGCCAAGTGATACTGCGGGTTTGATGAAGTTTTACAGCTGTTGCACTGAACTTGAACACCTGAGGGTGAAACAGAGAAGAAAAAGTGATTTATGCAGCATCAGGTTGTATTGCAGATAATTTTGCACCGCCCATACAAAACCAGAGAATCCGAATGACAAGCCAAGGTGCACACAGAAGCCCGGGACGAAGATTCTACAGATTCAGAAGCAGACACTGCAGCTGCGGTGCCTGTTGCCTGCCAGATCCTTTAATTAATCTCCCAGCATCCCTAGGATGTCAGTAAGCATTTTTCTATTTTACAAGCAAAACAGCTGAGAGTACATTTGCCTGGCTCAGCACAACACGAGGCAGAGGTAACCAAGTTCATCGCCCTGGAGAGCCAGGAGCAGTGCGGTCTCAGCGGGGAGTATGGCCCATGTCCACAGCAGTGGATTTGTCCAGCTGGGAAACCCACCAGCTGCACTTGCAAGAGTAGAAAATGGATTCAGGTTTATTATCATGTTTAAACTCTTCAAAATGAAAGCTGAAACGGCTGTGCCGTCACTGTTAGCTCATCTATGGTAGAAAGACCTTATGTTCCCATCTCAGTAACTCCCTTTAAACACAAAAAAGCCACTTCCCACCCTCCCCCAGAAGAATATCAGCCTTAACTTTTAAGAGAGAAGTGAAATTACGTAAAATGATAAACTTACCTGAAGAAGTAACCATTTTTACTTTAAACGCTGACAAGCAGTTAACAGAACAAAACAGTTCAGTTTTCCCCAAGTTATTTGTGCTCTCTATCATCTCGGCTGAGGATCGCAAAGATTTACACAGTGCACAGGGTGTGATTTTAGCTGACTTCTGTGAAAACACCAACATCTGTTAATTCATTGGAAGCTTAGTATCTTTATTAACTGGAAATTAATTGCTAATACATAAAATGTGTATAAAAGTGACAGCCTGTGCACTTAAACCAGCACTTATTTTAGAGCTGTATTGTTTGAGAGACTGTGCACCAGATCATTTTATCATGATAGTCTTAAAAATCCACTTTGTTCTATCAACAGCTATTCCAGATCTCCACAGGACAGAACAGAGTACAGGTTTCTAAGGATTTTAAACCACCCACAAACCCCCAGAAACTATCAGAATGTATCTGACAATTGCATTGAATGCTGTTTAAAAAACAATAAAAAAAAGGTTAGGCTTAACCTCATAAGCTTTGAACATACTGTATTTTCAGAAAGACTTAACATATACGAGGTTTTGACGTGAGATGCAAAAGTAGCATGAAATCCCGCTCCCTTCCAGCTTATTTAATTTAATTTCCAGATTTGTTTCAGAGGACAACTAACGTTGTAGGTAATTTTCTGGATGAAATACTTCTACCAGATTTTTTTTTTAAATTCATTAGTATTTTCTTGGCTTAAGTGGCCTGAAGAATGGGGCAGCAGAGTCGAGTCACAAAATGAAGTTACACTATCTTATCAGAGGGCAATTTTTCCCAAAGTAATTGCATTAAAATAAGCCAGCCAAAAATAATTGAGCTATTATAATAAATTAAAGTTCTCTCAACTGCTCAGCTCTTTAAGAGGCTCCATTATAATAAAAATTAAAATAGTAAAAGTTTAAAAATGAAAACCAAAATTATCAACTAATAATTACCTTTTCTCTCCACTTAATTTGAGCACTACAATTTAACAGAGAATACTCAGAATACTCAAACAGGGAGCGTCTCAAAGGCTGGAAACATCGCAGCGGATGGCTGCCCAGTGTCTTCTCTCCCACTGGAATACTCTGGAGGCCGGTTCAGTGGTAAGGGAAACAGAGCAACGTGCTTGGCCAAGATGAAGCAGCAAATGGCAAAAGGAGTTATCTTAGACCAAGACAGTAACTGAAACCATCACCTGAAAAATTTGGGTGTTTCTTAAAACACCCCAAATGTAATCAAAGGCTTTTTTTTAATATTCTGCCCAAACACACCTGCTTGTAGGCCGTCACACAGGTGGAACTGCAGAACTTTTTTGACTGTCCCTCTATCTGAAGCACGTGACATTGGCCAGAGCCACTGTAGCAGTATCCTCCGCAATTCTCACAGCAGTTCATGGTCAAGTTGTTAGCGGAGCGGAACTTGGAGAAGCAGGCGTCGCTGCAGAGCTTGTGGACGACGTTCTGGTAATTCACTTCGTGCCTGATCTGGAAGAAAAGAAAGAATAGATAACAAGGACAGGAAGACTATGGATGCTCATCTCTGTGATAGCAACTTGTGCCCATCTAAAGGAAATGGAAATGAACACGAAGTTTGCAATTACCACCGCATTCTTCTGGCACATGCTGCACTTGGTTGAAATGCTGTTAGTGTGAATAGTAACGACAGGTTTCCTTTTCAACTCGTAGGTAGACAGACAAGACTGGCTGCAGAAATCCTTACTGGAGTTTGTATTGTCAAACTGGGCAGTGATTACATCCTTTGGATTTAGAATGTCTCTATGGGAAAAAAAAAGAAAAACAAATAAAGAGATAAAGAATTAATGTTGGTTTCATGTCAACTTGCTTTCCTTTCTTTTCCTGAAGACTAAACACTCCCTGGAAGAGGGTGGATTTATTGAATCTAAAGGTTTTCTTTTTTGCTGATGTAAGTACCTGATTTCAGGTTTTTTTTCCTGTTAGGAAAATAGTTAAGAAGTACAATTCTCAAGTAGATATTTTGTGAAATATTTTGTACCTGGACTTAGAAGTGGCCTATGAATACATCAAGCTGTATCATTAAGTCTCTTCTGAAGGAAATGGGAAAAGATAACTGTTTTGCAGTCTTTACTAAAATAAATTTAGAAAGCAGGACATGTGGAATAATTCCCTTTAACAATGAAGACACCAATCATAATTCGGTAGCAAAAAAAAAGGGGAAAATCGAAAGGTCACAATTTGTAATCACCGTTTAGTTCAGTCCAAACTGGTCTGACTAATACTGTAACTTTCCATCTCTTATCTCTCATCTGTAGTTTTGTTTATGCCTTGCTGGATTTAATAAGCTACTCTTTCTCTTTTTTTTCTTCTCTCTTTTGCAACAGTCACTCACAGAAAAGCGCCAAAGCTCTTAAGGTAAATAAATAGGAGGAAATATTTATGCAATTTTCTTGGTTGGAAGGATGCCTCCTTCTCCCTTATCTTGTCAGAGGTAAACCATTTTTCAACAGAATAAATATAAATTACAGCCGAGACTGCTAAACTTTATCACAAGGCCTTTTCACAACAAGACAGCAAGTGAAAACAATAATTAATTGAAGTCTCAAGTTTAAGTTCAGTTGACCTTGTAAAACTGAAAGTAATAGATCTGTCATTGAAGAAATGATGAACAAAGCCACATTCCTTTTGCAAAGTAACTTCCATAACTAAAAATAATGCACGAGAATAATTCTCCTCTCTGAACAGCCTGCAGCACAATCAGTCTGCAAAGTTATTTATTTGCCTCAAGTTATAGCAATAGGACATCTTAAAGAGCCAGTGACAAAGGCCTCCTTTTGCTAATTTAGATATAATCATATAAACTAACACAAAACTTTAATAATTAAAAAGGGTTTTTTTTAGAGCTCAAGACTGTGTTTCCAATAGGACTGTGGAAAATGCAGACTTGGGAAAAATTCTTCAGAAAAGGTCAGCTCACAAAAGCAAACCTTGCCCTTCCACCACAGGTCTAGGTAGAAAATAACTTATTTGGGTGCTGAAACTTCAACTACCTAAAAAAAAATAAAACCAATTCTTAATAAATTTAATCTCTCTACATCTTAAGAAGGCAGCAGTGATGTATTTTGAAGAGCTAAGATCTACAGAAATCTAAGCTCACAGAATGAAGCCAGCCTGGAAAGCTAATGCTTTTTTTTTTTCAGAATCTAAGGAAATATCCTGCCTCAAAAGTATTAACTTACCCATGTTTTATTTCATTTTAGGGATTCAGAAAATCTATTTCAATCTAGAAAAAACAATACATCAAATATTTTTTGAAAATGTACTCTTGTTAGTGGGCTCTGAGAGTGCAACGACATTTTTAAGTGGCAGGAAAATGTAGTACCTTTTGAAAGACCATTTTTCATACTGGGCTCATTTAAATCAAGACAAGATGCACACTTCACAGCAGAGGCTTTTCAGCCCATGTGTATGTAAAACCCAATTAACGAAATGGAACTGCAAGCGGACCAACCAATTAACGAGTAACAGTATCAGCCAGGACGTTTTGAAGGGAAGCGTAACAGAAGCAGGCGTTACAGAAACGGCGCGTTGCCTAAAAAGGGAACTGAAGCCTTTCATTATCTGCTTGAATGTCAATTATTACTAGAACAAATTAAACCACTGTCCTACTTTGAGCAGCTTGAGCAGGTTTTCTTGGTAGAAGCTGGTGGGCGAGAGGCTGGAACAGTGTATCCAGTGAGGCACAGTGTGGAGCAGAAGAGCTGGGTCGAGCCTTTCCTCTGGTACGCGGTTTGCCCCTTCTGCAGGATTTTTTTACAGCCAGAACAGGAAACCCGAACAGCTGTGGTTGGAACTGAAGGAAGCATTTTACTCATGCCAGAGGATGCCACAGCAGGCTGGAAACCTGATGACAGCTGTGGAGCTAAAAAAAAACAACAACACAGAGAGAAAACATAGAGTAGCTGTTATGTTATGTGTGACAGACACATCATTCACTTGTGGGTAGGGGGCAAACACAAAGCTTATGACTTCACTTGGGTGGTCAGGGTCTACGGAGAATTAAATAGCAGATGAACCCACCATAAATACATGCCCTGTGCTCATTCTCTGCATAGTATAGTGTTTCAACTACTCTTGAGACTGAAAACGCACTTTTAACGTTTCTTTCACATTCAACATTCCGTTACCTCAAAAATACGATTATTCTTCAATCTCTGAATTTCATTGTCTCTAAAACAAACTATTCTTTTCCTACTGGGGTCAGACATAGCAAACGAAATGCAGAATAAACTGCAAGAGTATTTGCAAAAGCGATAATTTCACAGATTTAAATAAAGTTAGTCTTGCCTATTCCTTACCAAGAGGACTGCCACTGACTGAAAATACAGCACTGATTTTCAGCTCCCCTTCCTGAGTTTTTGGCTGTTGGCCGTACTCCTAAAACAAAGGGAAAGGAAAAGGAGAACAAATACACATATGTAATAACAGGTTACACGATTTCCATTCTTTCAAAATGCTGTATGGAATCCTAAGGAAGAGTGAGTCTCCTAAGCCTGCTCCAAAGGCCACATTTACAGATGTTACCGTACGAGCACACCCACAGAACCTGCCCAGAGGTTCACAGCAAACTACAACCGAGGGAGTCGTGCAGAAATGGAAAAGCACGGCCGCCCTGGTACATCCCCCTTCCCAGCTGCACTCCAAGATTCCTCAGAATTCAGCCAGACACAGCTTAGGAGAAATCTCTGCTTTCCTCTCACACAGACTTTCCATCCAGCAGCGCTCTGCAGCCCTTGTCCCCGGCTCTGTGAAACAAGCTTTACCTTCACATTCACAGACGATAACGATGAAATAGGGACCGGGACCTAGAAGGTGAGAAGCACTCTGTACGTAACCAGGAGTGAAATACCTTGGAGGAGCCTACGGGGAAGCTTTGCAGCAGATCAAAGCTGGTGCCACTGGAGCCAGCCCATGGCAATCCCTGCTCAGACTGGCTTCAGTGAGAGGGAAACAACCTCGCGCTTTCTACAGGATGAGAAAATCCCAGCAGACGGTCGCGTGTGGCATAGCTGACATACTCTCAATTACCAGCTTACTCCCCAGCAGCTATTCATACTTTTGACACCGTGCTTCTGCCCGTGCTCTCCAAAGAAATCTGAACCGTAAAGCAGCTTGTAACACTCTACATGTAAATCTTAATAGGCTGAAAAGCATAATCTCTTGGAACTACAGAGATGGTTAAGATTTAACCTACTTATAGTCATCTGAGAGGAGCGAAGGCCTGGTGGCATGTTATGACTGAGCTAAACTCAGGGTTGCTGGCTGGCTGCAGAGTAAGCCAATTCAAAGTCACTAAGCAAAAGGAAGCTCTCGCTTCTCAGCAGCAGTGAACTGCCCCCTCAGCTGCAGCCGTCTCCTAGGACCACACACTAACGGCCACAGGCTTAAACTCCACACTCCTCCTACTCCTGTGGGAAAACCAAAAGTACCTATGCTGAGGCAATCAAATGACTTCTCAACAGGTTCCCCAGGAGAACAGGCAATGGTATTCCTTTGTCATGTGAACCATCAGAATGAAACACTCCAAGCTTAAGTAAGAAGTCTTTAAGCTGTGTATGGGTGTGCCGTGACAGGGAGAGGGGAGTTTTAAAACACCGTGGGGTTTTTTAATATTACAATTTACAGTCGTTTTAGAGCATTTTAACTGCAGTTTTATTCCCGGCCAATACCAGTAAGAGAAATGGAGGCAAATCCTGACATCAGCCGTGCCTGATCACATAGTTTCACAGCAGTGTAACAGCACTGAAAGCCAAGAACCTTCAGCTCCAACTACTGGTTACAGCAAGAAATACTCTTACTTTCAGGATGCATGAAAAAAAACAACTCAACAACAAAAAAAAACACATTAATCACAGTCTAAAGCAAAACAAAATGAACCTTAATAAGTTCTCATACTTTTCCATTATCAGGCAGAGTTGATAATAGCAGGATTTTACTCCAGGAACGAGTATGTTGAAGTGTACAATATTTGATAGTTAAATTCCTCAAATCCTCACTTTTAATTATTACTACAATCTCTGACAACCACAGACATCTTGCATGGCATTCCACACAAATCCCCACAGCAGATACCATCTTGGGAGGACAAAAGAATAGACAGATTTAACTAATCTACATGTGGTGACATTCTCTATGCCTAAGGAAAAACAAAATCAAACAATCTCATGGACACTGAACAAATCAGAAGGGCAGTGAAATCTGAATAGTTTCAAATACTTAGTATACTACTTTATTTTATTAAGCCAAGAGTATTATGGGAAAAGAAGAAAAAAAGTTGGGATGACAGGCCCAGCGAGACGAGGAGGTATAGCAGAAGTACACAGAATGATGCTAGAAAACCTAAGGCCTCAGCAAGAACACCAGCACTCTCGTGTGGATGTAAGCGGCAGGAATCGCCTTGGGAAGCTCTGCGCACCTTCAGCTGCGTGTAAAGTTTGGAATGAAACCCAAATATCGGCACCGAGGTGACAGGAATTGCCACATAGATCATTTCCTTGGTGTCACACGGCAAACCAGTGGCAAAGAGACCGGTTGGAGCTCAGCAATCCTGGCCCCAGCACCGCTCAAGCCGTAGGCCAGACTTTCTCCATTGTGCAATTATTGAACTTTTACCTGTATCATCATAAAAAATGCCAGTCTCAAACGAGAATGTCACTTAAACACACGCTTAAACTGACTTCACTGATGTGTAGGTCTATAAATATTTTGCTAAGTGTTCATTTAAAACAGGAACGAGCAACGAAGCTTCGTGCTCGCAAAGACAACCTTTGGGAGGGAAGCAGCAGGAAGAGCACTGTTTCAGCTACACAACTCTAACGGTGACTACTCACAAACTACTTCAGTCAAACACCATCTACAGTTTATTTCCCAGTGAGACTGAGTTGAGTTAACGTGTCTATATTGCCACAGATTTAGTAATGGAAGTTTTACAGCATTTTGCTTTGTCTCTGACTGAAAAGCAAAACAGTTTCAGTGACACGGTAACATGACATCAAAAAGCTGGGGGTTTGGGTTTCATGGTAGCAAAAGGGGGAAAAATCCTTCTACTAAACTATATTCTCCAAGCTAAATTTCGGTCAACAAACCAAATAAATTGCTGAATTTACGTCCAGCTTATGCGGTCAGCTGTCAGACCAAAATGAGAAATGCAATGGGAAACTTACCTCGGAATTATCAGGTTCATCTTTAATTTTGTCTAATAGTCCCTGCTGTGGGGCCATAGCTTTATCATATTCGTCATCCAAAGGCTCCTCCTTAATTCTAATATTTGGTGCAAAGGAATTCCCCAGCTCTTGTCCAATAGAATCCTTACTAGAAAATAGGTAGCTAGACTCCTGAAACAATAATATGAAAAAGAATTCACCCTCCTGCATCTGCCATGAGGAGTTGGGCTGCTGCCAAGGGGAGTTTCAGTTGCAGACCAAGAGAAATGGGTCCTGCCACTGGAAGGTGGGAGAAATGATGGGCAGCAGCTGCTGCCTCTACCTCCCTGCAGCACCCTCTGCCATCCCACCCCCAATCCTTTCCACTCCTCTGGACAAAGCAGAAGCCACCCAGCTCTCTAAGATGGTTGTCAGTAGGGGCACTCGGCTGTTTGGGCAGTGTCTCCTGTGGATACAGCTGTTCCCTGTCTCATCTGGAAAAAAAGGCAGCAGGACATCCATCCAGGTCTAGATTCGGCTCACCGGTCAGTCAGACCATGCTGAACGTGAGAGTGGCTATCAAAGGAATCCTCAATCCAAAGAGAGGGTCAGCAACATTTTACAAATTCATAGGTACTGTTTAAGTAGCAGAGACGCCTAAGAGTCAGAAGATCAGTTTTCTCGATACTCAAATTTACACTCAAATACAAAACACGTATTTTGAATTATTCCAGCATACTGCTGCACTTGCAAAAGTGTTTGAAAGATCTATAGCTTACCCTGAAGTTAGTTTCTGGAGTTTGTGGCGCTAACTGCGTCCGTAATGTTTCTTCTACTTGATTATGAACTGAGGAAAACATATACATTAAATAGAAATGAATACAGATTCCAACGCATTTCCTTGAAAACCATCTAGAGTCTGATACTGTTCCCCAACCCCACAGTCTGACAGCGCCTCAGAAGTATTAAACCACTCCCTTTCTCCTCCCTGCAAATAAAATGGTAATCCTCAAGGAGAATCTACATTTGGTTTTATTATTCTAGTGGATCATTATTTTCCCATTCCAGCAAAACAGTTGTAAAGTTTTGAGGGGATTATTTATACACCATTTTCTACACCCCAATGAGTTCTGAACTCTCCCGTGTTTTAACATTTAAATCAGAAAATATTTTTCAGAGCAACAACTTTGATCCTTTTCTTTGCTGTTCTGGTCTTTTCCCTTTCCCCGCCTCCCCCTCAGGAAATAGTGCACAGGAAGAGTCTTCACTTGGTGAGGTAAAAGGAAAGAGACATTTTTAACTCTTCTTCATTTTAAAAACATCTGTATTGCTTCTCTATCTTTTGTGCAACCTGGAAGTGCTGATTTTAAGACACTGGGACTAAACACACAAAGTTTAAATACTAGAATGATAAGCTGTGAATCTGAACCAATAGCCAGCAGGCTCTCACTTGTTGGCCAGCCCTCTCTCCATATAATCTTCTGAATAAAATTAATTTGCATGTTCCAGTCTGGTTATTCCTAACTCCTTCATTCACTGTTCTACTGTAACTTTCAGAGCTTGGAAAGTCAAACACAAGTGTGTGGGCAGCACGGCTACTGCTGACTGCCAGGCTCCCTCAAATGAGAAACGGATTACAGGCATCTTCGGTTCTCTCCAGTGTTGGCTGGACAAAGTCCAAGACCCAAGTAGGAAGAGGCAGAGAAGTCTCCCAGGAAAAGCAGATCTAACGTTACTCTCTGGCTTATTTCCTGCAGACATTAATACATTTCTAGTAAGACTTTCCATGATGCTACTATCAAAAGCATACTGCTTTAAATACATACACATTAATGTAGAATTAGTACTTGACTCAAAAAAAATATCTTTCTTGGTCATTAACTTAACCTAAACTTCATCATCTTTTCTTTTAAGGAGTTCCAAGGTCTATAAAAAAGAGTGAGAATAAAACCAAAGGAAGCTTGAATTGTCACCCAGCTTGGATGAGCAAACCACAACAACAAAGGATATGTTGAGGCTTTGAAACGAGCTGTGGAGGATGAGACACCCCCCCTCCAGTGCTGCCAGGCCCTTCCACAAATCCTAGCCCCAGTACAGAGTTCATCGTATTCCAGGGTTCTTTTTAAAACACTTCCCTACAAAGAGCTGTGTGTGTTCTCCACGAGAAAGTGGTTTCAATAACTACCCCTATTGCTAATTTCTGTCTAGTTCCTTCTTCCTCTTTGCTGGGCAGCCAGGCCTACGATGGCAACAGTTACCTGCTTTGTCAAGAAAACTGCTTTTCAATCTAGAATCCGTATCTTTAGGGATTTTTTCCAACCGTTTTTCACGTTCTTGAAAATGTCCTTCTCTATTCTTGTCCTTTGCTGAGAAAGTCTCTTTGCCATTATCTCTTGTTATGCTAAAATCTTTTCGAATTGATTTAAATACAGGGCCCTGCTCAAATGGTGAAGTGAGATCCTTTTGGATTGCATTCTGAATCTGAATTTCCTTTTCACTGTCCAATTCATGTTCTGAAATTCTCTTGCCCTCTTCCAGATGGTCTTCATCATGAATTGCTGAAGAAAGAGTGTCTTTTGGAGTGAAATTTTGATCATCTTCATTGTCACTCCCAACAACAGGTATGCCTGCAAGGTCCCCAGAGTTCAGAAAATAATCATCATCGTCATCCAGCAGCGAGTTTTCAGATCCCGTTCGATTCTGTATTCCGTAAGATAGGCTGTCGAGGGCAGGCGCTAAGTTGTGGTCAGTGTCCTCAGACATTTCTGCATCCAGAATTTCATCACCTACGGAGACAAAAACCCAAACATCAACAGGCAGAAAATTCACCAACTTTCTGTGTAACAAAGGCCAAGCACGAGCATCCTTTGCTAATCTGTCTGATGTTGCAATTCCCTGAATACTCTAAACCTTCTTGGGCCAGTGCTGCTGATAAAACATTGCTGACGTAAGGAACAGCTCTGTCCCACCCACCACACAGTGAAGCAGAAGCTAAACTGAGGAAACCTAACCAAAGAAAGAAAAAACACCAACAGTTTATCTCATTTGTAATGCTTGTGGAGAAGGCAGTGCAGGGAAGGAAGGAGCAGGAAGGGCCAGGAGAAGGGCAGGACAGTCTTTTTCAGCAGCAGTGATACTTCTAAGAAATGTGTGGTGAAAATATAGCCTTATATAAATAAATAAAAATACTTACATTTTTCTGTAATATCAAATACCGCATCAGATTTATCTTCAAACTGTAAAAAGGAAAGCACTATATCATTATCTTGGTCAGCTGCCATGTACTTGGCTAAAAAATATCTAATCAAACCCCAAACCAACACGAAGGATCGCAATTTCTCCTCCTTCCTTTCTTGCCCCAAGCAAAGTTCTATGAATTAAGACTGTCCCGCTCCTGAGAAGTCACATTCACCCTGACAAATTCAGAGGCACACAGAAAAAGCACACAACGAAAACTGAGAATCGGCGTTGCTTCCCAGAGAAGGTGGAGGAAAGAGGGGAGGGAAGGGGATGTCAGAATTGTCACTTCTACACGAGCTACTTGTACCAGGTCAAGGTGAGAGGTTCTGCCCTCGTTGTGGCTCTGAGTTTTCCTTTCCTCTGAACGCTACGAATGGAAAGACAGCAGAGTATGCAGCTCCCACTGGGGTGGGCTGCACAGATCCACAGGTTTCCTCTCTCTATCAGGGAATGTCCCTTTCCAGGAGGGGTGCAGTGCAAAGCTTCACATCCTAACAGGAACGAGCTGAGCGCCAGTAAGAGCTCTCCAGCTCTGCGCTTTCTCTTCTGGTAGATCCTGCTCACTCTACAATTCTTAAGCCATCTTAAGGAAAGTAATGGGATTTGACAGCAAAGGGATCATCTCTAATTTCATTTAACTCAAGTCATTTAGTTGATAAATCCGATATTTCACAGGACTGCGATGGGAACTATCAGTTTAGGAGCAGCCAGCTCCAGGAAGGGATGACAATACATAGTCCCAGGGTTCACCTGACGGCAAAAAGTCCGTCAGTGTCTTTCCAGTATCACTTGCAGGTCTACAAAGACAAACCAGCTCCTTCAGCTTAATTTGACACACATGGAATAGCGAGGACCTGTCCAGCACTGTCAATATCAAGACAATCTGATACTGCACCAAAACCTTCCAGCTTCTCTGAACAGGTAGTTGAGGCTAGAAAAGTGAAATACAGAACTAAAAAAAAAGCCAGGTAACACTCCTCCATGAGGCCAATGCAAATCTTTTCATTGGAATTATTTAGAGGAGAAAAGAGTAAGGGAACACCTTCCAGGAAGGTCTGCAAGGCCTGAGTTCCATCACTGCTGTAATGATCCCAGGAGTCTCTCCAGAGATACAAGTTTAATGTTGATCTAGAAGTCCAATTGCAGACAACTAAGTTTACACTGGTGTAAAATTAATCACTATCAGTATTGGATATACTCTAGTGCTAACACCAGATGCTGAGGACGAGGCTGGCAGTGGTGTCCTATTTTCACAGAAGAACAGAAAAAGGAACTTGTTGCTATTTGATAATAATATCAGAGTATGGAGCCTTGGGAGGCAAAACCAAGTTCTCCTCTCTATGCTGACCTTCCTCGATCCTTTTCTGCTTCCTGTCAGTAACGCTCTTTCTTATCCAAAAAGTCTCAGACAATTTGCTGGGAGGGCGAGAAGTTGAGACGAAGCATAAGATCATCCTGTTCTCGAAGCAGGTTTATATCAAAGTAGTTCTTTAATTCTTTTGAGATCTAGAGTACCTGGGAAAGTATTCTAGGTTCTGCCACTACCCTGCTTACCTTACACATCCAAACTCTAGGGATTCCTCCTCCTCTGCTGATAACCAGTCTTTTAATAATAGGAGACAAACCCAGAAATGCTGTTATTAGGAGAAGAGTTCATTTAGCAGGCTGCCCCTCTCTGACAGCTTCATTCAAAGAAAGGACAACATGCAAGTGAGCACAAGGGGCCACCTGCAAGAGCCATCGGGGGCTACCATAAATATTTTGAACAAGCTGGGAAACAATTACAGTCTACCTGGAAGGAATCCAAGACACTTCCTAACCACAAGGTCATCCTCAAAACAACCGCAAACAAACCAACAACAAACCAAGAACCTATTTTGTTTCTTTTCTCTTCCCTTTGTGAGGCTATCAAAATAAGGGAGCATCTTGAATATTTTCTTCCTTTAAAAGGTTTCAGGGCACAGAGGAAGAGCTGTGTCTGTGCTCAAAAGCTTCCGCTGGAAACATGCATCTAACAGGAAATCCAGCATTTGATAATAGCAGCAGTCTGATCTCAGCCACCATCGAGTTTCTGATGGGGAACAGCCTCAGAACTCCCACACGGTGGAAATCCAAAGCGAGGAAACTAGGGCAGCGTGTGGATACAGATGTACCTACATACACATGAATATATGTATGTTATCTCCTCAATAAATTACTCATTCCGTAACAGTCTGTAACCGGACTATGCTCTGAAGTGAGGGCTCATACACATTTTATCGGAATTAGTGTGGGGGAGTCTCCCAATGATACAAACTTCTATTCCCTTCCTGAATTGTGTTACAATCTTTTTTAACACTGTCTTGGGAGGAAACTTTGTGTATCGGTAGTTACACAAAAATGTATCCCATTAATCAGGAACATAAATTGGCTTTATCTGCATTAAGGACTCGTATGACACTGAAACCTACTAAATCGTGCCCAAGTTACCCTTTCTGTATTATTCTATTCCATTTCTGCATTATTCTATTCCATTTCTGCATTATTCTATTCCATTTCTGCAAGGCCGTTCCCCCTCTCACCAGTCCTCATACTTCCTTCTTGTGATTAGTCGTCATCACCCTTAATTCCTTTTCTTTCTTTTGCTCAGACTTTTAAAGATTTAGTGCCCAGTGGAACAAAGGCGCTCCAGAGGCAGACATGGAACCGATTCACCAGATGGCATTTCCTACGGGTCGGCTCAGAAGAGGCACCTCAATATCCCAGAGCAAGTCCCAGGTAACTATCGCATGGAAAGTATCAGGAATAGAAAGTTTTCTGTTAAAATCCTCCAGGATTCAGCTCCTCAACGGAGTCCTCAAAACTCACTTGTAGTTGTAGAACAAACCTCAAGAATATTGTATTTTAAACCACCTTCATTCAATCACTTTGGCTGATATTTTGCCAGAGAGTAACTTAATGATACTTAGCGCTTTAAAGCCATGAGCATTCCCTAAAGTTTACGACAAAACGCTTTCAGTTTGATATTAGCAAAATTAAATGTTTTAGGGTCTATCTTTCTTCAGGACTCAATCTCATTAGCAAGTGTTGTTCACAAAGCAATGCTCTTCCTACTCTGGGTGTAATACATAAATAAAATTAAACAAGAATACAGAAACGGTGACAAAACAATTAGGTATCCCTGGAAGTAATGCATTTTGCTTTAAATTAATTACTTTTCAAATAAGGACAGTACTGCTTCTATTAAAAAATTAACCCCACTAGGTATGTTGCTATTTTTTTAATAATTGTGTATTAGACTGCAGGGGAGCACTGCTAGATCCTCAGCACTAACCCGGCTTTGCTTGGAGCAGGCAACAGAAGGACACCGTTTACACTTTAATGTGCTAACTTTAAATATCTAAAAACTTGTTCAACACTTCAACGGCATTCAAAGCTGCCACAGCATCCATAAATCCAACAATTCATAGATTAATTTTTGTGCAATATCAAGAGAGAAGCTGCCTACGGCTACAGCCTCGTTTTGTACGCAAACCAGAGAAACTCTTGTAAAAAAATCAACAAACCAACACAAAAACTTTACACACAGAGGCACATATCATTCTAGCAAGCCTTCTGAAGCTTGATCCTGGGTTTTACTGTATCCATAAGCAAACTGTGGAAAGGAAGCAGATGTTAAGAAAACTGCAATAAAAAACTGTCAGAGATGTTTTCCAATTTCTTGTCTGTACAGTTTCCTTGTCCTTACAGACACAGCAAAACTCCCCATTTTCAGAGTTCATTAAACTGATAAGGAAGACACCGTTTACTTTTTTTTTCTTTAAAAAAAAAAAAAAGTAATTTAAATTGCAATCGCTATTCTTGAACCAGGTGCAGGGTGCTCAGGAAGCATCCCCTGACCTTTTCCACATGACATCCCTGGGAGGGATGCCAGGCAGGCAGCCAGCCGCGCTGCACCTCTGCGACGGGAAAACTCCGCCGCACGAGCGGAATTCGGCAGCGGGGCTCTCCCAGAGTGGCTTTTCCCACCGAAACCCGGACAAGACCTACAGATCCATACCTTCGGAGCACCTAGGGAGGGAAGAGCAGAGGGTAACAAAGAGCCAGGCTGCTGAAGATACCTGCTACAGGAAAAGAACCGCTGCGGCAGGAAGAGAACCCGGCGGGGTCAAGCGAGCCATAGAGCTGGGCGCGCGGTGCTGGGCCTGCAGAGCCCCCTAGCCGCCCCGGCTCCAGGCTGGACCTCCGCGCTGGACAGACGGACAGAGGGACAGCCCTGGAGCCTGGCAGCCCGGGAAGCCCCGTGGTCTGCTGGCGGGGGGCCGTGCGTTGCTGTTCCTGGGGAGGCAGAGGGGGAGCTTGGCGGATTTTGTGAGGTGCGCCCTTCAGCCATATGCCCAGGACTTGCAAAAGATTATTTTTGATGTAGTCTAAGGGTAATCAAACGGATACATGGAAAGACAAATCCCAAACAATCATCCCTATGTGTAAAAAGACAAAGGCATATTTCGGTTTCTCATGGCTCCCTGGACCTTTCTGTCCAAGGAACAGTTCTGCCTTCCACCTCTCTTGCTTGTGAATCTTTGAGCTTTAAGTTTCAGGAAAGAAGATTTAAGCACACGCTGCTGCCGTTGCATTTGTGCGTTTTTAGAATTCTGAATGATTCACCAGAAATCACGGGCAGCGGTTCAGCATGTAAATGCATCGCCCCTTCCTGTCCCCAGGTTTTTCTGACATTCCTGAATTATCTGAATATTCACAGGCCAATTCCAAACAAAGCCCCTGTCAGCCTTATGGTTTCCACATCCCCCAAACACGCACACACAAGCTGCGCACTGTTACCAACCAAGCAGATGAGTCTGGCAAACACACAGAAAATTACACCGTGCCTCACTTTTTCTGAACGATTGCTGGTTTTAATCCATACGGACAAAAACCAGAAGGGGATCTGAGCCCTCCTCCCATCTGCCCACAAAAACACGGGTTTGAGAAGGAAGCAGCTCCCCAGGGGAAGGCTCCACCTTGCAAGGCTTTTTGCAAAGACACCAGAGTTTGATCGGACGCCCGTTAGACGTGTGGGCTTTGCAAATTAAGAAACAACACACTGGCATAAAACACACGTCAAGCAAAGAAACCGAGACATACACAATAAAGACTTTCTCCTAAAAACAAAGAACTTCTCCCCTCAAAACCTCAGCCCTGGCTCCGCACTGAACTTTCCTGCTGCTGGTTAAGACACTACAAACAACCGCTGATGCTGGGATTTTGGTTACGCTAAGCCTATGAGTGAGCTGAAATGAGGAAAATTCCTATTTCTCACAGTGTTAAGTCGGAAAAACGAAATTGAAGTCACATCGATGTAAAAATCCCCCAAATCAGAGCAGGGTCCAACCATAGCAGTGTTTGTTTCTGCTGTGATACTCAGCAAGCACTTATTCCAAACCAAATATTTCAGTTCAGTTACATATTTTAGCATCCCACAAGAAAGATGGCATTTTTCAGACCACAAATCTATACTTTTGGCCAAAGCTCTCCAACGTATTGCTATTTTAGAGCATATGCTGCAAAGCACGCAAAGCCCCTTAATTCACTTTGCTTAGGGGCTGAGTAGCTCAGAGAGACAGCCCTCATCCCATCTTTTAAGGGAAAGCCAGTTCAAGTAACACAACTACGAAGGGAAGATGGCAACAACCTGGGCTGGAGGACCAGCACCATAACCTCGGAAAGATCCCTGTACTCACCATCTCCCCCAAGAGGATAATTAACCATGTCAGTAAATGCTTGCTACTTGTTATGGTACTAATAAGAAGGAAAAAAACCCAATAAACCAACCAATCAAAAAAAAAAAATCTCTGTAAATTAATCTTTATAGAAAGTATAACATGTATAAAAGCTGTCGTCTGGTTTTCATTTTAATTTGTCCCCAAATAAGAAGCCTACGAGACGGCTTTACATGCAAATCGGGAAAATGTACAAATGTAGCACCTTCTGCTTGTTGATAAACACAGCAGAGACTATCAGCCCTCCCTCACAGAACGGTTTATATGTTAATGGGCCCACACTGGTGAATCATCTCATCTACCATTAGCTACTGCAAGTCTTTCCCCTTCTCGTAAGAGTTCGGTGCCAGCAACAACAATCGGTGGTGAAAACCGGAGAGCCTGTAGGTATATTCCCCTCTCTCTAGTTCAGTATTCCTGTCCTTAAAGAGAAGAGCAATCACAGGATCTACTTTATTCTTCAAAGCACCTTCCTAACTCAGGCCTCCTTTCGCCTGTTCCACTTCTCTCCCACGTTTCTGTACAGTTCTATGATTTTCTGTTCTCTTGCTCTTATAAAAACTGGTGTTTCTTTCTTTCAGGGGACTACACTTTGAGTCCCATTTGTAGCTGTTGCCCTGGTTGGCTTCTACTTTTCTATGAAGAAGTGGTTCTTACAGGAGGCAGTTTACTTGGATGTTCCGCCTTCTTTGCAGATACAGTTACAAGTATCCAAGGCTCTTCCGAACGAAATGCCTGAAGACTTGTAAGAACAGGCAGGAGAACCCACCAGTGCTATGTGATCAGAGCTCTCGGCAAAGCTCTTGTGATTGCTTCAGGAAGCGCTCGGGATCTGTCCCGTTCCACGAACAAACCCAACTGTCTGCACAAAACACCCGCAAGGACACCGACACCCGTCGCTGCCAGATGGTAAAAACCACCGCCCTGCGCCTGCTTGGTTCTTCTGCCCACAAACAAAAGAAAGGAGACGAAGCTTGCACAGCCACCACCCCCTGCAATGAAACCTTCTTAAAACAAGTTCAATCAATTCAATAACTTTTGAGATAGCAGAAATTTTGCTCCAAACCACAAAAAAAAGTGTATTTTTTCTCATACAGCGTCATAACAACTCCTACCAGGCAACGTTAAACATAATAAAGACCTGTTATTAGTCTGCATTAACTAAACCCTACTACAGAAAACCTTTCTTGAGCAAATAAAACCATTTAATAAAGATAAAAATCTTTCCACTTACTTTTCAGACTGCTTCAACAAATATCAAGATTCAAAGACCGACACAAGTGAGTTATTCAGAAAATAACAAAGGAAAGCAAAAACTCCCAAATTTCTCCTCTAGGAATAACTCCGTACAGCTGTGCTAATTCCGTCTCGGGTTCTTCCCACCTAAATTTAGACAACTAAACATTAGTTTATTGGATGAGTGACTCAGGTTTCCACTCTTCCCAATGGAAAAGAAGAGATTCAGGCCTGGGACTGGACAGATCACGGAATCACAGAATCACAGAATGGCAGGGGTTGGAAGGGACCTCTGGAGATCATCGAGTCCAACCCAGCAGGTTGACACACCAAGTGACTCCGGAGGGTTTGCTGGTTCAGAGGGGTCCAGGATTCCCACCCCTGGCTGGTGCTGCCCTGTGCCATCACCCTGGCCAGCAAAAGTTCAACATATAAAGACGGGGACTTAAGCAACTGCTAATCTTGATGCCTCTCAGATCCCAGCACTGAGCTAACTCCGGATCAAGATTCAGATTTTGGAGACTGAACTTCTCCAGGCTCTTAGAAGACTTCAAATACTTTTCTGAATCTGGACAAGCTACCAAAAGGGAAAAGAACCAAACATAAAATTTAAGTTTTGGGTTACCAAAAATCTGATGTTATAAGCTTTGGCTACAATGAACTTTGGTTATAATAATTATAATACATTTTTTACTAGAAACTTCACAGGCATTAGACACAACACACTTCAAAACTACCTAGTGTATATGTCAGTCTTTTAATACTTCAAGCTACTTTTAAAATGAAACAGATTATCAATCTAAGGCAGAATGCAAATATGGTCACCAACACTAAACACATCACTGCCATTTTTCAACCAGTACCTACAGAAAGGACAGGATATATCATGCAATTTTTGCATCAGTACCAGCTCGGGAAAACAAATTTACAGACTTTTAAACTTTTTATTTCTCTTGAAATTTCTGAGCAGCACCTCCAGAGTGGGAGTCAAAGGAAAAGAGCACGGTGATACAGGTCACCTACTCTAGGTCATGAGGTCAGCACCAGTCTGCAGCCTGCGTGACACTTCAATCAGCCTCCCTGTTCCTGCTTGAAGAGCAGCCTGTGATTGCAGATTTCAATCTCTTTCAAACTCGGCCATCACGTGGCTTTTGCTTCAGCCCGGTATGAGCTTCTAGAAATAGAGTTACTGCTCCTGGGATCAGCAACACGCAGGGGTTATAATGTTCACCACGGCCTCACACCTATAGCACTCAGGAAATGCTCTGCTGGACCTTTCCAGTAACAGAGTTCGTTTTATCCCCAAGTTAGTTTGACTCTTGCTCACTCTTCACGTGTTTTCACTGGACAACTAATTAAAGACCCCAACCTTGCAGGTGTACTCTGCCCATCTCCTGCTTTTGCCCCTGTGGAAACACAAATTTTTCTACTGAAGAACACAAGGCAGAACAGAGGCTAAGATGACAGACACCGAGAGCACACGTGACTCTGCCGACGTGCCCTTCATAAAATATCCTCTTCTGGAGAAGCCTTATTTTGAGGAGTTCAGACGATCACAGGAAACAAACGTTATGAGCAAAAGCGGGAGTTAGGCACCAGAGCACGGGTTTCGTGCCATTATGACACTTAAAGATTGATGATGGAAACCATCTGAAAAGAGTCGGTTGTTGACAGAAAAAATGAAAAAAACTGGCCAGACAAAACCTGCCACAAGACCTGTTTAGGGAAAGGCCGATATGAATCGGAATGTCTGGAAGGAATGATGGGATCCAACAGTCATTAAATGAGAGAAAAATGGAGCTAATCTCTTCAAGAACATCATCAGGGATTTCAGAATTAATTTCCACTATCCTAATCATGCATAAAGAGCTTCCTGAAACTTTTGCTGGTTTATACAATCTGAAAAGTCCTAATGGAAAAGACTGAGAACCACTGTGATGATTTTTAGGGGGTAAATTCAAAGATTATGACCTCAAAGCATCCTCTGAGAGGTGCACAAGCCTTTACAGCGAACCGTTCAAGAGCAGTTCAGCAACAAAACTTTCTAGAGTGAGATGATTGTCTTCAATTTTTAATCAAAGCCATGCAGAATTAAAAATCTTTTCCAAACAGCTGTTTTATAGATATAAACATCCAGGTGTTCACCCATTCACACTAAATTCACTTCCAAGAGCCCACGTGTCACATTTCAGCAGTTAGCACCGTACAGCCCAAACTTCAGCGGGTTGACAGAACATTTTCATAAATAAATGACCACTCTATTCAAAACAAATTGTTCCAGACAACGACATTAGGTGCAAATTAAAGTTGAATTGCCACGAAGGTTTTTATCACCTAAGCAAAAAAGCCAACCAAGCAGACACTGTTCAAGTTAATCCTGATGTTATTTAATAAGTATGAAAAATGAAGTATGGCGACATATTTTCCATAGAAAATACAACAGGTTTGATTTGAGGCAGAAACGAACCTTCTCTTAATTAACAATTCATCCATAAAAACTTACCCCACACTACTACAAAGCAACACTAGACAAACTTCTATGTCAGTCTTACACTGGCAGAAACTTTCAGTTTGTTGCTCATTATGGTGGATTGAGCCCAAAGATGGCAACTGCTTAGCAATGGGTCTTGCAAAATGCCAGTTTCACTATGTATGTTTCTGGAATAATAGTATTTGCAAAAGATTTTAATACTGAAAAAGAACAATTCTGAATATACCAGCACTTCCTAAGATCCTCTCTAAGGAAATTATTAAATTAGTTATTTTTCCACATGAAGCAACATAATTTGTTATGCAAAATGCTCATTATTCCTGAGGCACTGGATTTGGAAGAGTTCATTGTCGTGACCTCCTGTAGAACGTGAGCTGGACCACTATGGAGAAGAAATGGGATATGCAGGTCTTCCAAGACCTCATTTATGATGGCTTTAATGGGAGATGGACAAGTGCTCCAGAGTTATGGCACGTTAATCCCATTCTTCACAAGTTCCACCAGTCATTCAAACAGTCAGGAAGGATTCAGTTCTCCCCATGTTCCTCAAGAATATCTTGGTGCACAAACCGGTTTTGGGAAGGGGAGAGACCTGAAGGTGACAGACTGATACAACACAGGGCTACCATTTATTTTAAAATAAGATTTAAAATAAAAAGATTAACCTCACTGTCAGAACTGTTCCTTCAAGCAAGGCTGGCAAGTTGCGTTTCCACACTGCGAGCACTTTCACAAGATTTTTTGGGTTTATTCGTAAATAAGTGTGAGTGTCTGAAAGAGGTGTCTCTGGGACAATTCACTGGTGATGTTCATTTCCATAACTGCAGAGCAGCCAACAATGTCCACACGACTCCTCCAATTAGACCTTGGAAGGTCAACTGTTCCGTTTAGCAACAACTAGCTTCATTGCAATCACAAGTTTCACGTTCCCTGAAATAAATTCAGCAAACTGAACTTCTCCCCATCTAGGAATGGAAAACTTGAGCTAGTTCTTGTCTTTCTCCAGGTTAGAGAATGGGAAAACTTCTTCATCTCTGGGAAAAGGGAACTGGACAGCTCAGCGTCTTGTAGTTGACTATGGACTCTTCCACACAACTACAAATGTGACTTAACCTCACTCCAAAGAGAAAGCTTTTGATCAGAAGTTACATCCATGCAAGAATGAGGATGTGACTTGTTGTAAGATTATTTTGAGCACTGCTTAAAGTTGTTCTCCCTTGGTTACCTCACAGACTACAAGGTGTGGGCCACAAAGAACCATCCATCGGTTTAAAAGACAAAGTATTTCTTCAAGCGGATGAGTATGCCCAGTGTACTTACAGACCGAGCCGTGACAATGACGGGCCAAGTCTCAGGATTAGCGCGGCTAATGGTGCTCACACAATAGGGACAGCCTGAGTACCTAAGACCTGGATGGAACTGCCATCTTGGCTCACTATGGTTTGACATGGACAACTGAAATCAATTTAGAGAGAGCGGCAAGAAAACTGTGTTTTAAACAAGGAGACAGACGGTTGGTGATGGATCCTAATTAGCTGTAAGTTTATTATTTAAGCGATGCCAAGATGCTTATGAAAATGATGCCTGGACGGCTCTCCTTAAGGAGTACTAAGAGACAACTAAAGAAACCTGGAGAGGAAGCGTGGCTCGGGGGCCGGCGGGGCCAGCACTGCTCGCCAGCCGGCAACGAGCGGCCAACCG
>VWZK01002294.1:704611-714989 GCA_013396935.1 Baryphthengus martii | reverse complement strand
CAGGCGCGGTGCGTGGCAGTGACCCGCTGCGGGCAGGCCTCGCCGCCTCACCCTGCGCCAGGCTGAGGTGCTTTGGTGTGTCTGGCCTAGACTCGGTGCTCCCGCCTCGCTGCCGCCGGGCCGTGGCCCCCGCCTTACGGTGTGACACCTCTGCGTGACGCTCCGCAGCATCCTGGGCCACCCCGCCTCGTACCCTGCACCGGTGGTGACGCTGCCCTGGGGGATGGATCCAGTGCTGTGGGGCAGATGAGGATCGTTGTGACTTCCGTTCAGGAACTCTCCAGAAGTTGACGCGTTGGACGTGCGGCCTTCCTGTTGGAGAGGGTATGTATTTGTTTATTCAACAGGATGCTCGACACAGTACAAACCATCATTTAACCGAGTAACTGCTTCCCAAACCCAAAACAATGAAAGATTTTAATGTACCTTTCAGCCCAAGTTTATTCACTTTTAATTTTGTGCTGCTGGGGAGTCTAGAAGCGCGTCCTTCCTGTGCTGAATCTGCGCCACACGGCGGTTGTGAACCCAGCAGGGAGTATTTGCAGGATATTTGGTTTGTTCCCTTTATTGGAATCAGCCTGGGAATACGGACTAATCTTCTTTTTGTTTGTTGTGCCGCTGCTGTATCACTCATGAACCGTTACGTAATTTTTTAGTTAATTTAACAGTTGTTGGTACAACTGTAGAACAGCCATGTTTGGGATGTTGGAATGGATGGTTTGTATTTGACCACTTTTTTTCTCATCTGGTGTTGATCAAAAGTTCATAAAAGGGTTGTTTCTACGGACTCTGAGGACTTAATCCCAGGAAGATCTGCATATCTGTTTAACCTGAAATACCTGAGAGGTCACATTTCAGTTGCAAAAATCGGTGTAACCTTTCAAGGTTAAAACCTAAATATTTAAAGCTTTGTAACATTGCCTCTGTTTTCGTGCTTTCCAATAATTAAGAAACTCAGAACGTTAGCAAGACACAGGCCTATTAAGAAAAAGTTCAAAACTATGTATAAGATAGAGATTGTCGTCTTTTTCTTATGAATAATGTCAAACATCACCATCACCTAGAAGCAGTTGATAAGAACAATGTCTTCCCTTCTCCTTACTACTTAAATAATCTAACTGCTAATTAAAATTTTGTGTTAAAGAGAAATCTCTGCTTCTGAACTTTATCTGATTTGCACAATTAAAGGGTGATATTAAGCAGCAGCTGCATTTCAGCGGTAAATGAAGGGATCCTTACGCAACACTGTCCTTCATCTGCCCGAAAATGTGAGATACGTAACCGTGGGATTCATTTTGGAAATCCCACCGAGTCTGGCTTTAGAAATGACTCCGTTCCAAGGACGGTGACATAATTAATGTAATAATTTAAGAAGTGATGAATAATGCTTTTCACTTATGCATTGGTCCTCACCCTCAAGGATAAAATAATTCTAGCTGATGAGTTGTTTTGTGAACTTTCTTAAAGAATTGGGCATTTTTTAATGGCAGAAGATGTTAGATGTAAACTGTGAGCTTGACGTGAGAGGTAATAATCATTCAAAAAGCGCTTTTGTCCTTAGATGACTACAGATGAAAATAATGAATCTTTTAACATTTTTAGTAGGAACGAAATGCAGTAGCAATAAAAGCTGTTAATAAGACTTAAAATTTATATTGGCGTTGAGGTTTGAAGAGCTAGAAATTCTAGTGTAGTCTAAACCCAGGGCTGCTGCATGTCAAGGTTCCCTCGGACACGTCCACTGGTGGCCTGAGGAGACGTCAGGACACGTGGGTGTTGTGCAGAAGAGGCCTCTGGGCACACACGGATTTCCCAGGAGCACGTGGGTAGCGGCACAGATGTGCTGCACGTGTGCCTGGTGTCTGAGCTCTGGAAACACACCGTTGCGGGCTGGGATTTCCTAGGAAGGCAGAAAACACAGAGAGAAAGAGAGAGAGAAAAGAGGCAATAGCCCACTTAGAAAAGAAACATTTGTAAATGACCCCAACAATTAGTGACAGTGCTGAGAAATGTTGAGTATTTGGAAATTAGGAGGAAGAGCGAGAAAGACGGGGCTGGTTTATGAATTAAGATCTTAAGGATAACAAACCGTCTTTTTCTTTTTGCCCCCTGGTTTGGGAGGCATTAGAGTGTGCTGCCTTCACACGTTCAGCCTTACGTTTAGGAAGCGGGTGTGTGTGGGGAGAGGTGGTTGTTTAATTAATGTTTATTAATAAAGGAATCACAACTCCAAATGCTCAGGCATTCAGAATACCCTCAAATACCATAAAAGTTCCAGGGACATCACAAAACTTGACGAGACTGTTACAATTTCTTGGGGCTCCGTCGTAAAACTCCGTAGTATTTTATAAGATGAACGTGTTGAAGGTGTATTTTCTCAAGTGAACTTGTTGAAGCACGCTATTGGGAACCAACATCTTTATTTCATCCCGTGGTTCTCAGAAGTAAATTAGGACGTTGATGGAAATATTTGAACTTTCAGCACGCAACTGAAAATGCTTTCAGACCGCTAAACAAAACATTTTGTCAGAAATAGATCCCGGTTTAAACAGTTCTTAATACAACCGTATGCTGTTGAAATCTGTGCTGATGGAAGGTTTGCTGGGGACAGAGGAGTGGGTGACAGTAAGTGTGGACCCCTGAAAACTGGATCAACCCCGGGGTGCTCTGTAGACATCTCTCAGCTCGTGCTCTGAATCGAGCATTTGCACTGGAGCAGGGTATTTTCCAAGCTTGTTCAGACCTGGCTGACTTTTGACTCTAAATGAACTGTATATGTAGTAATGTGGCTGGAAAAGACGCTGTATAATGTGCAGATAGTGCGGTGATGGCTCGTGCAGAACAGACCTAGATAAATGCCTGGGTAAGGCAAGGAAAAGATAAGATTGTTCTACGGTATTGTTTTTGAATTGCTCTTTAATTTACCCCTGGAGTGCTCATATTATAATCTGCTGCACGATTCTGCCTGAGACGATTCTCTTTAAAACAGTGACATTTAAAAAAAGAAGCCATGAAACTCCTTTCACAGGCAGGCTGCAGTTCAGTGAACTGGATGAATGATCTTTCCGCATCCCCGGGGGCACGCCTAGCTGAATATAGATCACCCAGAAAACCTGCCAGCCCTGCACGCTGGGATCCAGGCGCTCCTTCCTCTGCTCCAGCTCAGGGTTCCTCCCGAGGACTGCGAGTGCAGGTGTTTTTACCCGAGTGCTGCCTGTCCAGGGCACATACAAATCCACAACGACAGATGATCTTGTTTCCAGGGAGCTCGGTGAGCACCCCAACAGGACAGGGTTGTAGGTAGGCTGAGAACCACGGCTGTTGTGTTGTGCCTGCATCCAGGGCCCATGGAGAGGCTCAGATAAATAACATAGAAGGTGTTGTATGAAAATCCAGAACTTTGGAGTTAGGACAGCGTCATCTCTCCCGACTTCTGAGCTGCTGCGTTAGAGAAGGTTGAATCAGCACGGATCAGACCAGCGTAGCTGTCCTGGCAGGTC
Source organism: Baryphthengus martii (assembly GCA_013396935.1). Taxonomy (NCBI): domain Eukaryota; kingdom Metazoa; phylum Chordata; class Aves; order Coraciiformes; family Momotidae; genus Baryphthengus; species Baryphthengus martii. Next base: position 711,489 of record VWZK01002294.1, on the reverse strand, counting down.
ACACCTGGACCAATGTGCTTTGTGCTGCTAAGTGTGCTATTGCCAGTGGGGTTTCCTCGGCAAAATCCAGACATTCTTCCAGGTTGTCCTCCAGTGGACACCCTGACACAAGAATCTAGTGCAGACAACAGGCGTGAGATGTGTTCCGAGCAGCGTGCCACTCGGGATGGGACACCGAGGGTGGGACCAGCTCAGCACCCTGCGGATGTGGAATAAGATGGCCTGAGATCAGGGACGGGGTGATGACAAAACTGGGGAAACAGAACTTGGAGAGCTGAAGGAACGTGAGAGACGAAGGCAAGGACGGCGTGGAGTCAAAATGTGATGCTTTGAGCACGTCTTTGTCCCCATCTTTGTGGGGGACTGAGACTGGATGTGATGAGAGGCCGATTGTGGGAGTGTGGAGAGGTTCACTGGGCAGTGCTCATGGGAGCAGGAGCTTCCCTCAGCCCCAGCCCTCAGCACTCCTGGCCTGGGTGCTCAGAGGAGGCTCCGTTGGGGAGCTGGGCTGGGGCTGGCCTAGGTGAGACGCTTCGGAGCCTGGCAGCTTTATGTCCTGCTCTCCCTGCTGGTTCCTTGAACCCAGAGACGCCTCTCCAGCGGAACAGCAGTGACGGCTCCAGAGCAGATGAGCAGCCGCAGCCTGTTCTGTCCCAGGGACGGGCAGAACTGCTGAAACCTCTTTGGTTTAGGTGGCCCCGTAACTGGGCCACTCTTCCAAGACATAAGCAAAACCAGTGAATATTTCAGTGGAGAAAACAATTGCTGGTGGAGTCTCCTTTTGGGGTCTGAGCAGATTGGGAGGCCAGGCGGTCCCGGGGCCAGCAGCGAGGAGGGTTTGATCTCCCAGCTCTGGAGCTGCTCTGCCTTTGTTCGCCCAGCATATGGGGCTGGCTGCCCGGGCGGGATTTGCATTTCCCCGGCGCTGGTGATGTCAGGGGCCTGTCTCTGCGAGGTCCCCGGGGCTGCCGGGACAAAGGGGAGCAGGAGGCTTGGAGACAACAAAGATCATGGAAAGAGAAAAGCCAAGTTCTAAAAAGCGACGTGTTCAGCCTGCTTAGTCATAGAGAGACGAGCGCAGGAGGGCTGGCAGAGGCCTATTTTCATCCCGAAACTCCCCCTCACGTCCCAGGCTCACTGGGCTGTGTTTGCTGTTGAGATAACAACCCCTTCCCCCACCACCCACAGATCACTGAAGGAGCAGCCGTTGCAAAAGGGAAAAGAAAAAGAAAAGAAAAAAAAAAAAAGGCAGTTGCCTTGCTCTGCCTGCAGGAGAAATGTCAGGAAGTGTCTGGTGGTGGGTGGGATGAAAGGAGGAAGCTGAACTCGAAGAGAATATTCCAGCTCTGCTCGTGCGAACAAATGCCCCTCTGTGTTTTACTTGATAAGAAGATCCCGGAGCGGGTCCTGCGTGCGGGCAGGGCGGGAGCCGAGCGGTCACGCAGCTCTGAGCGCTGCTTTTGTACACGCTGCATAACCACAGCTCCGCGAACTGGAAGCAAAGTGACGTAAAAAGCCAGTAAGAAATACGGGCATCGTCAATAATTGATAGTGTCTTTTTGTAATGGGAACGATCCGGTACGAAGTTCGTTTCTATTTGGATGGATTTTAGGGTGTATATGAAATTTGGGCCAAGGTTTAATTTCTACAGGATCGTGCTTTTATTCTAATTACAATAATTATAAATCTATTCTGCATCTTCTTTTTCAGTCTAAACAACATTGGCTTTTGTTTCCCGACGTGCCAGACACCAGTTTCTGCACACCAAATATGGCAGTTCTCAGATCCCCAAAGTCAATCTGGTTATAAATACAAAGGAAATTGTTTTCGTTCGTTGTCGCTGTGCAACGTCAAGTATGGCCAGGGCACAGAGAATGGGAAGTACACTGGATTTCTAAAATCACAGAGTCAACAATGATGAAGGAACTTCATTGAACACGTCATGAAATATTTAAACAAATAGTGACCAAGATGTGCAAATGGGGTATCTAAAATTTTTGCACTTAATCCTGTGTTATAAACGGCTGATGTTCCCCTGTGTCAGTGACCTCCAATCTTTTTTTACCCTGTAGCCTTAAAAATTATCATCACACCATCCACAGGTCCCTGTTTCTTGCAGTAATTTTGTACCAGGCTCGTAGTAGATTCTTGTGTCAAGGCACAAGAGAGGAAATAGAAATTTTCTCTTTGCTTTTGTGTCTTGCTTTGTCTGTTCAGCTGCCCGATGCTACAGCAGTGTTAATTTTATCTTTGTCTTCTGAGAATTGCTAAAAAATGCCATGAATAATCTATGGAGTTGTTTGGCCAGTTCTGTGCTTTGGAGGCCGCCTCCTGGTTCTTTACAGTGAGTCTCACAGGAGAGCCCACTTACAAATGCTGGTTGCTGCCTTATAACATCACCCTGAATTTCATCCTGTGACTACATCACTTTTCCCAAATGCAGAGTAAAACCGTTTATTTGAATACTTCTGTCATTTGCATGTTACGGAAAAAAAGTTGTTCTCATTTCCTTACGGTTCTCTCCTGTATATTTCCAATCTTCCCCCTTTTGTTTGAGTTTATGTTTTGGAAATAACAGTGCATGAAAAAAAGTGCATAGAGAAGACATTGCAAGGCAATTTAAAGACCAGCAGTGTCTCCTCTCTGTATTTTTTGTAAGAGGTTCATGGCAGTCTGATGAAATGCAGCATTGTGAGTCTACTCCCTTTTTCTGCCCCACTTACATTCTTCACATAGCCAAACATTAACCAGAACTGCAGCTCAGAGCTGCTGGTATTTTCCCAGAGCTGCTGTATCTGAGCACTTGTCGTGCCCTTAAGAAGGAAGAACAGGATTCTCTTTTTAACAGCCACCTCCCATTCCTGTCACATATTTCTTGTCAGTGACAACATTTTAAATTCTCTTAACAGAAGCAATGGAGGCTGTTAACGGGAGGGCGGCAGGATGAGTTTTAATTCGGCGTATCTGGTTTCTCCCCACAGCCCAAGGCAGGGCATAGAGGGATGGCTTTGTCTCACAGTTGTGCCGAGGGCTCCTGCAAGCCAGCAAAGCATCCTTAACTCCAATTGACTTCCTTGGAAGCGGAGGGCTCTTGGAGCCTCTTGGCAGACAGGCTGGGCGTGCTTGAGTGTGCCTTCGGCAGACACGCGGCGTGTGAAGCGTCGCTCTGCCCGCTGGCGGAACAGCCACTGCCGGGAGAGGAGAGAGCAGCCAGCCCGGGCAGGGAGAGACCAGTCCTTCCAGTGCTCAAGACACCAGATTCCTCATCTCACCTTTCTCTAGCTTGCGTGGTCTTGGACAAATTACAAGACTTCCTGATCTCCGAGTTCTCTACTTTTAAGCCCGGGTGTGAAGTTAAACACGTTAAAGACGGTTACGTACAATGGCAGTGGGAACTGGGTGAGTCTGAAGGATAAGGAGTTGCACTTCCAGGTTGTAGTAGCGGTGTGTAGCACTTCTCAGCGGTGGGCAACATTTCCTTCTGGATTTCAGCCTTTCCACCAACTCTCTTCTCAGGCGCAGTGCTGCTCTTACCCCTCCAGCGTCACCACCCAAGCCCTAGAACACAAAGTGGTGTCAGAAAACCTGCCGAGGAGCAAAGCAATGTTCTTGGATCTGAGCAGGAATTGTAAACAGGCTAAAGATTCCTCCTGTGGGCTTCCTTGCCCGTCAGGGGAAGGGCAGGGAGAAAAAGGAAAGGGGACGTGATGAGGGAAGTTTCCTGTTGCACTTCCCCACTTGTCTGCTCAGTATTTCTTTCATAGACAGAAATCTCTTTCGTGACTTGGATGTTAGCTTGGATTTTGACAGAGGACTCAAATCTTCTGGTACTTAAGACATTTCCATAACTTAATTTAGTTCAGAGAAATTAGAAATGGAAAGCCCTGAACTTTAACCCTCTTAGGTTGAGCAGTCAGTCTCCAGCACAACTGTGAACTTGTGGTGCCAGGAGTGTTCAGACAGCCGACTTCCCTGCACATCCAATATTACCTCTTTGCAGACTCTTGAGCCTGATTCAAATCTCTTTTATTCCACTAGGAATCAAGATTATCTCCACCAGAATCAATGATGTTAAAAAAAGAGGACAATCAGCCCTTCTGTCCCTTCTGTCAGCCCCTGCGTTTGCCTGCCTATCGCAGTAATCTCTTATCTGGCCCTGCATTACTTTCATCATCTGGGTTAAAAAATGGCCTGCAGGCATATTTGTCATGGTATGCAGGAAAAACCTCTCGGAGAGCTGATTTAATCTGTGCTCGGGGAGGAGGTGAAAACAGTGCAGGAGGGAGAGCAGAACTCATCACCAAGTGCCGCCGGAAAGTTGCCGAGAGCCGCGCTGTGCGGCCGTTGGAGCAGCTGTGAGCCCCTCCCCGCCCCTCAGCTTGGGGCTTTTTACTTCCTCCTTCGTTCTATAAAAGATGACGCTGTTATTTATGAAAATGTGTTGAGCCCTGAAATAATGAAACCGTGCCGCAGAAATCCCTGCTGTTCCAACTGGATTTATCCCAGTGCACCCCCGACTGGACCAGCAGAGCCTGCCGCAGGGTGAGGACTGTGGCCTGCGCCTTCGGCTGCCTCTCTGCTCTCACCTCCATGTCCACTCCTTCTGCTTCCTGATTTTTAAAATTCCTGAGCGCCTCTAGTTCTGTGACGTACTTGAATTTGAGCAAACACCCATTAAATTGTTTCCCTCTAGGTCAGAAATGCCGAGGGAGCGCCCGGGGAATGCAGACGCGGCATCTCCTCGCAACATTTAATTGCTTCTTTACACGTTCGCGGGATTCGTGCGGCTGTGCTGTTTGTACACGGGACACTTACGGAGCCTCATGGGGTAATTATTCTTAATGAGCAGGTTGGACACACGCCGCTCTTTCCTCCCGCAATCTGCAATTAATAACAGAGAGATAAGGCAAACAAGATTGCTTCTTGTCAGCCTTTTGTTTGTGTTTGGAGGAGGAGGAAACGGTTTAGGGGGAAAGGAGCTAAATCAGCCACCTGCCGAGAGCTCTGCCTTTCTCACCTGCAGATTGCCCGCGCTCGCTGGCAGCGGAGACGCTCGTAGCTGCAGACACCTCAGTCTCAGCCTGATTCCCTCCTCCAGATATTCCTCCAGGGCCTGCCAAAGGTCTTATTCTCCCTTCAGTCATGGGCTGTGTCTTACCACAGCTCAATTCAGTTTTGTAGATCTGATGGAGAGTATAAAAAATCTTCAGAAGTCGTAACACTGGTGTTATCTTTTAAGTAGATATCAGTATTTTGGTGAAGGGAAGGGTCTTGAGTTCTCCCTCCATCTTTGCTTCTCCCAACAGCCCCTACTAAATTAAATTAACGTCTGTGTGCTCCAACCATCCCCCAAACAGATCACTACAGAGAAATCCTACAGAGCTGCTTCAGATGTTATCACAGTTGTCAGGAGGGGTTTTCAGTCTGAGGCACGACGTTTATTTCCAGTGGGACGTACTGGGGAGAACATCTCAAGATTTCTTCCTCAATATTTGTTTTCGTAGGAGAGCAGCAGCTGCCTAGCGTGAGTATTTACAAAATAGGTGGTGGTTACCAGAGGGCACTTTGATTTAAAGCCCTGCTAACAACGTTGATGTTTCTTTCTTTGATTTCAAGCCCAGGATAAATACTTCAGTTTGCAGTTACAAGATGGGGAATCATATCCTGGCCTCTGCTAAATAACTGGGAAATTCAAAGCTGCTTTGTGGCCTTAGAGAGGGTGTACAGATTTTTGCAGGACTGGGAGCAGAGCAGCGCTCTTTATTTCTTTCGAAGGATGCTAAAAATTAACAGCTCCCCGAAACTTAGTTAACTTAGGGCACAAGGGAGGCGAGAACAACCCTTTTACACTCAATATTCTTTGTTGCTTCCTGAACAGCCACAAGGAGGTGTGACAGCTGAGCGGGGCCAGTTGTTGGTGTTCAGTGAGAGCCAGTCCCAAATTTCTGCTTCCAGAGCTTTAACCTCTGAGACACCTCGTGGTGGAAACATTTACTGCTCGCAGAGAGGGGCTGAGAGAATCCATTTTAAAACCACTTCGGGCTTCCATTCTGCTGCACTTGGAAGTGGTCAAAGTCCTGCAGCGCTGACCAGGGGAAAAGATCCATCTGCAGCAGATCGGTACTTGAAAAATGTAAAGCCACGAGGAAATTGATTTTGTTAAGAAGGAAGCGAGCCTTTGACTGCCCAGGGCTTCACAAATATTTGTGAAATTGATGGAGATTTTTATCACAGCAATGCAACAGTTACAGTTTCTGTGCAAAGAGAAGCAAAGATGCGGCTTTCGCTTGGGCTTCAGGTGAGGTTTGGCTCTTCGGACCCGAAACAGAACGTGAAACATCCGTGGGAGCTTGGGAGCGCGATGGATGGAAACCCTGGTGAAGGGGGACTATAAAAATGCCGTGTTGTTCTCACATTAGCGTGTCTCCAATGCCCCACCACTGAAACCAGCAACATTAAATAGGGGGAAAGTATTTTTGGCCTGTTTTCTGTATTAGAACGTGGAATACAGTGACCATAACCGCTGTGAAATTTCACAGCTGTTTTATTTTTCTACTGAGAGCTCCCCGCTGTGTATTTTGGGGAATTAACATCCACTTTGTTGACAGAGCAGGGAGCCGTCTCCTGCTTTTCCAGGAGCTGTAAATCGTGGATCGCTGTTCCCAGGGTCTAGTTTTGGTGCTTCCCTGTCGGGCTTTGCCAGTGGAATGGAGCGAAAATAATCCCCCCACGTTGGAGCTGGGTTTCCGCGGCCACCCTTGAACGCACAAACAGCAATTCCTTTTTCATCAAATCTGCTCTTCCATCAATTTGTGACGGCTGCTGGCTGCCGGCCGGGGCCCGGGCCGGGGGCTGCGCAACGCGGGGCTGACCCGATC
>VWZK01002294.1:683584-704120 GCA_013396935.1 Baryphthengus martii | reverse complement strand
GGCCCGGCGGTTCCGCGCGCCCTCGCCGCCATCTTGAGGGGAGGAGCGCGGGGCGGGAGGCGGCGGGAAGGAGCGGCCGGGCCCGGGGACCCTGAACACCGTGTGCGGATTCCCCGGGTGCCTAAAGCAGCTCCCGGCTGCAACCCGAGGGTGTCTCTGGCAGCGTGGGTTTGCGTGCGTTCGCCGTGCCCCGCAGGGGCTCCGGGCTCGCTGGCGGGAGAAGGGCCGCGGCGGGGCTGCAGGCAGTGATGGCTCCGACTGCTCTGCTTCTTTGTAGGGATTTAAAGCAAACCTCTCTCTGCTGAGGCGACCCGGGGAGAAGACCTATACTCAGCGTTGCCGCTTGTTTGTCGGGAATTTGCCTGCTGACATAACAGATGAAGACTTTAAAAGACTGTTCGCCAAATACGGGGAGCCAGGAGAGGTTTTTATCAACAAGGGGAAAGGCTTTGGATTCATTAAATTGGTAGGCTTTCATACTGTGCGTCCCTCCGTTTAATTGTCACGAAATAGTAATTTACGGCTTGGTTTTCTAAAACTGGATCTTGAACTTTTCTCAGGAATCTAGAGCTCTTGCAGAAATTGCGAAGGCAGAACTGGATGATACCCCCATGAGGGGTAGACAGCTTCGTGTTCGGTTTGCCACACATGCTGCTGCTCTTTCCGTGCGTAATCTTTCACCCTATGTGTCCAACGAGTTGCTGGAGGAAGCTTTTTCCCAGTTCGGTCCAGTGGAAAGAGCTGTTGTGATTGTAGACGATCGAGGTAGATCAACAGGAAAGGGCATTGTTGAATTTGCCTCAAAGCCAGCTGCAAGAAAAGCTTTTGAACGGTGTACTGAAGGAGTGTTTTTGTTGACAACGTAAGTATTTTTGTTGCTTAGGATTTTTAGTTTTAAGCTAAATAAAATTGTTGGCTTCTAATTTTTCAAAATGGAGATTCTTATGGAAGAGTAAAAGGAGTATTTTTTTGTTCAGCACTCCTAGGCCAGTTATTGTGGAACCGTTGGAACAACTGGATGATGAAGATGGTCTTCCAGAAAAGCTTGCTCAGAAGAATCCGATGTATCAAAAGTAGGCACTGTCTTTTGGTATAGAGTATATAGATGATCTGCTTAGTGCTGTCCTAGACTGGAGGAGATGGAGGCGTTTTTCAGAAGCAGACTTTGAATTTCGAGTAATGTTTTCTGTTCTTGGCCGTGGTTTGTTTTCTTGTAGTAGTTTGTGTCTAGATAATACAACATACTGACTTGTTCAGTATCCTCAGGAAGCATTACACAAGTAGTTTTCCTCACTGTAGCACAAAGAAACGGTAAAGCTGAAATAGCAGCCTAATGGATGTGTTTTTGTATGTGTAGAAATCCTCGAAAATCAGACTTTTAACTGTTTGCTCATCCTTAGTGTTGAGATCTGTCATCTCGCTTAAGAAATGATCTCATCCTGTTGATCAACAAAAACTGATTGCCTGTGGATTTGCCTTACAGAGCTGACCAGTGGGCGTAAAAGGGTGAATGAGGCTCTACGAGTCTTTTTCCAAGTAGCAGTTTTAGGTTGTGGTCTGTCTGTTAAACCTGTTTGTTGTAGAAATGTTGTCTTTTTATGGGTCGCAAAAGGGAGCCCATGGGGGAGATCCAGTTGGTCTTGTTTGTATGAGAGAGCGTTCAAAATGGCTTGCTTTGATCCAAAACTTGAAACGGTTTCAAGGCAGTGTCTTTGAAAACGGTGTTCCTGAAATGTTGCAGTCGGTTTACAGTGCTAATGTTACTGAAACCTCTTGAACGTTCCTAGCTTTACTGCATTCATTAATCACTCTTAGTCTCCAGTTTCTTTATGTGACAAAATAAACCCTTGGCCCCTCAGGCATTTTGAAAAATATTGAAGTTAAAGTACAGGTGATTACTTTGCCTTTGACACAGTGCTTTGGGTAAATCGGGCACGGAAAAAAATCTCCGTGTGCTGGAGGTTGAGCAGCTCGGGCAAAGGCCGGTCTAGCTCGAGGAGTTTGCACCTGGCAGTTGCCAGCAGGAGAGAGTCTAAGGACTGAGTTAAGAACAAGATAAACGTGCATTAAAACTGTGAGTAGGGAAGATTTGCTTGGATGAGTTAGCACAGGAGTCTCCATATTGGCTGTAGTAGTTGTAAAGGGTTTTTTTATATGAAATGCAGCTGTTGAAGCCTGTAAAACACTGTGTGGTTGTCAGCGGGGTCACAGCACTTCTCTCACATAGTTGTGAGGTGGTATTTTCAGGGCTCCTTTGAAGTTCCCTGATAATTCTGCCGGTGATCTTTCTTCACCTTCAGTTCCTCAGTCTGAACGTGCGTCTTCCTCTCTGCAGGGAAAGGGAGACTCCTCCCCGTTTCGCTCAGCCTGGCAGTTTTGAATTTGAATATTCCCAGAGGTGGAAATCTTTAGATGAAATGGAAAAACAGCAGAGAGAGCAAGTGGCAAAAAACATGAAAGATGCCAAGGACAAACTTGAAAGTGAGATGGAAGATGCTTACCACGAGCATCAGGCAAACCTCTTGCGTCAAGGTAATTGGCTTTGAGTTCTGAATCGTGTTTTTGCTTTAAATGCGAATTTAAATGCGTGGCCATTTAGTGGTTTCATGAATAAATTGGTGGTTTCTACTGCCAGCTTGAGAATTTCAGGCTTAAAAGAGCAGCTGGTAGGTTTTCGCTTGCTATTTAAGGGCAGTACTGTCACGAATAGTGACGCTGAGGAGGCGGCTCTTCGCTGTAGTGCTCGTTGGGTTGATCTAACTCAAATCTGAGCTCAACTCTGACATGAATTTGTGAAATAGCTGCTGATGAGCTTCGTTTCTGCAGACCTCATGAGGCGTCAGGAAGAACTGCGTCGTATGGAAGAGCTCCATAACCAAGAAATGCAGAAACGCAAGGAAATTCAGCTGAGGTTGGTTCGGATTTCATGGGATTTTTTTTCAATGTTCCATTTGCATTTTTTAAAATGACTTATATATGAAAGTTTTTTTATTTTTCAAGAAACGCCATTGCTGCTTCAGTTTGTGTATGAGAAATTGAGCTGCAGTGTAAGTTTTTGAGCATCCTAGTATATCTTTTGTTTGCTTAAGTGTGATCATTCAGTGCCTTTTAAATTGCTGGTGCAAGTGACGTTGATGAGTGGTGGGGCCCGTCACACTGCTGCGCTTTAACAGTCTGCTTTGGGATGCTCAGGCAGGAGGAGGAGCGCCGCAGGCGGGAGGAGGAAATGATGATTCGTCAGCGGGAGATGGAAGAACAAATGAGAAGACAGAGGGAAGAGAATTATAGTAGAATGGGTTACATGGATCCAGTAAGTGAAATCGTGATGTTTTGTTGGATAACTTGCCGTGTTCAAGATTTCTGGGATGTGTTTTCAAGATGGCTGCGTTTTGTTTCCTTTAGGTTAGCTAGTGGGCTGTCTCTGTAGGCGTGATGGTGGTAGTTTGCTGTACATGTGTGTGCTTTATCTCCTGAAAAAGGTCTGGATTTCAGTAGTCGATGATCCCTGCTAAAAATTGTTTCTTCTATGCAGAGGGAGAGAGACATGCGAATGGGTGGTGCCACCACAATGAACATGGGAGGTAAGGAATTTTTAAATAATGACTTTACGTGGTTAACTTAGAAATTGTCAGAATATGATTATATATTTCTTTTTCTTAGATCCTTATGCTTCTGCAGCCCAGAAATTTCCACCTCTGGGAGGTGGTGGCGGCATAGGTTATGAAGCTAATCCAGGAGTTGGCCAAGCAGCCATGAGTGGTTCTATGATGGGAAGTGACATGGTAACGTATCCCGTGGTGGCTTTAGTCTAGCACAAGGGAAATGTTGTGGTTGGGAATTGAGTTCTCTGCCAGTGTTTGGATGGTTGTGTCACTGTTAACTGCTGACTTTCTCGTCAGGTGTTTAACACGAAGAGTAGCGTGGCAGTACGTAGTGCTAGAGTAGTTCTTAACTCCTACGGTAGCTGACACAGTCGGAAGTTGTTTGTAAGTGAATTCAAATGTGCCGTTGAGCATATTTGCAATTAACTCTGACGTTATTGGTCTCTGGAAATTCTGCGTCACTGTTAGGCTTGGAAGGATATTTTTATAAATTTTAGAGCATCTGACGAACTTCATAATTCAAATATATAATGTGGTAGCTTTTCAGTAATTTGATACTCTGTACTTAACGGAGAAGGGAGATTTTTGTTCTCCTTTCCATGGTGTAACGTTGCATTTATTTTGGCCCTTCCAAGCCTAGTTAGGATGGATGCATGTTGGTACAGGTATGCTGTTAATTGGAAAATCTGCGCTCATCTCGATGAAAGCAGCAGATTAACTTAATCAGTGATGAACAGCATATCACTTACTCTGTATGCTGATGTTTGCCATAGAAGAGCAGAAATGCTGGTTTCTAGCTTTAGGCACATTCCAGCCCTCCTCGACTGCAGCCACTCCGTGGTTCCTGTCTCACAGAGGAATGACGGCCCGTTCTTGTTTGCCCGTGGTGGGCATGGCTACTTAGGTAGAGTTTGCTAAAGCTCCAGCATATCTCAGTCTGAGGTGTGTTTCCAAACCGCACTATTTTTGGCACACACTATATGTGTGAATGGGCTTCGATCCTGTTTGGTGTTATCCCACTGAAGCAACACGACCGTAGACTAAAGAAATGCTTAATAAGTAGGCTGGAAACCTGTGTTGGCTCAGGTGGTGATACTGGTGTGCTTTCACCCTCCTGGAGGGGTGTACGCTCTGTAGCACAAGCTGAACTGAAGGATTTTTGGGTGGGGTTAGGCCTCTGGCTTAACATGGTGAGCTACAGAATAGCTGGTCAAATATCTTCTGTTTTTTTGGGGAACCATATCTTTGGAATGATAACTTTGCAGAGCATCATTGATTCAGTAGACAGTGCCGTTGGCCTTAACGCATCTAGATAATCTACTGATACTGAAGCAGCTCCTCAGCTTCCCGTAAGCAGTTAGGCAGTCTGTGGTGAGCGCTATGTATGGGGTTTTTTTCCTCCTGAAATTGATGGTGCAGGTGCATGCTGAACTTGTGTGATACCTGAAAACGTGATCTGGTCAAAAGGTGTGACAGTGAGATGGTTTAACTGCCTTGAGTTTGTGAGGCTGGGGATCTCTGCCACACAGTGCTGTCACAGGGACTGGGCTGGTGCCTTTTAAACAGAATTGGAGAATGCCATGAATTAGGCAGAAGGAAGCTGGGTAATCTTTCTGAAATTCCTTTCTTGGAAGGATTGACACTAACTTTCAGAAGTCAAGAACTCGAATTGTGAATTTTCAGTTGCAGATCCCTTTTGTAACAAACAGCCTACCATTGTTCTGTACCTCGGTAGGGGAAAACTTGCTTGAAATGAAAGTTTAAAGCCATCTTTTGAGTTCCTGATGGGTCAGTTCTGTAGATGGAATGCTGATCACACCTACTGGTACAGTAACTGAACAAAGTACGTGCAACTAGAGGTACTAGCAAAAAATACCTGAAGTCTCTGCTTTATCGCAGGGTCATTTAGCTTTTACATCTTGGTGTGAAACCTTTCAACGCTGTGAAGTTGTGAATTTGCCAAGAGCTTGTGGTGAAAGTGGGGTGGGAAGGGAGATACTGGCTGGATGCACGCAGGCCTTTGTGCATCGTTCTCGCTGGAAGCAGCGCTGAATAAATTGTAGTTCTTTCAACACGTTTTGCATATGATGACAGCAGCAGTTCCGGAGTACGTGGGATGTTAACAAATGCAAGTCTCTTGCTCGAGCAGTTGCGTTGGTTAGCTAAAACACTGGTCAGTAGCTTTTTTCACATTTATTTTTTTTTCCTTCTTGCAATCCAGTAGTGCTCCAAATCAGTTTTGGGTACTGCCTAAGGCCTCTGCAGTTTAGTCAGCAGACCGTAGTCTTAACCCATCTTGAAAAGCACATGGTCTCTATTGCAGCACATGCCCTTAACTGGTGAGTAGGCATTCCGTTTACAGCGACATCTTACGAATGTCCGCTCCTACCTCAGTGACCTGAAGATCCGTTCTCTGGCTAGGCTTATTGGAAATGACAGTGATGTAATCTAAGCTTTTACTGCGCTAAAGGTGAGAAGTTTGCAAGCTGTTTGCATTAACGTGGTTGAAAATTGCTAGAGCTCATTTGGAAAAGTTGTTAATTCACATCTGCACTAATGCTTACGTTTCTAGCACTGCAGGGAGGATCTGTTCTTTGTAACAGATGTATGAGAATGCATCAAGTGGGAACATACCTCAAGGCATGTATTACAATAAACTAATTTTTAAATTACCCTTTTTTCCTTTCTATGTTCCCGGTACCTGTGGATCGGCTCAATGGTGATTGTATCGACGAACCTTGACTACGGAACCTTCTAAAAATATATACTTAACACACATGGACATCAACTACCTATAATGAACTGTTAATTCTGTTCCAATAGCGTCCTGAACGCTTTGGGCAGGGAGGTGCGGGGCCTGTGGGTGGCCAGGGTCCTAGAGGAATGGGGCCTGGAACACCGACAGGATATGGTAGAGGGAGAGAAGAATATGAAGGCCCAAACAAAAAGCCCCGATTTTAGATGTGACCTGTAGTTTCATTCCAGTTTGTTTTTGTCTGTCTTGTTTAGACACCAACTTTTTAATTCTTGCATTTTAGTAAGAAAGCAACGTTTTTATGGATGTTAGAAACTTACTGACCTAATATTTGTAAGTGGTCTGTTTGGGCGAGTACAACTTAATTATGTAATGCAGTGTTTCAAAACAAATTTAGCTGGTTTTTTTGATGTATAACGTCCCTAACTTGATGGCAGTGTACCTTGTGCCACTGAATTCCCAAAGTGTACCAACTTTTTTTTACTGTGCTTCAAATAAATAGAAAACTAAATGTAGTAACTCTTCTTGCCATTCGTGGTTAAACGTACGAGGCTAAATTCCCACACCTTCCGCAGTAAACCCCGAGCCTTGAGTAGAGCTCGAACTAGAGCCGGGTGTGGAACTAGCGAAGAGGGAGAGCTCTTCCCGTAATGCCTCTAGCCCAGGACTGGGCCAAACAGTAGCCGAACTTCCCAGTAGGTGCAGAATTTTTGAGCATTAATTGTGCTGCAATAAGGAAGCAAATGGCAATCTTGCAAGTGCTGTAAGAAACGATAATGAAAGCCCCGCTGCAAGCAGTGCGGTACCTAACGCATTTCTGATTTTAGCTCCGGATAACGGGCGGTGGGACGGTAGCACTGACCACCTTGGCAGTTACTGCTTGGAATCTTTTAAAGACTTTAAGCAGAAGCCTAGCAATGGTTATTTTTTTAAAAAAAAAACAACAAACAAACCAACAATCATAGAATGACTTGTATTGGCTGACTTCCTAACTAAAGGATTGTTAATGTGATATTTATATGCTCTTAAGCTGTCTGAGATTACAGGATCTGGCCTTGCTCCGTATTGTGTCCTTCCCTGAAATTGCTTGGCAAAAAGACCAGAAGTGTTACGTGAGTGATTACGGTTAACTTGCTTATGTCCTCATGCTAATTGAGTGGACTAATTTGCATAGTTCAGAATACAACCATTTGTATTATGGGGACTGCAGGAACTATTCTTAAACCGTGTAGCTGGTGGGCAGATTCTAAAAACCTGTATGTAAAATACAGCAATCAGCTTGCTTGCATGATGGTTATCGCTCTTTTGTTATTGATGTTTGGAGGTAATGCATCAAAAGTAGTATCTGAATCTGGAGTTTAACAGTTAATACTACACAGTACAAATAAACTCCCTTTAAGGTTCTTTTTGTAGAAGATTTGATGAATTCGTTAGCTTGCCGTTCATTTGATTAAGCCCCAGAAGACTCTCAAAGCATTCTGGACTCATTGATAAGGTAGTTGCTTTGACTGTTATTTACATTGTACCAGAGAAGCTGGGAACGTGACTTCCCCGCACAAAATACCTTGGTGTTAACGCAGGATACATCGACCTGCTTGGCACAGAGTAGGTAAACTTTAGCTGTACCTTCACACGATTCCCCAACTACCGAGCATTTTGTGAGTAGCTTTAATCTTCCAAAGATCTTTCCATTCCTTGTGCTAAGCATTGGCCAATTCTAAATTCTGCGCTAAATTTTTCTCTGTGGTTAAAACGTCAGTGTCAGATTGCAGTGTTTTAGAGTGCAGATGATCCCTCTTGAAGTACTGACTGTAAGTGCTTATTACTCCTTAAATGAGAAAAAAATAAATATTAAATAGCATGTTGTGAAATGCTGATACCAGGTGACACCGACTTGGAATATTAAGCGCACTAAATAGCGACTCAGCTCCTTTGGTGAACGCTTTGTATTTTCCCAGAAAAGTTTGGGGGTCGATAACGTGCTTACCACAACGAATTGCTATTCAGGAAATTCCGAATTGGCAGTTCCCAAACTGTGGGCCATGTATTTGGGAGTCCTTGTACTGGATACTTAGTTTAAAACTCAGCAGTGCCGATGGAATTTGCTTTATTGAAGTAGTATGAAATGATGCATTTGTGTTCTGGAGGGTGTTCCTGGGACACCCGCAAACCCGGGAAGGTGTCCGAGATGGGGAATTCTAAACGTAAACATTAAATTAATTTTTTTCAGTTTATTTTTCAGATTACATGTCATTCTTTATTAAAGAGATGCTGGTGCATATCCTAAAGTATGTTCTTTTGTAGTTCTGTAACTTGGAAGAGTGAAGGATGCTGATGTCCTTGTACCTTACAGAGGTGGTCTTTGGGTACCCCTGTTTTGTACGTAAGCTACCGTTGCTAGGTATTAAAAATAGCTGGGCTGCAAAACCGTGATGAGTAAATATATTGAAAGATTTGGCAGTTTTCAAAACATCTGTCAGTTTTTGGTTAAATCTAGCTTTGTCGTAGCTGCATAAGCAGAATTTCTAAAACAAGTTCTGCTTTGAGTTGCATGTGTTAAACAGGCATACAATGAACTAGCCAACTTCTTCCCAATACCTTTCAAAGGTGGTGTCTTAAAAGCTGGCAAACGTGGCAACTTGAAAAGCTGATAAAGTTGCTGAATGGGGGAGGCGAGAAAGTTCTGTTCCTTCGATCTGTTCCTGAGAGGTTTTGGACTTTTTTCCTAAAATGAGATTTATATAATTGAATCTTTAAAACCATTTAGAAAAGTACCGTGTTGGTCAGACCTGGTTTTGGCCGGTCTGGATCACGTAATACATTTTTGTACTGGACGTGGAGGACATTGGCTGTTGCAGTTTAGCTCGCTCGATCAAAATTGAGCCCATTCTGACCCTTGGATCTCTAAAAACTGCAGCATGTAGAAACTGGTATCGTTACCCATGTATCTTCACGCTTTCTCAGAAATGACTACAGAATAATCGTTACCTTCTGGTGTAGAAACATTAATCATTTATATACAGCTGATGAGAAACCGAAACCGCTTTTGAGATTTTGTGGTATTTTTGTGGTAGAAAAAATTCTTGGCTTCTCCTTGGCAACCATTTACTGTGGCAGCAAGTTTTTGCTGGAGTTTGAGACTGCAATTTACACTTAAAACTAGTGGCCTGCTACATAACTGCACTTAGCCAGCATTTCTGCAGTTCATAACTGTGAGGAACGTAGTCCCACAAATGGCAATGGACATTAGGACCCGGATGTAGTATTCCTGCTTGCTCCGAGATTCTCATTGCCGACTGCGTACAGGTAGGTAACAAGCAATATCATCTAACTTGGTGACTTTCTATGTAATCTTATCCTGTGGGTATTCTGACATCACACTTCTGACTGTGGAATTACAGTGCAGCACTCTCCATACCTGTACGTGAAGCTTGCATCAAAGCTCTGCGTGGTTTTCGGTTTTAAGCTTTGGTCTTGTTCAGAGTCAATAAGCAACTTACTGTGATTCTTAGATAAGTATTTTCAGACCCGATTCCTTTGTGCATATGACTCGGCTCGTGTGGATTTTTCCTAGTTCCGCTGTAACGAAGATAACTCTTAGGTGAGCTCTGTGGGGAAGAGGGAATGTGATCTTACACTCACTTCACGAGTCAACTGGGTGCTGCCGGTGCCTAGAAACAGGGCAGTTTAAACTCCTCTGTCGTGCCCGGGTGGCCCGTCTGCAGCACGTCCCTTGGCGGCAGGGTCTCGGCTGGGTGGGAAGCGCGGGAGCGATCGCTGCTCTAGCCTCGGGTGCGCTGCGCGAGGGTCGCTCACCGCTTGCTACTGCACTCGGCCTCCAGAGCGGGGTGGAGTGTCTTGGAGGGCGTACAAACGAGTGCTTGAATCGATACCCCGTGAGCAGTTGCGTAGGGCTTATTGGACATTCCCATTGTCTCGATTTTTGATCTTTGACAAGCATAATGCATTCCTCTGCCTTTAAGTGACGGCGATGAGATTCTGTATTTCTGCCTCGTAGGCTCATCTTGGTAGTGTAATGCTCAGTTTTGGTTTTCATCAGTCTTGGGGATGTAATTCTGATCTCTTCATTACTAGACATGCTGACTTACTAGTGTTTCAGGATTACGAACACGCTTTACATTCCCAGGCATCCAGACGTGCCGATCTCCAGCTCTTTTGCATTAGCTCTTGAGCCCAAATTTCAAGGTCCCTTGTTCACGGCACATGATCCAGCTCTCGTCTGATGTTCAGCCTATTTCAGAGATGTTGTGACGTGTTTTCCCCACTTGTTCTGCAAAGTTCTGCTTTGCATCCTTGTTTCTGGTATTACTGTCACCTTCGGGCCCTTCTGTGTCCTCTTCCAGGCAGGACTCTCACTGGTGGGCAGGGATCTGCTGGACAGCCTCGCTCTCTGCTCTCGCTATCTTCTCGTGTTCCAGGGAAAGCCTGAAGCAGCAGCTGCACCTTGAGATCCTGACAGCGGCTCTTGTGTTACACCGCAGCGGGTGTAGCCAAACTGTAGCTAGTCAGGTGGTGACAGCACCGTCACACAGTCAGTTGGGCTTCTGTCGATGGCTGTACTGTCACCTGTGAGCAGATGTCGGTAGCGCAGCCGATGGCAGCACGCGGGCTGGCGCCTGCCGGACCGGAATTGGCAATCTCGAAACCAGTGCTCAGATCCGACTAGTTTTTCCAGCGTGCTCTGGATACTTGACCTGCAGGAATGTCGTGGAGGGGTTGTTTTGGCACATCTGCCTGGTTCTACGTACTCGAACTAGCAGGATTTTGACGCTCTTGGAGCAAGCGATTGGTGACTGAACCATGGGGCTCACTCGTACCAGCTCTGACTGCGGTAACGAAACATGGTGTGGTAGCGAACTTAAAAGCAACTAGCCATGTCTGCTCTAAGCCAGCCTGTAACAAGTGGGTACAAGCAATGACATTAAAGTGCTCGCATTGTGTTTCATCTTGGTTTTATCTGTGTGTGAAATACACTTTTTCTCAAAAGCTCACCTGAAGCTCAGAAGTGTGGTGTCAGAATACATTTGCGTACCTGCTAGGCCCTCGGATCAGGTACCGGTGCTGTCAGGAGAGCACAGCACAGCGTGTCTGGGGGCTTTTACTGTAACATTAAGCATACAAAGTGTTGATTTGCTTGCAGTTTCCCCATAGCTCACCACTGAGGCCTGTGAGTAGCTTAGGACTCGAGCAGTACCGGGGTTGCATGTCTCTGTTAATCATTGCCAGCTGCAGTGACACGATCAGGAGGGCCACTGGTTTGTGCCATTCTGTTCAATGAGCCTGAGCATGTTGGAAAGGGTACGTCAAAAGTACGCTCTTCTGGGTAATCCCTTGGCTTCTTCCACTACTAGCAAGTTTGGAATCGGCTAATTAGCTTCAGATATTTTTTTTCCTCGCCATACCAGCTAGTGGGGCCGTTAAAATAGCTGCTTACTGGAAAAGGAAAAAAAGGGAGGATTGGCCTTTTCCCACCTCTGTCATTGCTGCTAGATAATGATTGACACGTTAGGACTTGGCTGTGCAATCCCGCAGTGGTCTGTGAATACCCCATCTCTATAAATGTTGCTTCTGAACACCAGTACTGAAGAGCTAACTGGGGAGGGCTGGGAGGAGTGTGGCTATAAGTGAATCTGGAGTGTAAAAAAGGATGCACAAAGATATAGTATCCCTTATGCATGGTGTTTGTTGCTATGGCATAGAAAACAAAACGTGCATACCAGAGTTGTGCTCCTCAGGGCCGCCAGAAAACCCAGGCGGTGGGTTTGAGACTTAAAACTCGAACTTGGCCCTGCCTGGTCAGATCAGGCTGTGAGCACGGTGTGATTTGCCTCCCTGCTAGAGGTGTGCACAGAACCTCGTACTGCAGCCCCCGCTGCTGGCCATGGCGATTCACCCTCAGCTTAGCTCCAGGAATAGGGTGGGTGGGTCTTGAGCAGGGAAGAATCTGTTGGAGAGACTAAAAGCCGTGAGTGGCAGCGCTGACCTGACCTCCAGTGTCTTCTGTGGCTTTTGAAGCACTTGTAGGAGTCTAGGAGCCAGGGCCACTGCACTCCTTCACCCAGGGGTGGGAAGAGGGAAGGGCAAACTAGGGTTAACCCGTGGAAGTAGCTTGACAAAATTGTGAATGCCTTCACATAAGGGATAGTATACCTCTGGCTGCCATCAAACCTCAGTGTACTCAGACTGGTGGTTTACGGTTTGTGCTCAGACGAGGTGCAGTTCTGCAGTCTTACTACCTGCTGCATACGCCTTCATCTTTCCACAAGTGGTCAGGCTAGCCTATTTCTGCCCCTTATTCTTCCACTTAATATTTTGGAATAGTTTGTAAATTCCCCCTCGTAACCAATCAGTCCATCTATCTTAAAATCTTATTTTTAAGTTAGTTTTTGAAATGGTCAGAATTTTCTGTCTGTTACCTTAATAACTTGGGTTGTTATCCTTTAGGTGAAGATGAAAGCTGAGTGAAGGCGGAGTGCTCATCCACGGGAAGTAAGCATAACTTCTAGTCTTGTTCGGAACGGGGGAGAGAATCAAGGTTTCTGGACGCTTGGTGTTCTGTCACCGACTACTTTGAGCTGGTGAATATTGAGAAATGGGTGCGAGTGAATACGCCGAACGTGGAGGGGGGGACCTTGGACCTGCTGACGAGCTGTGGGGTTCGGCACCCAGACTCCGTTGGGGCTTCGTATCTCGGCAGCAGTGGTTAAAAATAGCTTTGTAGTCGTGGGTTTGTACAAAGAGTTTCAGAATCCCCGTGGGTATAACTTGTGAATGTTTTCCCAGTTCCGGAGCCGAGCATGAGCACATCCAGCCGATGCCCGGTGGTGTGTGAAGGGATCAGGACAACACGTGAGACAAGTAAGTCGTTGGTGTCCTGACGCAGCTGCCTGTCACCCTCTGATGTATTGTGTAGTTTGCTGTTGATTAATCTCAATTTTCTATAAAATTTCTGAATCTTTCTTCTGTAGAGCCGAGATACAACCGTTGTTTGAGGCTTTTCAGCCCTGCAGCATCAAATGCGCTCTGTCCTCTGAATGCTGTAGGTGGTCGGAGGAGAATAACCAGTGGAGGGTGGGCAGTTGTCAGCGAGGGAAAAGAGGAACAATAGAGCAACTGCTGTGCAGATGTTAATCTGGCAAAAAGCTGTTTAAAAGCTACTTTTTGGAAATACTTTAGAGAATGTGGAACCTTAAAAATAACTGTAATGTAAATGGGCACGTAGAGGCGCACAGGCAGACGGCCATTTAGAGAAAGGAAGTTGCAGAGGTGGAATTAATGACCGTTTTCCCTCTAGTTTACCACTAAAACTACAAGGGGGAACTTCAAGGTATTTAAAATGTTGTGTGAGGAGGAACACGCAGAGTGACAGGTGAGTTACAGTGTAGATCTGCCACAGCTGACCCTGCGAGACGTCCACCCCGTGAGATTCAATCTTGACCGCTTGTTGAATGGGGTGTGCCTTGTCACCGCTTCTAGGGTAGCAAGACATGAAGCCATTTAGATCTGACATTTGCAAAGTGGATTAAAAAATCCATTTAATCTCAAGTCTGACATGAGAATTTAACAATCCCAGAGAACATTCGGTGGGTGTGTGGTCTGTTGTGTGTGGTGGCTGCTGGTGTTGCAGTGCCCCTGCTGATGGTGTGCTTTGTCCTTGCAGGGGAGCAGGGAGTCCGAATGCAGTGAAGAGGAGCCAGGAACGTACAATTTTTAAAAAATAAAGTATTTAATTTTTTTTATAAATGGCTTCTGTTTTATTCCAGGGTGTATTGAAGGAGTAAGGGCAGAATAGGGGACAGATGAGTGTGAGAAACGCTGACACAAGTGAGGTGGTGGAAGGAGACACAATGTGCTTGGAGCCAGAAGGTCTCAGGTGGTTGGATCCTGCTCTGGGCCCTGACCAGCACGTGGGAGAACTGCCCACAACCGATAAAAACCTGACAGATACACAATCCAGTCTTGTGTCCCCCTGGGGCTGTGCTGTGAGCTTCCTCTGGCGCTCAAAACGCTCCAGTTCTTGGGCTCCTCTACTCTAATAAATGAACAACTCTTGCTTCTAAGGCCCTTCAAGTATTTCTGGAAGTTTCACCCATTCCTTCCCCCACCCCAAGTCCTGCTTTGACTTTAGATCCTGGAACTGAAATGTTCCCATCTGCCTGGTTGGCTTTTAATAATTGTCTGGGTGGTGACTGTAGTAATTGAGCTCGAGATCCCAGAGTTGAGTTCTCTGGAAGCCATAAAATTGCCATTTTTGGCTCTTTCAGCGCAAATTACCAGGGTCACTGTTGCTTCAACTGGTTCTTTGGGCAGCTGTGCAGTGACCATATGTAGCTCATGCTGTCGTGCGTTAAATATAATCCTTTCTTTAAATACCAAGTAGTTTGACATGTTAAAACACAGCAGCCTTTGTCCATCCAGCTGCCTCGTGAGGAGTTTCTCCCCTGCACCAGCGCTGAGCTGGGAGCTGCCTTTCTGGGCTGGAAGCATCAAAATAACCAGGATTGAAGATGGCAAAATGGTATCGAATAACCCGAGATGTGTCTGAGAGTGCAGGGTTAGCCTCAGACAGGGGCCTTCATCTCGGTCACGAGCGTTGCTGGGGCTCAGGTGGAGGGAAGGACCCTGGTGGTGGGGGTGTGCAGCGGGGGCTTCACGGCAGGTTTGTGGCAGAGGAGGCCGGTGCTGCGCTGACAGCCTCTGGCTGCTGCTTTTCACTCCCTGTGATCAGACAATCGGGTGCGGGGTCACCTGAGGCGTTTGCTCTTTGATGTCGTTTCTTTCTGCTATTGTCTGGATTCTGAAAAGGCTCCAGCCAGAAGAGGTTTTGTGGTCCCTCAGCAGCCGTCCTGTGTGGGGCTGGGCTCTGGTGGCTTTGTCTCCACAGCTCCCGCAGGCTTACGCAGCCTTTTTGTCCCCAAATTCTGTTATTTTCCAGTAACTTGTCCTAATTTCTTTCCCACTGTTGCAGCATCAGCTGCTTCCTCTGTGAAGCTGTTCCAGCCTGAAGGTGATTCCAGCATTCGATGTGCTGAGCCTTTGTAAGCCAAGCAGGGTTTGTTTTCCATAAGGAAATGGGGTATTTTGGAGAACAGCAAAAATCCCCAGGACGGGAAGTCAGTGACCAGTGCCCGTCAGCGGGGCTGGGGCTGCCCTGGCCTTGGCCTGGCAAAGGCAAATGTGCCTTTTCTCTGTATTTGCACAAAAAAACCAACCTCTGCCCTGGCCGTGAGCAAGCTCTGCTGCGTGGCAGGGGTGAAAGGAGCTGCTCTTTAAGGTAAAATATTATTTTTTCGGATGAGTTCTCCCTGCTTGCCTTGAACAGCAAACCGGGGAGGGTGACAACCGTGGTAACACCAGCGCTCCAAAGCCCCTTGTTCAGGGCTGTTATTTTTAAATTCTTTTTTTCCCCTCAGGAGCTTTCTGAGGCAGGAAGGGCTGAGACCTGCCCTGGCCTGTTGCTGTTTATCCAAACCGCAGTGAGCAGCTCCTCGGCTGCGGCTCTGTCAGCAGAGCCAGGGAACGAGGCGATGCCAGGAGTAAAAATAGTGCTGCCAACGCAGCCCCGTGGAGCCAGGCGGCTGTGTGGGGTCAGCGCTGGTCCAGGCCGGGGGTGTCCCCAGTGCTGCACGTTGCTTCCCCGTGCCAGGGAAACGTTTCCTCCTCTTTCATGATTTATTGGCATTAAAAAAAAATTATTTCCACTTGGCTTCCGATAACGTCAGTGCTGCCGCGGTTCCCTTGGGCCTTGGCTCTCGCCAATCCAGGGCTGCCTTTTCCGGAGCCTCGCCGTGTTCTGGCGGCCGAGGCGCGCGGTGACGTGAACAGTGACGCAGGCCCGGGGAGCGTGGCAGCCCCCTCCTTCACCCAACTCGGCCTCCCCGGTGCCAGAGGAGGATCCACGATGCAGCTGCCTGACCTCGCTGAGCTGCGGGCACCGCTGCCTGCACCCCTCCTGCCTGCCCGGGGGTCTCACAGCTCCTCGCACCCCGGCCGCCCCGAGCCAGTGGGTGCCGGCACGGAGCTCAACCCGCTCACGGAGCCCCTGCTGGGGGTTTGGATCGTTTTTCCGTTTTTTTTTCACCTAGCTCCGATTTGGTGGGAGGAGGATGCTGCCCACGGGAGGGGGTCACAGACTCNGACCCTTTGGGGTGCTGGGTTGAGCCTTTCTGGGGAAGCGGCTGAACCCTCTGAGGTGCTGGGTTGAGCCTTTCTTGGGAAGGGGCCAAGCCATTTGGGGTGCAGGGCTGAGCCCTTTGGGGTGCAGGGTTGAGCCTTTCCAAGGGAGGGACCGAACCTCCTGGGGAGCAGTGCTGAGCGCTTTCGGGTGCTGGGCTGACCCCCTTGGGGTGCTGGGCTGAGCAGAGCAGACTCCACCGGAGGGGCTGGGCCACCCAACCCCAGGCTCAGAGCTGCTCCGTTCCCCTTCTGCCCTTCCCAGAAGTCGCAGTTTGTGCGGTTCGCCGAGGTCTTTCCCCTCAAGGAGTTCGGGTTTGCGCCGGAGCCGGCCCAGTATCTGGCGGTGGTGGGCTGGGTGGAGGTGGTGGCCGGGCTGCTGCTGGCGTTCGGGCCCCAGCTCCTGCAGGAGATCAGCAACTTCATCCTCAGCATCATCATGATCGGTGAGAGAGCGAGCGGATGCCCGCTGCCCTGTCCTGTACGGGGTCTGGGAGGGACACTCGGGCAGGGACCTCAATTCCCACACTCTGCTCCTTGCTCAGGTGCCATCTACACGCTGCTGGTGCTGCGAGAGCCTCTGGCCATGTGTGCCCCCGCCACCCTCTGCCTCGGCCTCCTGCTGCTGCTCAACATCCGCGGGCACGGCTCTCCTCCCAAGCCCAAGTTCGAGTGACCGGAGGCGGGAAGGGTGGATAGCTCGGCTGGCAGAAAGCGATGCCCTGATGATATTTTTGGGGCTGGCATCACGTCCTGCCAGGTAACTTGTCTCTGGCACGTGGTGTGTTCTGTCCTGATGCTGGTTGACCCGGCCTGGGTCTGTGGGATGGTGGCCATGGCATCGCCGCTGCTTCCACAGCTCCATTGCTAAACTCGCACAAGGTATTCAGCTCCTCCCAGTGTTCAATCACGTGGGGCTGGGGCTGGCTCTACTCTCCTTGGTTGGGGCTTTTGTATTTTGGAATAAAATCTCTTGTTTTTCACCTTTTGCCTCCCCTGTTTATTTCTGCCACCCCAGATGGCCATGGCCAGCATGGCCATCTCAAGGTGAACTCTAAGATCACAGCTGAACCTGGTGCATCTCCCAGCAAGGCAGCTGGGATGGCTGTGGTGGGAGACTGACCCTCTTGGGTTGAGCAGAGGGGGTACAACACCCCTGTACCCCCAGGGAGACCTGAACCACCTTGTGGTGGCACCAAAGGAGCATCCGCAGCTTGCAGGACCTCACAAAACAGCGAGTGGGGTGTTCACAGAGTATGGTGGGAGGAGACCCAGGGTGCTGCTTGCCTTAAACCCAGCTTTGAAGCCAACAAAAGCCCCAAGAGCTTGGAGGAGGCAGATTCCAGCTTTGATCCCTTTCAGGGCATCCCTTTTTCCCCCCAGCTGCTGAGTGTGGAAACTTGACCCTCTGCTGCTTTCATCTCAGCGTGGGTGGGAAAAGGGCCCTGGGAAACGGGCCTAGATGGGGCTGGGGGCATGTGGGGGCGGGGGGACGTGTTTGGCCCAGCCCCGTCAGCCGGCGCGGGGGTCTTAGCATGGCTCCAGCGGGGAATCCCCCATTACATACACACGCAGGTGCTCTCTCCACTCCCAGCTGCTCTCCCGCGGGCGCTCACCCCCACAGGGGTCTTGGGATGGTGGAGGGGAGGGGGATCAGGCAGCTTCTGCCTCCCCCAGCACTTAAATCCTTCCCCAGCCTGGCTGGATCAGACGGTGAAGAGCAGACGGAGGGGACGCCGTTGGTCCCGGTGGGGTGAGTAACCAGCTCGGTGTGGGTGAGATGGAGCATCCCCCATGGAAATGGGTAGGGGGAAGGAAAAGAAAGGGGGGGTCATTGGGGGAACTGGGGGCTCCCTGGGGCTCTACGCTGACTCTGTAGAACAATCGAAGCCCACCGGGATGAGCCCCGAGTAGCTCCCCAGGCTCAGCAGCCCCTGCTCCCCGTGCCTCAGGCTGGTGCTGGGTGTGTGGAATCCGGCCCTGCCGTGCTGGAAAACACCCGCTGGGTGACTCAGAGCTGTGTGAGGTGTGGGCAGGAGGCGATGGAGGTGAGAGAGCTGCAGCCCCCGCAGCACAGCCTGGTTTTCCAGGGCTGAGACCGGGAAACAGTACAGGGCTGGGGGGCACGGGGGAGCTGCCAGCCCCACACTCGTACCCCCCTGTTCCTACTGGGGGCTCCGCACTTTGGTGACCGCTGAGCCGGTGGGTGACTTCCCCACGATGGGGTTTGGGGTGCTGGGAGTGGGACAGGGGCCGATGGCCCCAGCAGGCAGACGGCAGCGTAGGAGGTGTTAAGCCCCACAGCTGCCAACTGGAGCCAGCCCAGCACCTCCGGGTGTCCCTCGGCCGCGGTGCAGCTGCTCCTGCCGCTCCCCGCGGAGGCCTGGCCGGGTGACGTGGGGGGATGTGGGTGGGGTTGGGCTGTTGGGAGAGTCCTGGAGCCCCTTGTCTCCTGTGAGGAGCCCCTCCAGCAGATGATGGCATCCCCACAGAGGGGCTCTGCCTCCAGTGCTCAGCAGCTACTACAGGTGCCAGCCAGAGAGCCCATCCCCTCTTGGGCCAGTGTCCTTCCCTGTCCCTCGAGAGTTGTGTTTGGGGCCATTCCACTGACTGTTCCCCCATATTTGCAGGAGCCAGGGATGAACGGCTCAGCACCGGGGCCGCTGCCGACGGGGCACCCCGGTGAGTGCGTGCCCAGCGACCCGGTGCAGTTCGTGCTGGTCCCCGCCGTCTACTGCCTGGTGCTGTGCGTGGGGCTGCCGGGCAACCTGGTGGCCTTGCTGGTCTTCCTGCAGAGCGGCAAGGTGAGGAAGGCCATCCGCATCTACCTCATTAACCTCACGCTGGCCGACATCCTCTTCAACCTCACCCTGCCCCTCTGGATCTCCTACTACGTGGCTGGGGGGAACTGGCTGCTCTCAGAGGCCGCTTGTCGCCTGGCCGGGGCCGCCTACTACCTGGCAACCTACAGCGCCATCACCTTCATGGCTCTCATCAGCTTCAACCGGTTCTGCGCCGTGCGGGCGGNCCGTACCACCTCACGCTGGCCCCCTGGGTGGGCAGCCGGCCCCCCGAGCCGCTCTGCGAGCCCCCCGCCGCCCTGGATGTGCTGCACACGCTGAGCGTGGCCCTGCTGAGCCTCAACAGCTGCCTCGACCCCCTCGTCTACTGCTTCTCCATCCGGCGCTTCCGTGCCGACCTGGGACGGACCCTGCGCAAGCTTGGGGGATGCCTCCCCCTCTCCCCACCAGACCCCACCGGGACCGTGCCCGGCGCCCGCGCGTCCTCCTTTGCCTCCTCGTAGCAGGGTGGGCACCGGGGCCCTGTCCCCCTGGCTGCCCGGGTTCCAGAGTCTTGCCAGAGTGGGGTCCCTGGTGCCCAGCAGGGATGGGGAGCAGTGTGGGGGGAGCTCTCGCTTCATGTACCAGTCCCTCTCCCTCCCACCTCCGCTCTGCTCATCCCCACGCACTCACGGGCCCACGGTTTCCGCTCACACACGGATCCTGCCCTCCACATTCGCGGGCACTGGGAGGGCGAGGGGAGTGCTGAGCTGCCGTGGGGAAAGGCTGAGCCACAGTGGCACGTGGTGAGACAGGACTGAGTGGGATTCCCAGGGGTTGCTGTGCCCCCCTGGGGGTCTCCATTCCACAGGGACATGCATGATCAAAGACACGTGTGGCATGAGCTGGGGGGACTCTCTGGGGCCCGGGGTGGGTCCCATCCTGCAGCGTGCCAGAGCCTCACGCCCACATCTCTCCTCTTCTCAGCCAAGATTAAAAATTAATGAGCCAAAGGCTTCCCCAGTCTCCTTGCCGGCGGGTGCCTGTGACACACACCGAGCAGCACCAGCCCCCCCTGCACCCCGGGGCAGGGCTGGGTGAGGGGCAACCCCTGGCCCCCCACCCCAGCCCCCCAAACCCCAGCCCCATCTCAGTCCTGCTCCTGCAGCAGGATCTTGCACTGGGGGCTACTGAGCCCCACTCCC
>VWZK01002294.1:643704-661693 GCA_013396935.1 Baryphthengus martii | reverse complement strand
CACTCCGTCCAGAAGCTCTTCGCCAAGTCCCACTCCCTGGAGGCGCCGGCCAAGCGGGACTACAACGGTGCCAAGATGGACGGCCGCGGGGACGGCTACCACCACCATCACCACCACCACCACCACCATCACCACCACCAGTCCCGCCACGGCAAGCGCAGCAAGAGCAAGGACCGCAAGGTGGACTCCCGGCACCGGTCCAAGATGATGGGCTGGTGGAGCTCCGACGACAACTTGGACAGCGACAGCAGCTACATGGTGTCCGGCCGGCACGCCGTCGACCAGGGCACCCAGTACTGCATGGACGCTCCCGAAAGTGCCTTCAGAGACTTGACCTTGAAGAGTCTAAAGGGCGGCGGGGAAGGAAAATGCCTGGCCTGCGCCGGCATGTCCATGTCTCTGGACGGCCAGACGCTCAAAAGGAGCGCCTGGCACACCATGACCGTCAGCCAGGCCCGCGAAGCCTACCCCAGCGCCGGCGGCACCGAGAAGACCTTGATGCTTCAGGAAGCAAAGGCCAAAGACCGAGCGTATCAGTACCTGCAGGTGAGGGGCCGGGCAGGGCTGGGGGCTGCCGCCCCGGGAACCGCAGCTGGTGATGCCGTGGGGTGAGCCAGGGCTGGGACCCCCCCATCCCAGCAGCCCAGGATGCTGTGGGGGATGCGCCAGCTCCACTCCACGTCCCCAACACCTGCGCCCCGAGCCTTGGGGTCTCACATCGGTCCCCGCTGTCCCCTCGCCAGCAGCGTGAAGCCCCATCAGCCACCTCCTGCCCCGTGCCCACTGGATTTGGGGTCAGACCGGCTCTGTTGGCTCAGGGCTGCCGGCGGCCCTGCGCCTGCTCCCTCCTCATGGCTTTTATCCCTCTTGCGCCTGGCTGGGTGCCACCAGCAGTCTCGTCATCAGGCTCCCTTCTAGGTCACCCCCCTTCCAATTAAAAACTAATTAACTCTACTCTCCCTTTCCTGGGGGAAGGAGATGGGGGCGGGGGTGGCCAGGGCCCCTCTCCACGGGCAGCAGGGGCATCGGGGCAGGGTGCTGACCCCACTGCCCTCCCCGTGGGGCCCGGGGGACACCATCCCCTTGTCGCAGCCCGGTAAGGACCCTGTGGTGCCAGCGTCAGCAGTGCGTGGTGGGACCGGCGGCCTCTACGTCAGCTGGGCGGCCGCGCTGTCATGGGTGGGATTTGGCCCAGCCGCGCCTGCCGGGGCGGCTGCGAGGTGGGAGCGCTGGCGCTGCTCCGCGCTTTGGGAACGGCCCTGCAGGGAGCACGGGGAGCCGTGGCTGTTGGGAGGGATCAGGTCTCCTAGATTTAGGGGTTTTCCCAAGGGGTTGGAGCCCTTGGGGTCTGTCCCTGCAGCTCTAGGGTGCTGTGGGAAGAGCAGGGGAGCTGTGCCAGCAGACGCACCGGCCTCGAGCCATGTGTATGCTGGATTTGAGCCGTGGCTGCCGGACTTGGGCTGGCACGTGCTATGTGACGGATGCAGGGCTCGGGTCTGCGTCCTGACCGCGGGACCCTGGCCACCGCCTCCCCCCTACATTTGTCTCCTTCTCCAGGTGCCGCAGGACGAGTGGAGCGGGTACCCGGCGGTGGGCAAGGACGGGGAGATCCCCTGCCGACGGATGCGCAGCGGCAGCTACATCAAGGCCATGGGTGATGAGGACAGCGCCGACTCGGATGCCAGCGCCAAAATATTACCCAGGGCAGCCACGCGGCGAGACAGCTACCGCCGCTCCTCCAGCGCCGACCAGGCCAGGACCAAGTAAGGGCTGTCGCCTCCCGGCCCCGTCTCAGCGCCTCGGCCGTGGACTGGGACTCCCCGGGAGGCTGCGCGGCATCGTCCTCGCTCACGGCCACGCTGCCCAGTGAGGCGGCACCGAGCCCTGTCCCTGTGCTGTGACTGCCCTTGGCGGGCACTGGGAGGGATGTGGCTGTGCTGGGATTCAGAGTGGGACCCGCTGCTGCAGCACAACAGAGGCTGGGGAAAAGAGGCACATTCAAGAGTTGGCTGGGATGTGCCCCAGTCCAGTGGGTGACAGGCTGGCTCCTCATCCCTGTCCCGCAGCGGGCACATACCCCTCCAGTGGCCCCCAATTGCCAGGGGACAGCTCCGTACCCCTAGGAGAGCTTTTTGGGGCGGTTCAGAGTGGGGACAGCAGCGGTGGCCAGTGGGAGCATTTCTGCAGCTGCGTTTCCGAATGCTCTGCTCGGATGTGTTGCTTTTGGTGCCATCCCTTCTATTCCCACTGTCTCTCATTAGGTTTGCAAGTAGGCACTATTCTGATTCATATGTCTGTAACTGTCCCAGCTGCTGCACGCCGCCGCGGATGCTCCCGCGGGGACAGAGCTACGGGCGCTCCTTCACCACTGGCCAGGTAGGGTCCCACGTCAAGGGCACCACGGGACATGTTGGGGTGGGGAATGGGCGGTGGATGTTCCTCTGAGCATCTCCTGCCCCGTTCAGCCCCGGCTCCCCGCCCCCAGCCTCACCCGCCGCTCTCCCCAGATCAACGACGAGCTCAACCACCAGTTTGAGGCCGTCTGCGAGTCGGTTTTTGGCGAGGTGGAGTCGCAGGCCGTGGAGGCTCTGGACCTGCCCGGCTGCTTCCGCATGAGGAGCCACAGCTACCTGCGGGCCATCCAGGCGGGCTGCTCCCAGGACGACGAATGCCTCTCGCTCTTCTCCATGTCGGCGCCCGCCGGGCCGCCCATCACCAGCAGCATCCTGAAGCCCAGCACTTGTGAGTCCTTGGGGGTGGCTGGGGCTCGGCCGCGTGAGGGACCCCCACATCTCCCTGCCTGCTCACCTGGGCACTGCCAAGGGCTGCTGCTGTCCTTGTTCCTGCCCCCGGCCCCGGGCAGCCCCCAGCACAGGGCACAAGCATCCCACTCGCAGCTCAGCCTTGGCACAGGATGTGAGCATCTGCCATTCCCTCCTTCCCTCCACTTCCATCCTCATCTCTGCCCCTTGCTGGGTGATGCAGCGGCGTGGCCACCATGGGTCTAGGGCGGTTTCCCGTCCCTTTCTGGGGATAAGCTGGCCAAACAGCCCCTCTGAGCTCCCGCCCGGATCTCAGCCAGCTGAGGTGCAAACCCTGTGGGGCCCCGAGCCCTGTACTGTGGGAGGAGGTGGGCACCGCTCCCCCAGGGCCCCTGTTCGTGGCGGGAAATGAGCCAGTGTCTGTGTTTTCACGTGCCTTTTCATCCTGCGCCTCTCCCACAACAGCCTTCAGTTACAGAAAAGCTCCACCTCCCATCCCTCCAGGAACCAAAGCCAAACCCCTCATCTCCGTCACGGCACAGAGCAGCACCGAGTCCACCCACGAGAGCTACCTGCCCGGCGAGGTCTCCCGCGGCTCCGCCTGGTCCAAAGATGCCGCCGCCCGCTGCAACTCGGCCGAGAGCCTGGAGAGCTCCAAGGTGACGGCCGTGGCCCTCGACCTGCCCCCGGTCCAGCCTCGCGCCGCTCCCAAACCCTCCACGCTCATCATCAAGGCCATTCCCGGCCGGGAGGAGCTGAGGAGCTTGGCTCGACAGCGCAAGTGGCGACCTTCCATCGGGGTCCAGGTGGGCTTCGTTCCTCCCCGCGGGCTCCGAGCCCGCTCCGAGCCCGCCCCAGTGGCGTGGGCAATGCTGAGCCACCGCACTACGGCTCGGGGCCACCCTCCAGCGCTCTCCCTCTGCCCCTCAACAGGTCGAGGCCATCTCTGACTCGGACACGGAGAGCAGGAGCCAGAGGGAGTTCCACTCCATTGGGGTGCAGGTGGAGGAGGACAAAAGGTACGGAGTGGCCGGGCTGGGCTGGGACCTGCCACACTTGCTGCACCGGGCAACTGGGTCCCCACGGGGCCCCACACACCAGCACTGCCCTGCAGCGGCTTCTCCTGCTCTCCTCTGGCTGAGTCCCCCAGAGCTCAGCACCATCCTGGGGCAGGATCTGGCCTCCCCTTTGCCCTCACACCTCGCTGCTGCAAATGGGCTGCCCGGGGAAGGGGCTCCTCTGTTCCCGCCCTGTCCTCGGGTCTCCTCCGCTGGGCATTGAGCCCGGCCCAGGTGCAGATGGAACCTTTGGGCTTTTCTGTGGCCGAATGTGATGGTTTGGCTGGGGTAGGAGTGCTGTGTGCCGTGTGCTGTGTGCCAGGACCTGCACCGCCCGCGGGAAGGGAGCTCCGGCACCGTGCCCACGCAACCCCGGTGCATGCTCCTCTCCATCCTTAGTCCAGCGCCCGTAGCCATGGAAACGGGTTAAGAGCAGGGGAGATGAGGGACAGGCAGCTTCTGAGTGTTCAGGGCTATCCCCATGGCCCCAGGCCAGAATCCTCAGCCTCATCCTTCCCATGGGTAACCCTCACCCCACCCATGCCAACCATGGTGCCCGGCAGGGGGACGGGGTCACCGGGGCTGCCCTAGCCGGCTGTGAAGGTCCCCACACGCTCTCGCTCTCTGCAGGCGAGCGCGCTTCAAGCGCTCCAACAGCGTGACGGCCGGCGTGCAGGCCGACCTGGAGCTGGAGGGCTTCACCGGCCTGGCCGTGGCCACCGAGGACAAAGCCCTGCAGTTCGGGCGGCCCTTCCAGCGACACTCCTCGGAGCCGGAGTCGGGCCGGCAGTACGCAGTGTACAAGACGGTGCACACGCAGGGGCAGTGGGCGTACCGAGAGGACTACCAGCTGCAGTACGACTCAGTGGAGGTGCCCCGGAGGGATGCCTGGATGGAACGGGGCTCCCGCAGCCTCCCGGATTCCGGCCGTGCCTCCCCCTGCCACCGCGACGGGGAATGGTTCATCAAACTGCTGCAGGCGGAGGTGGAGAAGATGGAGGGCTGGTGCCAGCAGATGGAGAGGGAGGCTGAGGACTACGACCTGCCGGAGGAGAGTGAGTTGGGAGGATCTGCAGGGTTGGGAGGGACTGGGACCAGGATGGGCACAGCCATGGTCCTGCAGTGCTCCCACCTTGGAGCATCTCCCTTGCCAAGGATAAAGAGGTTGAGTAGGGACAAGAAACACCATGAAACTCTTGGACTAGTGGGGTCTGGAGGAGGGGGGAGATGCTGCGTGGGTTGGGGGGATCTGAGCTGCCTGGACTGTTCCACTGCCCACGACGGGGAGAGGCTCCCTGTCCCACCGGAGCACTGACTGTCCACTCTCCTCCTGCCAGTCCTGGAGAAGATCCGGAGCGCCGTGGGCAGTGCCCAGCTCCTCATGTCCCAGAAGGTGCAGCAGTTCTACCGCCTCTGCCAGCAGAACATGGTGAGTGCTGGGCAGCGGTGCCACGGAGTCAGACACGGCAGGTGGGGGTCTCGTACCTTTAGTCGGTGAAAAATGGGGTTTGTAACTCTGGGCAGAGACCCCCGCCCAGCAGCGTGGGGTGGGATGGCCTTGTGGCCAGCAGAGCCAATGTCCCACCAGTGGACGTGGATGACACTCTGTCCCTCTGTCCCCACAGGATCCCAACGCATTCCCTGTGCCCACCTTCCAAGACCTGGCCGGCTTCTGGGACCTCCTGCAGCTCTCCATTGAGGACGTCAGCATGAAGTTCGCGGAGCTCCAGCAGCTCAAGGCCAACGGGTGGAAGATTGTGGAGCCCAAGGTAAGGGCAGGGCTCTGCTGCTGACACTCGTCCCTTGTCACCTACCTTTGCGTCCTCCTCCCCAAGCACATCTGCACCCAAACCACCACTGCCGGGCTGTCGCCAGCCACTGCTTTTAGCAAACACGTGAAAAACAGAGCTGGAAAAAAAAGGCTAAAGAAGGGATGGTTCCCCAACCATGGTCTCGCAAACAGTCCTCTGGGTGGGTCTGGTCAGCTCTGCCTGCAAAGGGCTTGGCAGGGTCTTGGACAATGCCCCATGGGCACCCTCACACCCATGTAGGTGGGCAAAGGGATGTGTGTCTTGGAGCGGTGCAGGAGGGCCTGTGGGGCTGTCTCGCTGTGGCTTTGGCACCCGCGGCAGCACCACGAATCGAGGTGCCCATGTCCCGCATGCCCACCGGGTTGCCCGTTCCCTGGGTGCTCCTGGCCCCATGCCCACCCTGAAACCCTCCTTGTCTGTGCAGGAGGAGAAGAAGGTGCCTCCCCCGATACCAAAGAAGCCGCCACGCTCCAAGGTGCACCCGGTGAAGGAGCGTTCCCTGGACTCGGTGGACCGGCAGCGGCAGGAGGCCCGCAAACGGCTCCTGGCAGCCAAGAGAGCTGCCTCCTTCCGCCAGAGCTCGGCCACCGAGAGCGCGGACAGCATCGAGATCTACATCCCCGAGGCGCAGACCCGGCTGTGACCGCAGCCTCCGCTTTTCTACCCGGACTGGACGGCGCGGCCGTAGCTCACTGTGATGGGGGGGGGGGCCGCGGGGACACCCTTGGGGCAGCTCTTGGCCTCATTCACAGCTTCTCTCTTTTCTATCTTAGACCTTTCGTGGATCCGAGGGCGGGTGAACGCAAGCCCGGTTCTGCCCCGTCCCCTTGCCCCCCGCCCGCATGCCCCTGCCAGCCTCTCCTGGGGTCTGGGGCTTCCCCCTCCCCCCTGCCCTCCCTGAGGCCGTGTCCCAGCTCTCTGTCCCCTTCCCACCCTGCCAACCCTTCTGCACCCGCCCTGACCTGCGTTCCCGACCAAAAGAGAGGTGACCCTCAGTCCCCAGCCTCACTGGGCTGGAGGGGAGGGGGCTGCAGGCAGGCCCCCTCACCTCTCTGTACTCAGTGCAATCCCCCCAGCGTGGCAGGGACGAGCCCCAGCCAGAGCCCCATCAGCCCCACTCCCCGGCCCTGCCAGCACCAGGCTCTGGGATGTGGTAGGGACAAGGGAGTCCCCCGCCTGCCTCCGGCTCAGGTGCCCCAGGGGACCCAGGGCTCCTTCCCCTCTCTATATAAATATAACCTGAGGAATAAACCAGAAACCACACGTGACCAGTGCTGCGTTCCGGCTGGTGGGACGGACCAGAGCAGCAGAACCCTCCCCGGTCACGGCGAGCCGCCCCGCTTCCCTCGCACGGAGCATCGTGACACGCTTCTCCCCTTCCCGCTCAGCCCATCCGTCTGTCCCTCCGTCCGTTCATCCTGCCCTCCCGCCAGCCTGAAGTCTGGGAGCACCTCTGCAGCGCGGCACTAGCCAGGGATGGGGGTTGATATGATCCCCCCACCTCACCACCGGTGGGAGCCGCTTCCCCGGTGTGCGAGCGAGGTGACAGTGCTGGGGAGACCTTCCCACAGCTCCTTTGTCCCCACGGTGCCAGGGACCACGGTGACTCTGCCCCGAGCCGGGCTTGATGCCAGTGGGTGGAACAGGAGAGGGGACAATGCCAGCAGCTGCCCCTGGAGTGTGGGGCTGCTTGAGATCACCCAGGGGTCACCCCCCTTCTCCCTGGGCTCCCAGTGCTCCGCAGGGATGGGACACCCCAGGATGGGGCTGTCCTGAGTCTGGTGCCCCATGGGGCCAAGGGACACCCTGGGATGCTGCTGCTCCCAGCTCCCCCATCACTGTGCACAGAGCTGGGAGCCGGGTAGGGGGTCCCCAAAGGTTCCCTCCAGGGCAGAGCAGTGTGGTGGGGCAGGAGGCTGCATCCATCTACCCTGTCCCCGTCCGCATCCCTGATTGCTCTCTAAGCATCTTTTTCCCTCCCAGTGTCCCTTTGGTGGCAAAAGTGGGGAGGGATGCCATCCCTGGCCCCCACCTCGCCACGCCAGCAGCCCCATGCAGCATCACCAGCCACCCCCGGGCAGGGCGGAGGGACCGGAGGCAGCTGGGGGGATGCTGAGGCCGAGCAGGGGGACGCCTCACTGGGGGTCCCTCGCTGCGGGGGAAGGGGGTGTCTGTCGGTGCTAAACACCTCCGGGGCGGCAGCGCCCGCTCCGCCACCCGAAGCTCTTCCCCACCCTGCTCCCCTCCCACACCCTGGATTTAGGGATGTGCCTGGGAAGGGCACCCTGGCCCCCGCCCCGGCCAGCGCCCTGCAGTGACCGTGACACGTGGCTCCCTTTTTATTGTAACGAACCGCCGCAATTAATAAAGATGACTTTGGTTACTCCGGGCCAGCGGCCACCTCCCCTTGGGGACACGGCCGGCACCGGGCTCGCCTTTCCCGGGTGTACTGTCCCTTTGTGTCCGTGGGGTGAGAGAGGGGTGTTTGTGGGGTGGGACAGGGGGTTTCTGAGGGGCAGGAGAGGGGTTCTCACTGGGGCAGGAGCAGATCTCTCTGGGGGATAGACTGGGGGGTCGTTGCAGGTCTCCCCATGTGTCTCTTCCTGTGGATCTTTCCTTATGGATCCCCTCATGGGTCTCCTCGTGGGTCTGTCCCCGTGGGTCTCCCTGGGGGTGTACCCATGGGTCTCCCTGGGGGTACTTGCGTGGATCTTCCCATGGCTCTCTCCCTTTGTGTCTCTCCCCCGTAAGTCTCTCCTCGTGGGTATCTCCCCGTGATTTTCCCCTGAGGTCTCTGTATGTGGGTGTCCCCGTAGGTATATCCAGGCGGCTTTTCTCCCCAGGTCTCCTTCGTGGCTCTTCCNCCGAGGGCCGGGCCCGGCTTGTGACCGCCGCGTTTCAACCCTCTCCAGGCGCAGCCCTCCCCCGTCCCCCGCCTCCGGCACTATGTGGTCCGTGGTCTGGGCGGCCGTGCGCTCCAAGGCGCCGTACGTCACCTTCCCGGTAGCCTTCGTGGTGGGGCTGGTCGGCTACCACCTGGAGTGGTTCCTTCGCGGCGACCCTCAGCCCACGGCCGAAGAGGAAAAGAGCATCTCGGAGCGGCGGGAGGACCGCAAGCTACAGGAGATCGCGGGCGAGGACCTGACCAAGGTGGTGAGCCTGAAGGACAAGCTCGAGTTCGCCCCTCGGGCCGTGCTGAACAGGAACCGTCCAGAAAAGAGTTAATAAAGATGTTTGGGTGCCCTGGAGAGACTGTGCCCGGGGCTAGGGCCGGCTGCCAGGGGGCTGTGTCCCGCAGCACCCTACTGGAGACTCCCTTGTCCCCTGCACATCTTCCACCCGCCTCCCTCCTGCACCTGAGCGATGCGCTGTGCTCTCCGCTGCTCTTCACCCTCCCAGGGCTCTCTGGAGGGCTGGGATTTGCCCACCCCGTGGATGCGCTCTGGGCACAGCACCCAGCCCTCCTCCTGCGCAGCAGAGCGGGCAGGGGGCCGTACTTTGGAGGTGCAGCACGTCTGACACTCAGCAGCTCTCGGCCCCTGAACCACGAAACCCTCCTGGCCTCGTCCCACCCACGTCTCTTTAGGTTTGGTTGCTTCCCTGGTGTGAAGACAGAAGGAACTTGGATCTGAAGGACACGGGGTCAGGGTCAGGCCGACTGCCCGCAGCAGGAGGACCTGCCGTCCTGCTCCAGCTGTCCCAAGGCTCTGCCCATCCCAAGGCTCTGCCCATCCCGAGGTTCTGCCCACCCCACCCCAGCGCTGCCGTGGTACCCTCACAGGAGCCTGAGCAGCTGGGGAGCCCCTCTCTGCATCATCCCCAGCGAGAAAGGGGGACGGGGGCAGGTGGAAGCCCCAGCCCTGCTGCCTTTCCTGTGGCTTTGGGCTGGTGTGTGGAGAGTGGGGAGATCTCTGCCCTGTGTGGGAACAGCCGGAATAAACTTCTGTCGGTCCTCGGGCCTCTGTGTCTTCTGCATCAGCACCTGGCCCCAGCCCTGCCTGGCAGCCTGCTGCTGCTCCCGGAAGCAGCGGGAGAAATGGGACCGTTGTCCCCGCGTGGGCACTGACCTCGAGGGCCTGGCAGCTGGGGGGGCGGGCAGGAAGGAGGGGGAGGCACCGAAATTCCAGCCCGTGCTGCAGAGCTGCCTCCCTCCCGGCACCCCCGGCCGCGCCATCCGCTTCCCTTCGGCCTCCTTATCTAGAGGAGAAGGGCTGTGGCAGCTCACGGGGTGTCCCAGGGGAGGGTGGGGGGATCCCACAGGGCAGTGCATGGTGGGAGAGGCTGGCAGAGAGCACTGCGGACCGGTGGCCGGTGGCCCCTCCGGCCTCTGCTGTCATAGGCCCAGCAGGACCAACCGGGCCAGCCGGTAGTGGTGCCAGAGCCGTGGCCGTGGCCGGGGTTATCGCCGCCTCCCGCCTTGTTTTTTTTCCCCGGAGCCTGAGCGCGGCCTCGGCGCTGCCCCGGGAACCATCAATCTGTCATGTGCGGAGCGAAACCCTGAGCTCAGCAGCCAGGTCAGCGTTTCGCATCCCTCCGTCCCGCTGACAGCTTTACCGCCCGCCCGGGTTTGCCTCCCGACCCCGCGTCCCGGGGCTGGCTCGTGGCCCTCCGGCCCGGCTCCCGGCCCGGCACCGACGGCAACTCGCAGGCCATGGCTGTCACGAGGGTGGCCAAGGACGGCTTGGAAGGTGCAGGAGGAGTCTGGAGGTGACACAAAGGCTGTCACAGCCCTGCCCAGCTCACACCACCTCCCGTGCCACTGCCCTGCTCCCCCTGGCAGGCTGGCACCGTCCCCTGCCCTCAACCTCTTGCTTTCTGAGCCTGACTGTGGGATGACAGCGGTGGGAACGGTCCTGACCTTTCCCCCAGCCGGGAGCAGCTCGGAAACGTCTTCCAAAATGCCTTTGTTCGCCCCGCGCCGGAGCGGCTCCCTCGGCTGTTTACAACCCATTGAGCCGCCTGTTCCCAGGGCCGGCCGGGCACAATTGGGCTTTGTCGGGGCCTCGCTGCCCCGTTTCCTCCCCTGGGCCCGCGCCGTGTCCGTCGGGGGGGGCCGCAGCAAAGTCCTCGGGAAGGTGGCTCCATGGGCACCGATGGCACCTGGGCAGCCCCTGCCCTGCTTCCCTCGCAGCAGCCTCACTGGTCTCGCCGCGTTCCCAGCTTGTTCCCGTGTATCCAGGGACCCCCGGCCGTCCCCATGGCAGATGCCGGCCCTGCTGCGGCACCGCGGCTCCGGTGGGCTCTGGGACAGGGGTGAAGGTGCTTCCCAGAGATCGTCGCCATTCTCCTAAGCCCTTGGTGCTGTAAACCCACCCTTCCTCCCATTGAATCCCAACAATGTGCTGCCTGGGAAGCGCCGGCTGGACAAGAATAGGAGCCGGCAAGCGCTCAGAGCTGGGACGAGCGGCCACCATGGCTTGTGAAGAGTGAGAGGAAGTTTTGCTGAATAAACCATTGTGGCAAAAAAAAAACCAAAACCCACCCCGGCTTCCTAACGCTGCATGAGCGCAAGGCCCTAGTCTGGTCCAGCGCCTTCGGAATCCAGCTGTTCCCAGCACAGCTGGGCACTGAGTGGGAGCATGGCGAGGAGCCGTGCCAGCAGTGCAGCCGGGGCAGGGAGTCCCATGCTTGGCCTGGAGGCTGGTGTTTTGTGGGAGGGCATCCTCTTGGGGCTTGTCTAGCTTCGGGGCAGTCCCTGCGACCGGGGCCGGCTGCTTGGTGACGCAGGGCAGGGTCCGAATCCGGCAGCTCCGGAGGGGGAAACCAGCTGTGGGGGCTCCTGGCACAGCTCCGCTACCCTGCTGCTTGCTCTCTGCCAGCTCTGGGCATGGCAGCAGCTCCCAGGCTGATCTCATCCTGCTCAGGGCCCGGTTTGCTCCGGCGAGTCCGTCACGAACAGCTCGTGAGGAGCAGGTGGAGGTTTCCGGAGGCAGGATGCAGGGAGCGAGCCGGGGCTGTGCAGGGGGCCAGCTGTGCCCCAGTTTGCTATGGATCGGCCCTAGGGGGACTGGGACAGCTGCTCTGCAGGCAGGGCAGTGAGACCCCCCCCTCCCAGCCGCTCAGCACGGCTCGACACACCTGGACAGCCTCAGCGGACGTCCGGTTAGATCAGCACGAGGATGCACCAGCTGTGCAGGGCTGGGGATGCTGTGAGGAGGGCTGGGGATGCTGTGAGGAGGGCTGCTCAGCGCTGTCGGGCCCCTTCCGCAAGGCTCAGAGCGACGATGCTTTGGGAAGGAGGGAAACGGGGCAGGGAGCTGGGGCCCAGAGGGACTCACACTCCTCTGTCCCATCCTGGAGCGATGCAGACACCCTGGACGTCCCAGGACACGGAGGGTGCTTGCCTCAGCTGCACTGGAGAGCAAATGGCACGTCCCTGGGATGTCCCCTGCAACCCCAGGGACATATTGTCTCTCTCCTGCCCTGC
Organism: Baryphthengus martii; assembly: GCA_013396935.1. Classification (NCBI taxonomy): domain Eukaryota; kingdom Metazoa; phylum Chordata; class Aves; order Coraciiformes; family Momotidae; genus Baryphthengus; species Baryphthengus martii. The sequence continues at coordinate 649,635 of VWZK01002294.1, read as the reverse complement.
CAGCTTAGGCTGGTTTCCTAGGCTCTGGTTTTGCCCTTTCCCAGGGTCCTTTCCCAGCCTCCTCCTGCCACGGCCACACCGTGTCGTGCCCAACAGCTCCTTTCTGCGGCCGACAAGAGCCCTGAAGCGCTGTGGGAGAGGAGCAGCTCTGCTCTGCACCAAAACACGTCCCCCAAGCCCTTCTTGGGGACAGCAACAGCAGGACATGGTCCCTTCCCATTCGGCATCACCTCTTCTTGCAGCTGGCACCCTGGGGCCACCCTGGTTATTTGCTTTTTAGCCCACATTGGTCTCTCCATGCCAGGAAAAGCCCTCGGTTGTGCTGGCAGCAGCCCCTGTCCTCCCAGTGCTGCACTGGGACGATGCCCTGAGCCGCTGGCAGGGGCAGGACCCACCTTGGGGTGGGCACAGGGTGCCGGGCTCCACGCTCCCGTTGCCTCTGCGCGAGGAAGCGGCCGGAGAAGAGCGACAATGTCAGGATGCGGGAAGTCATCGGGGCTATTGAGAGAGTTTCCTCTCGTCCGTGGTTCTCACACGGGGCCGCATTGTCTGCCCTGCCCGCGCGTGGAGGGCTAAATATAACCCTGAGCTGGGGAGGAAGGGAGCTGTGGGGGTTTGCTTTGCTTTCTTTGGGGCAGCGGTGCTGGGCAGGGCAGGATTGTACCCGGTTTGGGGATGCCTCCATGGTGGGTACTGCGGGCAGGATGTTCTGGGTCTCGGGGGGTCCATGCCTGGCCCAGGAGGATGCTCCCCACCTTGAGTTGCTGTGGGAAATAGGGCACTGGGAAGCCGTGGGCAGAGCTCTGGGCACAGGCAGAGCCAAGGCAGATGGGAGGGCCGTGCTGTGGCCTCGGCTGTCACCCGGCTGCCCAGCCTTCTGCTCTCCCTTCCCTCTTGGCTGCAATTTTTGCTCCTGCCGCAGCTCTTCCTGTGAGTGGGTCAGATTTAGACGCTTGCTATTTTCTGTGCACTGGGAAAGCTTAAAAATAAACTCCTTGGTGCTTGGCCAGGTCCTCGGGCAGAGCCTTGCGGGTGCGACACACTCAGGGCAGCCCTCATAGCTCTTCTCCTCCAGGGGCAGGCTGGGAACAGGGAGCCCAGCATGGACTGGTCCTAACTGGTAGAAAGCAGGATCCTCCATGCAAACCTGTGGCCATGGCGTGGTCACAGTGCTCCTGAGGTCGTAGCTGGTGTTGGACCAATATCCTCATCAGGAATCGGGGTCCTAGGACTGGCAGAACCACCCCAAAGCCTCTCCTGACTCAGCAGGTGCTCCCAGTGGCCGCTTCAATGAATTTTGGGGCTGCCCACCAGAAGGCCCTCACCGTGGTCTCCAGCCTGCCCATGCCACTGCAGGGCTCAGCATCACCCTGCGGGGCCAGGCACTGGGGCAACGAGTCTGTTTCCCAGAAAGGGATCGGAGGGAGCCTGTTTACTCAGGAGGCAGCGCAGAGGTGTGAGAAAGGCCGTGCGTGTCCGGCCGGCCGCTATCTGTCCTCGAGCTGTGCCAAAGGGCTTCAGCCGGTCAGGCCGTGCCCTTATCAGCTACAAACTTTTATTTGCCTAAGGGCTGCCCACCCACCTTCTGAGGGGGGGCTGATGTCAGCACCGTCCCTGCCGCTGCCACCCCGACCCCAGCCCCAGCGCGCAGGTGAGCCCCTGGCTGTTGTTGTTGGCCCGTGCCACGGGCAGCTCCCGGCGACGCGGGGTCACGGCGGCCGCCCCGAGCCGCCTTGTCACAACACGGGAACAATAACGGGACGTGGGGGCCGTGTTTGCGCAGCGCCCACAGCCAGGCACCGTGTCCAAGCAAAGCGGGGGGAATCTCGGGCGCCTTGTTTTCCACCTTGCGGGACCGTTCGGAAAAGCGTGATGCTCCTCTGGTGCCAACAAAAATATCAGCCCAGGAGAAGGGACGCTGCCGGCGGGTAAACACACGGCGCGGCTGCACCGTTACCTTTCACACGGGCATTTCCTCCTGGCCGAGCTCACCCGGCTGCTCTCCCCCAGAAAACTGCAGTGCTGGGGGGTTTGCAGCTCTGCTGATACCTGGTGAGCACCGGGTTGCGGTTCCCCCTTGTACTGGGGTGCCCTGGGGGGTCCCCACAGGGCACAGTGGGACCAGGGCAAAGTCTCTCCAGAGGTGGTGGGAGCAGGGAAGGATCCCTCCAGAAGGGGTTTACCCCAGCATCCTCAGGGGGAGCCAAGCACTCATAGTGTGGACCTCAAACCCCCACTCCAGGGGGTTTTGCCCACCCCGTCACCAGCAGAGAGGGGAGCCCAGGGCAGGCTCGGCCGCCAGCCCAGGCTCTGCACTGAGGGTGCCTCCCTCTCCGCTTCCTCCAGCGGCCGATTGCAGCGATATCGCCCCATATCACCCATATTTCATTTTCTCCAGGGTATTTTTAGTCTGTCCCACCCTCACTGGAGAGGCCCTGGGCTGGCTCAGCCCAAGAAACTAAGCAGCAGCCCCGGCCACATTGTGTACCTTTATCTGCGCCTCATTTCCACCTATTATGCAGCTACCAGCAGCTCTACGGCCTCCACTGGATTTATCTGGAGCAGAGCTGGGGCAGGGGGAGAGCAGCTGAGCTCACCTTTGGGTCACCAGAGCCTATACCACTACAGCCCTCTGACAGCCCCTAGGCTGAGGCTGGGCTCAAGGAGATAGGACACTAGAGCAGGGAGGGTTGTGCTTTCAGGGGTGAGCAGCACCAGTATCACAGCTGGATCCCTATGCTGCCCTTCACCCCAATCCCATCAGCCCCACAACTGCAGCTTCCCCCTCCTTCAGCCCCAAACCTCTGCCCACCCTCCCCCAGGCAGCCCAGTCACACCACACTACACCTTTTTCCATCTGTCCAACTTTATTCAACAAGATGCAGCACTGAGTCTTCTGGGGGGGAGAAGGAACAGCACTTCAGGCAGTGCCCACATCACGCACTCATGCCCGGGTCACGCAGGACCTGCAGCCCCTCGGTCACAGCATCCCTGGGCTGGGGAGGTTGGGGCAAGTGCTCTTGCAGCATCAGCTGGTTCTTCCCTGTCCCCCACCCTGCACCTCAACTCACAGCAGGAGATGACTGCTGCAAAGAAATAAAACCAATAACCCCCCCACACCCAGCTGGCAGTGGCCAGGCTAATTCCTCCCCCAAAACCACAGGGCTGGCGGGTGCATGGCCCAGGCTGGAAACAGCTCCCCACATTCCCTGCACAACTGCACCTTTAAGGCACAAAGCTCCACGCTCAGGCCAGTGGGTTAAAAATAACATACACACCCCCCACATGGGAAAGGGTCCAGGGCCAGGAGGGCTCACACTCCTGGGGCACCCGAGCAGTGACCCTGCAGCCATCGGGATCAGCTGGTCACCACAGATCCCCAGCTGAGACCTGCCACTGGCTTAACCCCTCCGTGTCCCGTGGGAAAGGGACAGCTCCTGCAGCAAACCGCGGGTAGGAGCCACTGGTCCCACTGGCTCTGTGACAGAGTCACAGGAACAGGACAGGGCTAGTAGCCAGAACTTGTCCCAGGCTCAGCCCACTTCGTGCTGGAGGCTAGTGGCTTCTCACGGCCACAGGCCCGGCTCTCACCCTGGCAGGGGCTCTGGCAGGACCCGGGGTCCAGGAGCAGTGGCTTTGCTAAAGGGCAGCAGCCTCTGGCCGCGGGGACAGCCCGTTCCCAGGCGCGTGGCTCCAGGGATTTCTCCCTTTCCCACGGCGAGGCACACAGCACACGACGTCCCAGGGAACTGGCTGCAGTTTCCTTCCTTGCAGAGTCTGTGGGGAAAACAGGAGAGCGCGGAGGCCCCGCTCCCAAGCACCACATCCCAGGGGCAGGCAGCGGGCACAGCCACTTGAGAGGGGCCCGTCCATAAGGCCCAGCACCAGGCAGGATGCAGCTGCCTGCCCACAGCCAGCACCTTTGCAGGCACGAGGGACCAGAGAAGGTCCCCTTGGCTGGCCGGGGCCAGCCCGGCTCTAGACGTACTGTTTTTTGGACGCTGAGCTCCCGGGCCGACTGCACGGCTTCTCCTCCGGGGTGGGGGCTTCGGCAGCCCTGGGGGCATAGGGGTCCGACAGGGGTCTGCAGCTGCTGCCCAGAGCCAGGTTCTCCTCGTTGTGGAAGTTGGCCCAGTTCTGTTCACTAGAGAGCTTGTTGTAGGCCTGATAGGGTGGCGTGTGGCTCTCTGCCATGGGCAGGAAGGGGTAGTGCTTGGGTGGGTAGGGACCCGAGACCATATTGTCAGCAAAGACGTCCTGGCTCGGGCTGGCCGCCCCTGACACCTTCTTGATATTGCTAAGCAGGTTCTTGCAGCAGAGGTGGAAAAGCTCCAGGAGGTTCAAGGCTAAGGAGATCAGGCCCATCACCAGCATGAAGATGATGAAGACGCTCTTCTCAGTGGGGCGGGAGATGAAGCAGTCCACCTGATGGGGACAAGGGTCCCTCTCACACACGTAACGGGCCACCATGGAGAAGCCATACAGGTACCACTGGCCAACAAGGAAGCCAGCCTCAAAGATGCTCTTGCAGATCACGCTGGTGATGTACGTCCACATCAGCGCCCCTCGGATCTTGAGCCGCCCATCCTCTGTCACGTAGATCTTGGACATCTTCTTCTCCACAGCTGCCAGAGCCTGCTCGATCTTTGGGTCCTTGCTGAGGGTAGCCCGGAGCTCACTCTCCTGTTGCTTCAGCTTCTCCTCTTTCCGGGAGAGATAGACGACGTGGCCGAGGTAAATCAGGGTTGGGGTGCTGACAAAGAGGAACTGGAGTACCCAGTAGCGGATGTGGGAGATGGGGAAGGCTTTGTCATAGCAGACATTGGTGCAGCCCGGCTGCTTGGTGTTGCACACGAAATCCGACTGCTCGTCCCCCCAGACAGACTCCCCAGCCAAGCCCAGGATGAGGATGCGGAAGATGAAGAGCACGGTGAGCCAGATCTTCCCGATCACTGTTGAGTGCTCCTGGACTTGGTCCAGCAGTTTCTCCAGGAAACCCCAATCGCCCATCTTCTAGGGACCCTTGTGCCTCTGCCAGCAGAGAGGGGAGGAGAGGGGAGCCAAATCAGATGGGTCTGCCTAAATCCCAGGATTTCTCAGACCACAGCTGCTCTGCAGCAAAGCCACCGAGGAGCATCCCACACCTGGATGGGAGCCAGGCAGCATTTCTGAGCCCAGGAGCGCTCCTCCTACACCCCACTGCCCAGTGTGAAAATATGGGACTGGGGAAGAAGAGGCAGCCCAGGGATTCACCTCTCCCAGCAGCACCCAGCCCACAGCACCCACAGCTCGTGGATGTCCCAGCCTCCCAGGACCCAGCCCACAGGCTGGTTTGGGGCTGCCCGAGGGGGTCAGGGCCACTGCAGCCAGAGAGGCAGCTCGCAGGAGCAGCCCAGATTTGCCTTTCCCACAGCCTTCTGTCCCAGCTTTCCCAAAGGACAGAGAGCAGCAGAATCGTGGAGAGGGGAGGACAAACTCCCAGGGTCCAGCAGTCACCCCAACACCCACCCAGAGCTCACCCCAAACTGATGGGACAGTCCCCAGCCAGCTCCCTTGCTGTGGGGCAATGGCAGCCCTGCTCCCTCCCCCCTACCCAGGGCTTTCCCCAGCCTGAGGGACCCCCGAGACCACTCACCGCACGCAGACCCGCTCCGGGGACCCCCGGGGTGTCTCAGCCGCCGAGCCCGGCCCACATCCCCCGGCCACAGCCCAGCCCCGCGGCCCGCCTGGGAGAGAGGAAGCGGCCCCAGCTCTGGCTCCTAATTAACCTCTGCCAATTAATGAGGCAGTGGGGTCAGCTGGGCCCGGTGAAGGGACACCCAGCTGCGGTGGGACGAGCGTGGGTCCCGGAGCTGACAGCGCGTGCGAGCAGTGAGGGTGTCCCCTGCCCCGGTGTCCCCGAGCGGTGCCAGATGCCTCGGGGGTCCCGGG
>VWZK01002294.1:446648-643530 GCA_013396935.1 Baryphthengus martii | reverse complement strand
GAGCTTTGCTGCCAGGGGCGGGACAAGGGGACGGGGACAGGGGGGAACGGGGGACGGGGGCGCTCAGACGGGGCGCTGCAGGGGGGCAAGGAGCGGGGACAGCGGGTGGGCAGATGTTGATATTTTATGCCCAAGCTTCAGTCCTGCTGGCCTCGGGGAGCGAGCAAAACCCCTGCGTGTGCTCCCCTGCACTGTCCTGAAGGGGCTTCCTGGGCTCTTTAAACCAAAAACTGGGCCAGTCAGCACACACAACTGGGAGCTACTGCCTCCCCCGCGATGAAACGTGGCATTTCCTCCTCACAGACAGGGCTGAGCGGAGGGCAGAGCTGGAATAGCCTCGGTATGTTTAGTATAAAATAATTGCCATGCTTCAGGGAACACCCACGTGCTGCTTTCATGCCACCGCACCAGGGTGCTGTGGACCCCAGCACCCATCTCCCAGCCAGCCCACCGTGAATACCGCTTCCTTTCCCACCAATCCTGAGTGGCGGCTGCCCAAGTGGCATCGTCCCCTTTCTGTGCCTGTCCCTCTGTGCCCCACCAGACCTCGATGAGTGGAAACGATCACTTCTGGGGAGCTGCTCCAAAACCCGAAGGAACCAGAGCTGCCCTCACTCAGGGATGTGCGGGCTCCCATGTTGCTTTACCCATCAGGAGGATGGTGCCCAGCATGGGCTTCACCCACACCAGCCACAGTGAGCCATGCAGGTGCCCAAAACAGACCCATAGTGGTGCCAGAGCCGCTTTTTGCTTGGGTACCTTGTGCTATTCAACCTCCTGGAGCATCTTCCCTCTGACACAGGGTGCCCAGGGCTGGCACCAGAGGTGACACGGTGCTGGAGTGCCCACGGGAGCAGTCCACGCTGGAAGCACTTGCTCTATGTACCAGCACAGAGAGTTGTCACCCTCCTGGCACTATGGGAATCACCATCACAGCCTCTTGCAGTGGCATGAGCCCTGGTTGTGTCAGTGCACACCCCAAGAGGTTCGGAGAAGCACAGGCAGGATGAGCAGAGCTGGAAATGTGGCTTGGAGCAGCAGCAGACCCTCCACGTAGTGCTGCTTAAGGAGAGATTAAATGGAAATCATTTTTATTTATTGTAATATTTATCAAGGTTTAGTAAATAATTGATGCTGATCCCTTCTTGATTTCCTCGGGGGCCAGCGTGCGGTTCTGGTGAATTAAAGTTTAACGACGCGTGACAAGTCAGGAGGAGGTAGAGTGGGTGGACACTGGGGATGTCGGCCCCAGAGCTCGACTGGTGCTGGCCCAGCTTGGGCAGGAGTGAGGAGGAACCGGCCACAGGCTCCTGGGGAACCTCTGTAAATCCATTTCTTCTGCCCTCACTGGCTCCCCCTCTATTTACAACACGGAGAGCAGATCCCAGTGTCAACAAACAGCACCATGTTTATTGGCAGTTTGGATCCACAGCTTGTGCCGCGTGTGCTGTGTCCGTCCGAGGTGAGGGAGGACGCCAAGGAACTGAGGAAAGCAGCGGAGCCAGCAAAGGCACTTGGGCAGGACACCAGCACAGTGCTGGTGTGAGCAAAGAGGGGAAAGCTGATCCTACACCAGTGCTGGCAAACTGGGCACACTGGGCCAGCCAAGCAGCTGGCAGCCGCCTGGAGCCCTGCTCCTCCGCGAGTGGTTTGGGTGTGTGAAAAGGGCTCTGGCCACAGCCCTGAGGCCAGCATTGCTTTTGTTTCTTGGTATAAAAGGAGGATGGAGCGGTGCTTGGGCCTGCACGTGTGCGAGGCACAGCGAGCCAGGACTGTCACTGCACTGGGTGACACCAGCCCTGACCGGAACATTCATACCCAGAGCTGGAAGACACAAGAGAAGCTTGTGTCATGGGACCCCCACTATGCTCCCCCTGGCCAGCCCCAGTCCCACGTGCCCTCCCAGCTCAACATCTTCATCCCTATAGCTCTTGGCTGGTCTCAATGTCGTGCTGGACAGTGCCGGCTGCTCGGCCGAGTGGTCACAGTGTCTGTGTGTTGCTGTGATGTCCAAGCCCTGCGGCACCACCATGTGCAGCTGGCAGAGCTCCAGGGCTGCCCTCGCCTTACCTGCCTCTGCTCGGGCACCCTTGGGTCTCTCTCTCAGGGGGCTTTACTTTGTTGGGTTTAGTCATTTTTCACACGAGTTGACACTCGAGGGTGTGGGGACTTGGCAGGCTTGAAAAGCTGCTGGGCCAAGAGGAAGGTGGATCAGCTGGGACGGGCGAGCTCACAGCTCCTCTCCTCTGTGGAAAGAACAGAAACTCTCAGGAACGCCCCCGGGTAGCCAGCACCCACTTCCCACCCAGTGTGCCCACACTGCTGGGACACCTGGGGACGTGCCCACGACCCCAAGCAGGACAGTGCCCATGGATGAGTCCCCCTCCTCTTTAGACCCATCAAGTTTCTGGCTGAAAAGTCTAATGGTGGCATCACTGGTGGCCATCTCTGGGGCCACCCATCCCTGGACACATGTCCCTCTCTCTTTCCCATCCCTGTCAGATGGCAGTCAGATTGGGAGCTGAGGCCCACAGGGCTGCCACACACCTAGTCTGGGACTTGTTGTCCTTCTCCTCTGACTTGAGGTGGCACCGGCAGGTGGAGGCCTTGCTATAGCTGACGGAGCGCTTGGTGGACTTCTTCCACTTCTGTGCACGCTGGACAACCCGCTTGAAGATGAGGTAGAAGATCTCACAGACGGTGAGGATGATACAGATGGCGGAGGCCCCAACCATGAAATAGGTGAAGACCCTTTTCTCGGTTGGCCGAGCGATGTAGCAGTCCACAGTGTTGGGGCAGGGCACGTCGGAGCACTTGACCAGACGTGGCAAGTCGAAGCTGTCCCACAGCTTGTGGAGGAGGTAGAGGAACAGGATCTCTATGATAAGCTTGAAGAAGAGGCTGAGCAGGTAAGTCCACCACAGCCCGCCGTGCTTCTTGCCTGTGTTGCTATAGAGCTTGGGGCAATTCTCCCCGTTCTTCTCCCGGTTCTTCTTCTCGCGGTCCTCCCGGTAGGCCACGTGCATGATGACCAGGAGGGAAGGACAAGTGACAAAGATGAGCTGCAGGGCCCAGAGGCGAATATGGGAGATGGGGAAAAAATGGTCATAGCAGACGTTGGTGCAGCCCGGCTGCCGCGTGTTGCAGTCAAAGTCCTTCTGCTCGTCCCCCCACACGCGCTCAGCTGCCACCACGTAGACCAGCACTCGGAAGACAAAGACTACTGAGAGCCAGATGCGGCCGAAGGCTGTGGAGTACTTGTTGACCCCGCTGAGCAGTGCCTGCAGCGTTTTCCAATCCATGGTGGCTGGTGGATACCAGAGTCACCAGACCTGGAGAAGCTGCAGCAGAAGCGGTGGGTGAAAAGAAATGGGAGACAAGACAGCAATGGGGCAGCTCCTCTCTGGCTGTACTGACTCTCACTGACCTCCTGGACTCTCTCCTCCAGCACATTACACTCATCTTGGGGTGTGGGGACCATCCCCCTTGCAGACAGTAAAGCCCTTCCCCACGCTCTCCTGGTGAGAGGTGACTCAACCTCCCTGCACTTCCTTCTGACTGCGCCTTTGCCGTAAGAGATGAGCCACCGGCCAAGTCCCTGCCACCAAGTCCCGGGCCTGACTGCACACGTTGTGTAACTTGGCAGCGTGGTGCCCTGGAGCGGGCCAGAGTCAACATGGGGGGGCCATGCGGGACGCTCGGCCTATCAGCCAACAAAGGCTTGTGTGACACTGGCCCCACACGTTGGCAGGTCTCTCAGAATGGGGGTGGAAATGGACCCAGCAGCACATTTCCGTCCCTGATCACATCTTACTTCTCCCTCACTGCCCACAGTGCCTGAAGGGCACCAGGATGGACCCTCAGCGTCCTCCAGCCCCCCTCTTGGCTGCCCAGCGCTAAGGCACAAGTTTGCCGGTGGCTTGTTGTGCTCCTGATGCATCAGAGCCATGGTGGGAAGGACTGAGGGGCAGCGGGAGCCCCTCTTGAGCAGCGGGGCCTCATGGAAAAGCACCCAGGGCTGAGCTGGCTCCCCATGGGTGCAGCACTGGACCAGCACAGCTCCCAGTTTGCACTCTCTAGAGTCATCCTCTTTCCACTCTGAGGTTTTGTGCAGCTCAGCCACACTCTCCTGCACCCGCATGTTTTGGGGATGGATGGAGACCTTTTCCATTAGGGAGATCCCAGGCGATCTCAGGCTCAGTCCCAGCTGGCCTCAGCCTTCCCTGAGCCTCAGTTTCTATGTGGATAGAACGGGCTGAACCAGCCACCGCACTTTGCTAATGCCGGGAGCTGAAGGGGAAGCGGCCGCTGCAGAGCTGAGCTGCTGGGACACACCAGGGACCGGTTGTTTCTCTCACAGGGGATGCCCGAGGCGGCCTGAGCACGGGTGAGAGCGGGGCTGGTGAAAGCGAGAGTCTGTTCGTGCCACGAGCACGTTGCCCTGGCCCAGCACCCGCTCCCGGCAGCGCCATCGGCAGCCGCACGGCCCCGCGCCGGCCAAACCGGCTCCGCAGCTCAGCTCAGGGCTACCCTGGGACGACGAGCCTGACCCGGAGCTTTACTACTGCCTGTATTTACTAATCCTGGGTAATTCTAACCCAGAGGTGAATTGGCAGCTGTTGGCTCAGTGCTGTAAAGGGGTCTCCCCTGACAGAGGAGACTTGGGAGCCTCTTTGCCTTTTATAAGAACTCTGGCTGTTGAAGAGTCCTCCTGGAGGGCACAGGAGAGCCCAGGAGCCAAGCAACTTCAATTCCAGGCTTCGTTCAACCCCAAGCGCTAATTCCTTCCTTCCCAGCTACTCATGCCCACCAGCACCGTGCGCTCGCATTCCCACTCCACCCATTGCCAACCCCATGTCCTCCAAGACGTACCTTGGGGAGGCTCGGGCTCCTTCCTTGCTCACCGGGGGCCGTGGGGTGGGAAGCGCCCAGCCTGGGGCATGGCCGGGGTGTGATGGCACACGGGTGATCAGGGTCCCCTCATCCAGTGAGGGCCGCGTGGCACAGCGAGGTGTCCCGGGGCTGAAGAGAAGGAACAGAGCCTGGAGCACCGCCTGGGGCTGACCTGGAGCCTGTCCCTGGCCAGGGCCACCCCACTGAGCATGTGCCAAATGCCAGGGCAGTGCTGCTGCCCGTGCCCACGCACCTTTGCTCACTATCCCATCTGAAACCAGGAGGTCTTCCTCCCCAGCAAATCCGCGGCAGGGAGTCAGGGTAGGGAGCAACTGCAGCGCTCCTGATGGGCCCTCAGCTTTAAAATCGGGAGAGGGGAGCTGCTGCTGTGCCCTCCTCAGCTGAAAGCCGGTGCCGATGGCTGGAGCACAGAGCCCTGGCATGCCCCCAGCCTGGCACCCTCACCAGCCCCTGCCGTGCCATCCCGCTGCATCACCACCGGCTCCTGCCCCGCACGGGTGCAGGGCGTTGGGCTCTAAAGCGCCCGGCTCCTGCCCGAGGTACAGATGCAGCTGAGTGAGGCTGTGCACTTTCTCGAGGTGGGGCTCAGCCTCTTTCAGTCTCTGGAGAGGGCAGTGGGACAGAGGAGCAGGGCCTGGAGTGGCCATTCCTGCTCCTCAGGGTGCCACAGTCTACTATCTCCCTGCATCACACCCTTGGGTGCTCACCCCCATCGACCAGGGCCCCGGTGGGTCCCGATGTGGCAGTGTGTGATTTTGGGATCGCCACCTTCAGCCACCACAGGCACAGCAGCCCCAGCTGTAACCCAGCTCCCTCGTGCACCCCTGGGAGCACCGCAGGATCCAGCCCCCTCCAACCTGCAGGTCCCCAGCACCCCTGTGAGCACCCCACGCCCCTGCCCCAGCCCACTGGAGGTACCTGCCGAGCTGGGAAAGGGTCAGGAGGCCGGATCCGGGCAGCTCTCGGAGCAGGGAAGCTCTATCCCAACTGTGAGTCTGCAGCCCTCTTGCGTGCCCAGGTCCCGTCCCAGCGCTGAGGGCGCACGGGGAGGGGAAGGGTAGTTTGTTCCGTTCCCAATCGCTGGGTGAGTCTGGCAAACAGCTCCCGGAGAGGTGCTTGTCTGCGCACATGCACACACACGCTCGGGTTGAACAATCAAGGCGGGTCAAATCCTGCAGTGAGCTCAGCGGAGCTGGATTCCCCTTCAAGTGACGACAGTGGCTCCTGCCAGGTGATGCTGCGTCCCCCACACTGGTGGCTCCGGGCTCTGCAAACCCAGCAGCAAACCCAGGGCAGCAGATGTCCAGCACCGGGCTCACATCATCCCCTCAGCCATGGGTCAGCTGGTAACTGTTGCTAAGGATCACAAATAACGCAATTATAACCCACTTTTAAAGGATTTTGCCTTAGTAATAGTTTTGCAACAGCTCATTGGTATCTCCAACTTACAGCAACCTGCAGCCACCGCCCTGCCAGTGCTGGGGCGTCCCGGATGAGATCTTTCCCAAGAAGTGGCACAGTCTGGGGACAGAGCACGGCAGCAGGGTCCCCACGCAGCTGCTGAGCTCCAGCCACATCCCCGTGGGACCTGGGATGTGTCCTAAGGAGACCATCCCTCTCCCCAGAGAGCTGGTGGCTCCCAGGAGGCTGAGTCAGGCTCCAGGTGCCCCGCTCAGCCTCCCCCCCGCCGAAGCAGCCCCATTTCGTGCCTCTGCAGCCGTGGCCCAGGCAGGAATGTGTTTCCGCTTGCCCGTGGTTTACCCGGTCTCTCGGCTGCCCTGAAGCTTTCCGGGCATGGCTCCAGCACGCCCCAGGACCGAGCACACTGTGGCTCTTTCCCAGGTGCTCCCTGGCCCCCAGAGTCCCCCACGGCCCCTCACCAGGGTCACCTCTCCATGGGGACACGTTTAAGAGCCCCACTGGGTGCTTGGTGCCCTGAGAGGTTTGTTCCCTGCACTCGTGGCAGACAAGGAGCCACTCACCCAGTAGCTTTTTGGCTTCAGGAGGTCAAATAAAGTGTGTGAAGGTTTGCTGGGTTGGGGACACAACAGGGGAGGCCAGAGAAATGGGAGGTCAAAGCAAACTCTTGTGGGAGCCTGGAGGAAGGGACGGACCCAGGTGCCCTCATCCTAAATAAGGGCAAAGTGAGGGCTCCAGAGCAGCTGGGAGCTGCCTTTCCACGGTCCTATCAGCAGGCTCAGGAATCTGAGCTATGCTGTTAGAGAGCTGGTGGGGCAGGAGATCCAGCAGGAATCTGGGGGCTGTGGCCTTCAAGATGAAAAAGCCAGGAGAGGAGGAAGATGGTGAGAACTACCAGTGGATCTGATTTCTTGCAAAGGTAGCAGCTCCCTGTCCCATGGTAAAATCCTGCGAAGGCCAGGGAAAGAGCGTGGCCAGATGCCCCCAGCAGCCTCTCGCCTGCAGTGTTGGCATTTCAGGAGAGGCCAGGGCGAGAAAATTCAGGTGCCTTTTGTCATGGGCAGAAGATTTCCCCTAAGGCAGTTGGGTGGGGAATGGAAACACCCCGTGTTTTGCAGAGTTTTGCAGCTCTGAGCCGCCTGTTTGGGCGTCCCAGCAAAGGGCAAGTCCCTGCGTTCCCTCTGCCACCCCTCTGGTGACAGATCCGGCGTGGGCACAGGGACACGGTGCCAAGGCTGTTTGGCAGCTCTCAGCACTGGGCGGCTCTTGAGGGAGCTTTGGGTACACATCCAGGGTACATCACCCTGCTGTCACTCGGTGTGGTGATGGGTGAAAGGCTTCAGTGCCAGACACGAACACTAAAAACACCCGGTGACTTCCAGTGACCTGACCTTGGATCCTCCATAAAGGGAAAACCCGAGCGGCAGAGCTGGCAGCTGCCAAACCAGCAGGAAAACCTCAAAGTCTCTTTAAAATGGTCTTCAATGGGATGTTGCAAGAGGCACCACTTGGCCTCCTGCTGGGACCCAGCCCTGCCTTTCATCTCCAGCATCCCGGCCATCCTGGCTGTCCCACTCCAGGCCTCTGTCCCCAGGGAGGAGACCTCCCCCGCAAGCGGAGTCACAGGAGCCTGGGAGCCGGCAGCCGGGGCAGCCGCTCACTCCGGCACACTGGACCTAATTCAGGGAGTTTCTCTTCAATTCCCAGCTAACAGGCTGTTTTTGGGCAGGGAAGAAACAAGCCGCTGCTGCGAAGGACAGGCTGCCCCTGGCCTGGGACGCGGCGCACGCGAGCCCCGCCACATCCCTTGGCTGGAGTTAGAGATGGGTTTGTCTTAAATCTCCACTCCCCAAAATTCGGGCGGCCTTCTGAGCACCCCACAAGCAAATACAATCCCCTGTATTTGCAACGTCTGGGAAATATTCAGCTTTTGTTGTGCCGTCCCCTAATTGATGCGCTTTCTTACCACCACCAGTCGTGTCTCTTCACCCGACGCCCTGAATCCCAGGAGGCGGCACATCCTCCAGCCCCTCCACCGGGGCAACCTCAGCTCCCCTTAGTGCAGAGCACAGAAACATATCAGAAAGAAGCAGCCAAATGTCCCCACCTGCCCTGCCGGCCACCGCTGATCCCAAGCCCAGATGGCGCAAGACCCCCGGAGCTCTGCGGGGCGGCTGCAACGCTCGTGCCGAGCGAGATAAAGCAGCACAACAACAAACGGCAACTGGCTCGTCGGGTCTCTCGCAACGGGCAGCAGCTCGGGCTGCCGCTTTGATGTGCGGAAGCGGGGCAGGAGGGCAGGGTGGTTGCTCTGGGTCTCATCTCGATTAGTACTTGCAGCTGGGGAACACCTCGGGATTTGGCTAATCGAGGGCAGCCTTGATCAAGAGCGGCCAACCTCGCTTGAAAACAAACAGCCCAGCCCCAGCTCTTTAAATCAGATGTGCACAAAGGACAGCTTGTGTTCTCTGACATTAAAGGCTTCAGTGAAGAACATTTTTCAGGTGGATAATCCAGCAAGTGCAGCGAGGAGAGTGGGCAGAAGGAAGGCAGAGACCAGAACAAACAGCTTCACTTAAAGGAGGTGGAAGAAACTCACCTGTATTTCATCACCTGCCTCTCTTACCCCAAAAGGCTTCAAACTCACTGGTGTCAGCACAGGGAGCCACCACGTATCCAGAGGGTCCTGGGCCGGCAGCACGGATTCCATCCCTCCGCCGCATTCCTCCAGCATTCTCAACCTCGTGGGGTCCTGTCCCTGCCCCCTATCCAGCAGCTCTGCCTCTCTCGGCATCGCCGGCCATAGCGGTCCCTCCAACTCCCCCTCCAGCCCATCCAGGCAGGTCCCTTTCCCCAGGGTGGGCTGGAAGAAGCAGCACAGCTTTGCCCAGCAAGGATCTCTGGGACCTGATTCATCGGGTCAGGAGTGCTGTGAAGTGGCAGCAGCTGCAGTGACCTGCAGGGAGAACGGCCCCTGTCTGAAGGGACACGGCGATGGCATCCCCCCGACCCCAGTGCCGCTTTCTTTGTGCAGAGGCAGCGGGTGCCGGGGCTGTCGGTGCTCAACGGAAAAAAATAATAATCACACCCTCTAAATAAAGTGGAACCAGCAACAGATCGAGCTGTGTGTTCAATGTTAACGTTACTTACGAGTACGCCATGAAATTATTGCTAATTATTCATCTCTGCTAATGCTCAGTTACCGTTGACGGCCTTAGAAACGGCAGCGCCGCCTGAGTTGTGGCAGAACGCGACGTATCACAGCAATAAACGAGATCATATTCCGCCATATAATGATATTGTTTAATCAATGGTTGGGGTGTTTTTCTCTGGCTGGGCAGGAAGAGCTGGTGGCCCACGGCGGGTTCAGCCGGCCCAGCTGGATCCTCACCCCTGGGCTTCACCGCCGTGGCTGCCGCACCAGGCACGTGCTCCTGGCCCCACTCGGCTAATGAGTGTTATTAATGACAAGCACATCGGCCTGAAATGGCCCTGACACCAGTGCTGTGGCTTATGTAAGGTGAGCGACAAGGAAAGGGGTTCCTTAGGGGGTGCCTGTCCCCGCTGACCCCTCTGCCCCACCACCTCTGAGCTGCATTGAAAACTTGCAATGTTTAAATTGCTCCAGCCTGTCCCTGGCAGCCCACGGATGCAAAGGGCTCTGTCACCCATGGGTCCCAGGGGCGTTCACGCCTCTGGGTGTGCCCGGAGCCAGCAGCCCATTTGAAATCAGAAATTTATTTATTTTTTTAAAGCCTGGGATTAACAGGGCAATAGTGAAAATGTCCTCCTCACTCTCCTGCATCCAGCGTCTGGTGAATGCAGCAAGAGCTTTGCTGGTGACTTGCTGGGTGCGAGGACAAGCCCTTTCCTGGGCAGCAGAGACCTCGTAACACCCCGTACATCCCAAAAACCACCTGCCCAGCTGCAGTGCTCCCACCTCTGGCCACAGCCATTGCTCGTGCCCAGCTGCAGGGGCTGCTCCCATTTTCAATGGCTTTTCTCCCGCAGATCTGAGCCTCCAGCTGGTGGCTTGTCACCGTGGCTGGTCCAAACCCAGCCCGGAGCTGCCTGCAGGAGCGATGCCTTTCCAGGGGCAATGCAGCTCTCGTTTCCCTCTCAGCAGCATTGTGCCCAAGGAGCATGAGAACAATAGCTTTGGCCATCGCTTCCGAGGGACAGACATTTTTATTTATTGCCAGGATACCCCCAGGACCAGCTAAGCCAGCCCAGCTGGGACAGGTTTGACCTCTGGGCACCGCTGCCATGGAGCTGCTTGTCCCTGTTGGTTCTCAAGTACCATATGTTTCCTACGGCATCCCAGTTTTACCCCAGATTCTGCAGAATGGTGTAATGGGCCTTCTCCAGGATGGGAGAGGCAGAGACTCCTTGGGTACAGCCCAGTTCTGAGGTGCTGCCACCCCCAGCGCTCCTGAACTGAGGGGAAAGAGGAGGAGGAGGGGGCAGCAGGGCAGGTCTCCTGCTCTCCCTGGGCACCCCTAGGAAAGAGCCTCCTCCTCGGGCAGCGCGCTGGGGACAGAGGTCGGGGGCAGGATGGAGGCTGTGGGCAGTTTGTAGTCCACTCCATGGAAAACCTGTCCCTCTGTGCCCACGGGCTCGGTGCAGTCCTGGCTGTGCCGACGGCTGTCCCTGCTGCTGGCCTGGAGGCACTCGCGGCACCGCTTGCCAATCAGGTAAGCGGCCTCGATGAGGCTCAGCACAATGCAGATGCAGGTGGTGACCACCATGAAGAGGGTGAAGATGGTCTTCTCGGTGGGCCGGGAGATGAAGCAGTCCACCACGTTGGGGCAGGGAGGCAGCTCGCACTTCACCAGCCGGGGTAGGGTGTAGTTCCTGTAGAAGCGGTAGAAGATGTAAAGGAAGACCACGTCCACGCCGGCCTTGAAGACAAGGCTGAGCAGGTAGGTCCACCACAGCCCCCCCCTCTTTTTGCCAGGGTTGGGGTAGGCGCAGTGGCACTCGTCCCCGCCGGCGGCACGGCGCCTCTGCTCCTTGGCCTCCCGGTACGCTACGTGCATGATGACCAGGAGGGATGGACAGGTCACCAGGATGAGCTGCAGGGCCCAAAGGCGGATGTGGGAGACAGGGAAGAAGTAGTCGAAGCAGACGTTGGTGCAGCCCGGCTGCCGCGTGTTGCAGTCAAAGTCCTTGTGGTCGTCGCTCCAGACCCGCTCAGCTGCCACCACGTAGACCAGCAAGCGGAAGATGAAGACGAGGGAGAGCCAGATGCGGCCGAAGGCTGTGGAGTACTTGTTGACCCCGCTGAGGAGCCCCTCGAACACCCCCCAGTTCATGGTCCCCAATCCCGTTAGCTAGCCTGGGAGGAGGGAGAAGATACAGTGACACCAAAGCATCAGTGAGAGGTCCCCATCAGAGCTCCCAGACCACCGAGCCACACTCCTGCCCGGGTGGCCTTGGGGACCATCTCTGGCCTTTCCTTGGATGCGGTGACATGCACCCATACGTGCCCCACCACAGACCTGGTCCGGGCGCAGAGCACTGTCCCCTTCTGTGGGGTCATGGGGATCTGGTGAAGATTTTTGGTTCCTCCCCAGCAAAACCATCTTCAGCCACCACCAGCTGCAGTCCACGGCTCAGCCCTGAGCCGCCCGCCCCATCTCTCGCCTCGTTGCCCAGGTATTTGTTATTAATTTTCCTTATGTTGCCAGGCCTGGCCCAGGCAGACCGCAAATCGGAGCAGTCGGGGCATGACTCACCCGGCTCCACCGCTGTGTCCTCTCCCAACTCTGGAATCTGCCGGCACATCGGCCCTCCCAGCCTGGGCAGCGTGGGAGGAGCTCGGCACCGACCCGCACCGTGCCCACGCACCGTGCCAGCCCACGCCGGGCACGGCATGGCCCAGAGCAGAGGCAGTGGGTGATTTGGGGAGGGCTGCATTGCCCCAGGCAATGCCGAGGGACTGGACGGCCACAATAACCAATTTTGATCACCTCAGACCGATCTCAGCCCATTCCAGCCCCAGGACCCCGAGTGGCTGACTCGGCTCTGGATTGCATCGTGCTGGATAAACAATCCCCCACGCGATGCGGGGCCGTAGCCGAGAGGGGCTCCCTGGGCTGTATTTGGCACCGACTCTCCTTAAATATTTTACCTGTCAGTAAAATAACAAGAGTCCCTGTCACTGGCAGAGCTCTTGGGGGTGAACTCATCCCGCTGCCCTGCACACCCCAGCCCGTTCAATGCATCTGCTCGCGAGGCTGTGAACCCCAGATTTCTCCTTCCCCTGCACGTTCCAGCCCAGAATGCGCCCATCACCCCGGCATCAGGTCGAGCCCTGTGGCCCAGCCCCCAGCCCCACCTTACCAGTGCTGGGGGCTGCAGCTGAGGAGCCTTTTCGTGCCCCTTACCTGCGGGACGTGCCGCTGCCGAGGCCGGCGCTGGTGCCGGTCGGTGTTTGCCCACGGCAGGAACGCATCGCCTGACGCGCGAGGCGCCGGCGCCTCCTGAGTCATCCCTGGGCTCCTGGGAGGCAGGAGGAGATTCCTAGGAGGATGGGACAAGATTTGAGGCAGATCCCCACGTCTTCCGTCGGCTGCCAGATTTCCTGGGGCGAAGAGCTGTCCTGCAGCGCTGCTGGAGCCTAATCCTGCTGCCGTGCAGGGAAGGGCTGCAGAAGCTGCTCCACCACTGGGCATGAATGGTGCTCAGAACCATCTGCTGCTGGGATATGGGGGTGTCCATCACAGCCTGGGGTCCCTTCATCCCCTCCCTGCTCCCATCTTCGCTTGCTTGGACTTGCAGAGGTGATCCTGAAGCCCTGGGACCTCCTGCTTGAGGCACCAGGATATGCTCAGCCCAACACCTCCCTTTATAATTCGTTTTCACTCAAATTTTGCACTGTGGTAATAACTTAGGAAGAGCTTCTATCCTTCCCCACCTTCCTACCGGCTGGGGGGGATTAATTATTTCACTGGGAATTAATGAACCACTTTTTCCTGTGCTCCCCTCACCTGCAAGCTGAAGCAAGTCTCTTCCTTATCACCCTCCCCGTCATCAGAGCCCAGGAGCCTTCCCATCATGAGCCCCCAGCTCAGAGAACCCCCGTCTGAGGCCTGAGCCCCGGCTCGCAGTGCTGGGATGCAGCAGGGAGCACAGAGCCGGGGTGCAGGGGAGGTCAGAGGGGTGGGGGTCCCAGGAGCAGGTGCTGACTTGTGGGGTGCAAGGGCTCAGGTGTGGCTGGAGTTGTCTGAGGAGCAAACAAACGTTTCGTTTGCAATTCTGGTGGGTTTAAAAAAACAAATGTAGAGAAACAAATCTAAACAGCTGTAAAGTAAATTACCAATGTTTGCAGATGGCTCCAGGGGAGAGTTCTGCAGTTTGAAATCAAACAAGACCATTTTCATTTTTTTTTTAACATGTCTGTGCAATGTCTGTGCTGGGAAGGGGGTTCCCAGGGGCTGTGTCCCTCCCTGGGCAGCCCCCAACCCACCAGCACCCAGCCACAGGCGGGGGGAATATTTTGCCCCAGGTGTCCCCAGGCTTGTGGGTGTCCAAGGGGGCTCTTGCTGCTTTCTGGGCTAAAATCCCCTCTTTTGGGGAGCTGCCAGAGGCAACGGGCAATTTCTGCTGGTGTTGAGGTCCAGGCAGAGCACCCAGCACCCAGTGACCATGCCAGGAGTGTGGGCACGGCCATCAACCCCACCTCATCCCTCTGCATGTTCCCTCTACGTCCCGCTGCTCAGGACCGTCCTGTCGAGCTGAAGCGGAGACCAAGCCCCACTTCCAGGCATGGACCTGCTGGAGACACAAAAAATAAGCAAGGACTGAGAAAACCACAGAGCGAGGGGAAGCAAGAGGCTCCCGAGCAGCAGACAGAGCTGAGCCCAGCCCACGAGAGCCAGGGTAGCTCGTGGTGCACCCTCTGCCCTTGGGCTGGTGGGCACCGAGCTCCCACAGCCAGAGCCGCCCTCCCACCGCTGAAACCTGTTTGCCCGAGGCAGAAGGTGGGTGCTGAAGGCTGCGCCCTCCACCAGCCAAAACCAGCCAGCCCTGGCATCGGGGACATGGAGGTGTATTAATGGCATCACTTTATCTTCCAGGAACAAGCCCCATTAGTACATTTTCACTACAACATGAAATATTAATAACACTTTGCATTTATATAGCGTCATTCATCCAGGAGTCACCAGCCGAGCTCCTGACATGAATCAAACACCACGACCAGCTCCATAGGAGGCAGGTAAATAGGATTATACCCATTTTCCTGCTCGCTCACACTGGGGCTGGGTGTCCTCCAGGGCACCGGTGCTTTGTGCTGGTGCCTGTCCACCATCAGTGCTCCTCTGCCCACCACCAGAGGATGTCACTGCTCCAAAGCTTACAGGGCCACCTGCCCTGCATGGGGCATCTCTGTCCAGTCCACCCACTTTTCTATCATCAGACAGAACTTTCCGTAGAAAAGCAAAATGCTTCCTTGGGTCACTGGCATGTTGCTTTTGCCTCGAAGGTTTCGGAATTGCAAGAGTTTTTCCATTTTGTAAAATAACAACAACAACAACAATAATATTCAGAGGTTTTTCGGTGCTTTCAGTCCCTTCCTTAACAGATTTTGCAGATGTGAAGCACAGTAAACCTTGTGCCTGTTACTTCACCCCCTCACTACAGCTGAAGGCTGCTCCACTCCCCAGGAAACCAAGGGTGAGATCTGAATCATCAAACCATCTGCTGAACCTCACCAGCTCCAGGGACTCACAGGGTCCCAGCAAACCCCTCTCTCAGGCCCCACGATGACTGAGCAGGTCTCAAGGTCTCCCCTTCACTTTCAATCAGGTGAAACCAGCAGTGACAGCTCAGTTTTCTGCCGAAAAGTTTGTGGTTTTTTAAAAAAAATATTCCAATGGAGGATGTTTTGGGGAGCAAAGCCCAAACACACGTGTCCAGCAGCTGCTCCCGAGCGGCACCCGCTGTTGACTCCTCCAGCTGCTGACTCGACACGTTCCTCATATAGTGCGGGTGGCACAGGGAGGGGAGTCCTTTGGTGCCGTGAGGAAACCTGTCAACCCACAGCCAGCGGGCCCTGACACAACCCGAGGGCTCCTGCAGCGTGAAAGAGCAAGTAGAAAACCAGTAGGGAAAGGACTATTTTCATCTTATTAAAGAGCCTTATATTTAAACCCTCCTTCAGGTCTGTAGCACGAGATGATTGCAAAAGCTTTTACTCACTAACTCAGCAGGAATTGCTCCCGCTTTCAGCGCTGGTGCCTGTGGATGCTGGCTGGCAGGGAGGAATCCCATTATTGATGCTGGATAAATACAGAAAAATAGGTCCTGGGTGAAGGTCCAGAGCAGGGACCAGCGGCAGGAAAGCGCTGCTCGTGCAGCCCAGCACCCACTGCTCCCTTCACCCGACACCATTGTTATTCAAAGAAGGCGGCACTTTGTTTGCAGATAATTAAAAAAACCCAAACAGATTAGTGAAAACTAAACACAGGGAGCAGGCTGGATGTTGGCTGAACCGCTGGGAAAGCCGCGTGAGTGGCCATTCCTGTTGTGGCCAAACTGGCTGCCTGGGTCATCCCTGGTACCCACCCTGGCCCCATCCACCAGCCCATGGCCCCGGTGCTCCTCCGTCCCGGGAGTTCATCACCTCCCCACGCTGCCAGCGCCGCGGAAACCTGGCAAAACCCCTGGAAATTTCCTTGGTGGGGGGGCTCCCACATCTTTCTGGGCTCTTCCTCTGGCCGGAGGAGCCAGCAAAGGGTGGTGGGAGGTCCTGCAGATGCTGGTGGCTGAGGGACATGTGCCATGGGACCAACCTCCCATCTCCCAGCGCACACGGGAGGAGCCAGCGCAGCCCCAGCACTGCAGCTGAAGGCTCAGCAGGGAAGGAGAGGAGCATGAGGACTCTCAATCCCATTTTTAACAGATCCCATCAGAGCCCTGGGAAGGTTCTCACCCAAAGCACTTCACCCAGCGCTGCTGGGGAAGGAGAGAGGCTGCAATTAAAGGAGGATGGCGAGAAGGCGGCACTACTAACGAGGCCGACAGCAATTAAACCGCCTCGCTGGCACAGCGGCCAGTGAGGGCAGGGTGCTAATGAGGAGGGGGCTGCAGCATCCTGGGGAGGGGAGAGTGGATCTGCCTGGTGAAGGTGTCTGGGTCCAGTGTCGCTGGATCCAGCAGTGCAGGGGCTGTGGTTCTGCTGTGGCTGGACCGTGGGGCCCTAGCCCGGAGCAGCCCCACATCGTGTCCCAGCACAGAAACGCTGAAAGGACCTTTTGCTACCTCTCGTCAGCATCGACCGCGAGCTGCCCGCTGATATTAATGCTTCCCCTGGTGCTCCTTCACGTGGCCGGGACAGCAGTTTGCAGACACACTGGGTCTGTTGAGAAGCTCTGCTGTCACAAATCTGTACCCAAGGACTGTCTGGATGGGAGCAAGAGATGGCCCAGCCTGGCAGTGGCCATCTCACCAGGCCACCAGTCGTTAATCTGCTAACATTTGTAAGGGAGACTGCAGGGAGTAACCTCATTTCTTGGGAGAGTTAATTAATCATGGAATCAAACTGACTTGATGAGACGCTTTGCTGCCGAGGAGATAAATTCACACGGTCAGCGGTGGCTGAGCATGGGGACGAGGTTTGCAAGGACCTAAATCCCTAAATCACAGCACTTGATGGTGGGGAGCAGAGAAGGGGACAGAGCGAGCAGGGTGCCAGCACACGCCTGTCCCGTGAAATCTCTGTGTGCTGTGAAGCAAATGAATGGGACACAGCGGGGAGATGCTGGGGTGGCACTTTGCCCCTAAGTGGGCAGAAATGAGAATGTTCCCGGTCTGTACAGACCATACCCCGGCCACGATGACAAGGGAAGAACGTAGAAGACAGATGTATAAGCTGGAGGGGACTGTGGGTGGTCACACAGTCCTAAAGCCCAGGCAGAGAGAGGTTGGGGTCCCAGAGTACTCTGAAAGTGAGCACAGAGCGCAACCCAGCCTTCAGCCCCTGCTGAAGTGCCCAGTTATGTCCGTACTGGGTTGTTTGGCCAAATAATCACCGTGGAAAAGACATCCTTGCCCTTGCCGCTGACCTTGGTGGCATTCAAACGGCCGACCCGCGGGTCAAAGTCTTTATATCCTATTACCAGTCTCCTGAGTCATGGCTGTCCCCTGGCAAGTTATATTATTTTGAAATGGCAGCTAAATGGGAAAGAGGTCGTGCTCCCAATACAGTGACAATAGGACATGACAGCACTCTTCTGAGTGATTAAGCCTCAGGTGATGTCAGGGCTACAAGACAAGTGGCTGAAGGCTGGGAAGACTTTAATCACCCCAGATGTGTCATCGCATCTTCACACTCCATCCTGCCGGGTGGGCTTCCAGTGAGAAAAGAAGCGATAGAAAAAATAATCAAGCTCAACCCCTGCACCCACCAGTTAGTAATCTGTGCTGCGGGTACCGCTGTTAATAACCACCCCGAGCAGCCTGTCGGCCCTCAAAGATCATTCTGCAATAAATAAGCTCTGATGTCTTAAAATAACTGCCTGGGGCCGCCGGAGCAGACACTAGATGGCATTGGGAGAACGCACCGTGCGGCGCCGGCCGCCTTCCCTGGAACAGTCTGGCAAAGCTGAGCAGAAAACTCAGGATGACGGAGCAGAAAATGTCTCTGCCGGGGAAGAGGCTCCCAGTTCACCTTCAGCCTCGCACCAACCTCTGTGGCAGGGCGGCTGCCTGGCCCCCGGCTTCCCGGGGGTGAGGGCGGTGTGGTGGAGCTCACGGCATATAGGCTCTTTGCTGAGCTAATAAAATAGTTTCTCCCAATATATATATATATATCTGTTTTTCAACGAGGAGCTGGGGTTTGGAGCCTGCATGGCTGCTCGCTGCTGCCCAGAACCCCGTTACCCCCACTGGCACCAGCGTGGCTGTTCAGGGGCTCGGTGGGTGTCCGTCCGGCTGCGGTACCGCGTACCCATCCACCCTGCACCAGGGCTGGTTACGAGGAGAGAGGCTTTAAAGCCAGTTCATATCTGAATGCTGCTGCTGCCCTGTCCCTCCCCTGCTAACACCAGGAACCTGCCAGCTCCCTTCACATGAAAAGGCAGATTTTCCTCCAGCAGACTGGGCACATGCCTTCCCCACGGGCAGACACAGGGGTCTGCGGGGAAGCAGGGACACATCTGAGGTGGGGGCTGCAGCCCCACAGCCAGGCAGAGGTTTGTGTCTGAGGGCTGACCAAGGGCAGCTTCACTCCCGCAGGACAAGCCAGAGCAGCAGCAGCAAAGACGCCCCAACCCACCCCAATTCACTGTCTTGGGAACCCCAACAAGGTAGACCCTGCCTGCCACCCGCCATCCCTCTGGCCTGAAATCCCTGGCCATGGGATGATTTGCCTCCAGAGGTCTCTGCTGGGGACAGGCTCTGCATCCCAGGACCAGCGTTTCACCCCAGGGCAGCGCTTCCAGCTGTAGCCTCCAGCCAGCTCGAGGCTGTGACAGCAAGAGGGCCTCTGCTCCCAGACCCAGGAGCCTTCAATTCCCTGTGCCTGCCCCAGGCTCCCCCCAGCACTGCACATCTCACCTGCACGTTCCCATCACAACCTGGTAGGACCCACCTGCCCCACTCCCATCCCAGGGGCTGGGGTGTCCCTCTGCCTCGCTGGACACAGCCTGACTGTGGGCAAGGGCAAACTGGTGTCACTGGACCCACTCTGGGGAGAAACCATCCCCCTGCACTGCCCATACAAGTCTCTTCACCTCCAAAGTGAGGGGGAGCAGTCCCAGATCCACGCTGCTCAGCAAGATACATCCCCTCGCATTCCCACCAGCTATTTCTCCCTTGTCCTGATCAACCTCTCCCTCCAGATGAGTCTACTGAGAATTGTTTATCTGTCCGTTCATCCATCCACCCCCTGCATCCTGCTCACCCCCTCACCCAGGTGTATCAGCATCTATTTGTCTCCCCAGAGCATCCCTGGGGCTGGGGCTTTGTGTTACTCTACTCACGTGAGAGCAGCTGGGGCGAGGTGGCGGTGGCTGCTCTCCTGCCTCCGTCTCCCATCCTGGGGAGCTGGGACTCCCCCTCCCCACGTCTCTTTGCACCACAAGGGTAAGACGTGGCAGAGCCAAAACTCAAACAGCCTCTGCCACAGGCACCTCTGTCACAGAGCTCAGCTTTTTTTAGAGATGTCTGCCCAGGCCACCTGATACGACAGCATTTTTCCAAACGCTAGAAGTTTGTTCCCACCCTAACAAAAATACGACATTAAAAACAACCCGTCACCCTTCTTTAGTTGCTTGTGCTGCTCCTGGTGACTCTGGGCAGCAAATGCATGAACTGAACTCTGAAAAGGGCCCAGACTTGGCTCAAAGCAAGAAATTTTGCATCCTCATGCCTTAAAATGTCAGCACTTTAATTAGCTGCCATCTGAAGTTGGAGTGGGTCTGTCTGGAAAAAAAGTGAGCAAACCGGTTTGTCCCTCTCTGTTTTCAGTTCAGCTTGAGAAATTTGTTCAGGCTGACCTTTCCCATCCCAGACCCCCAAAAAAGTTCCAAATCCATACTGGCATTTCCTAAAAATAGGACAAAATACCCCCCCAAAAATACCAACCAGCTGTAGGGATGATGTTGTGCTCAGCTAAATTGCGTCACGCCAATGCAGAGAGGAGTCAGAGGACTTCGGCATCGAGATTCCTGCCCATTATCCGAAAGAAAATTCCCAGTTACAGAGATCTCAGATCAAGGTGTCACCAGCTTAGATTTTTCTAGTGCATCATTTACATCTCCTTCTCACCCACTCTTTTCATTTTCTTTTTTGTACCTGCAAGGCTGCTGGAATCATAACTTCCACTCCAGGGTAATTTCTTGCTCTAAAGGACACAGTGAACTTCTTCACAATTTGCCGACCAGCCCAGAACGCTTCTCCAAGTGGGTTACGCTGGGTGGTTATTGGATTTCAGCTGCTGGAGATGGAGGTTTGAGTCCACTTATGCTCTGGGTGCATGTGTTAAATTAATGAAAGCAAAGCCAGAGGAAGCACCTGGAAAAACACAGGAAAGCGGGAGGCCTCGATGCCCCATCACGGCTGCCGGGTTTGGAAATTTTGGTGCTGAGGTGGCACAACGCCTCAGAGGGCTCTGGTGCCGCAGACAAGGCTGTCCCAGCGTGGCCTCTAAGACCAGAAGTCACCAAAAGCCAGGGACCACTGTCAGGAAAGAGTCCACCATGGTGATGGCTGAGCGCTGCAGAGGGCTCAGGGAGGTTGGGTTTGGGTCTGAGCTTGGCCCGAAGCCCAGCGAGCACCTTCTGCGAGATCGGCTGGTTCCGCGCAGGTCACTGGCACAGCCCGGCCCCGCGGGACACTCTGCCCTCTGGAAACGGCAGAGCAGCAGTTGGTCTCCTTTGCAGAGCAAGGGAAAGCTCAAGCCAGAGAAATACCTTCCCGAGAGCCTAATCATTCTTCAGCGCGTCAGAGGAAGAAGAGCGGGATCAAAAGCAACCTCCCTGCCTCCCCGCTCATTGACGGAGAGCCTGGAGCCCTGGCCTCGCGGTGCTCCGGCTTTGGTGGAGTGCGACACTCATCTGCGGCGTGCCACGCAATTACGGCTCGGAAAAAAGAAGGGGCAGATCGCCCTGGGCGTGGGAAGAATGAGAGCCAGCCGCCTTTCATCCGCACCCCACCGGCCGCCGCCTGCCGCTCACTATTCTTATCCCTCCTGATCAAGGCGAAGCGTTTCCTCCTCCCGCGATTGAAGCCCGGAGCCCCGGCATCGCTCGGGTGGCGCGCGGAACCGGCCGGCGGCGCCGAGCGAGGGATGGAGACGCACTCGGCCCCACGCTGCGGGGCGCGACCCCGCCGCGGTGGCTTTCAAGCTCAGAGACCGCCTCGTGGAGGCAGATCTGTACGGTGAGAGAGACGGAGGGCTCCGCCGCTTCTCGCACGCAGAGGAAGGTCAGCCTTGGTTCACGCTTGATGTGGGAAATGCCGTAGCTCAGACGACGGCGGCCAGCGGAGCAACCGTTCGGGCACCGGCATTGGTGCCAAGCAGAGGTTGCGCCCTAGGGAAGAGGGGAAAAGGGGCTCTGGGAGGAAAGTTTGGTCATTGGGATTTAAAAAGCCCCTCATGTTCTCATGAGAGACTCTGATTCTTGTTTTCCGCTTGGGCAACTTCATCCCAAACTCTAGTCCTTGTGAGAAAAACAGATCCCATGAGTTACGATGGCAATTGGTCACTGGGGGGTTGTGTCCCACTGCCCTGGAAGAAGATGGAAGTTGCAACTGGCACCAGCCATGAGTAGAAAGCAGAACTGTCTCGGTGGCAAGAAAAAAAGAGTCCCCAGGAGCCTGTGTCTGTTCAGCCCCCACAGCAGAGGTTGATGCTCAGGCCAGACAGGGTAAGGCAAGTTCAGGAAGTGTTTGAAGAAGGTGGCTGGGTCCATCTGTTCTGATGTGAAGCCAAGACAGCAGTGCTAACCCAGGGACCAAGAACATTTGAGGAACAACCAAGGAGACACCAAACTCAGCTGGTGATGCTCACGGCTCCCATCTGCTACGAGAAGAGTTTCTCCTGCAGCAGACGGGCATTGCTGGCGCTTCCAGGCTGCCTTTACCACTTGTCTCTGACTTGGCTGTCTCTACTTACAAACCACTCCAGGAACCAACCAAACCCAAGGTTTCTGGGGATGCTGGAAGAGTGCACCAGGGAACACCGGGCAGGTCTCCAAGAGGAGGCTCTACACATGTCCAGCTCATCTGATACCATCAGTGCTCTGGGGATACCTCAGCGTCCTGAGGAGATGATGAAGCAAAATGGCCCTGCGGAGAGGAGAGCAGCTCGCTCTCCGATCTGCCCAGCGCGGCGTGGGGACGTGCACGGGGCTCCTTGCTGCAGGTTCATGCCTGACTGCAATCGACATAACCTTTTAAAATTAATCTACTTTCTCCTCTCTTTTGCACACAAATGCAAGTTGCTGCAATTCTCCATTTCCATGACATTTGGGAAAAAAATTCTGCCTCACTGAAATGCTTTCTTTACACTACAGATGTTATTACTTTAAGGTGAAATTAAAATAAAGGCTACTTTTTTTCCAGTGATATTGGGAAATAAAGGTTCTTTCTCCCACCTCATCGCTGTCTGTGCGAGCATCTGCCAAGCAGAAAGAGCAGAGCAATGTAGGACAGCTGAGGTCCACTCCCAGTGCTCCCAGTCATTCTGCTTTGAAACCGTGGGAAAATCACTGCCAGCAGTTCCTGGACAAAGAGCCGTGGCCCAGGTCGGTCACCGGAGAGCTGGGGCAGCCGCCCAGCAAGGCCACAGCAGCCCCGGCGTCAGCACCGGGAGCTTCTGCGTTCTGCTCTTGCTCCTGATTTGTAAATAGCCGAGTGGAATCGGCAGCGGTGGCCGTCGGGCTCTCGGTCTCCTGCAGCCTGGATGGCAGGGAGGGCGGAGAAACCTCAGCGAATGGATTGGAAAGGAAAGGCCGACGGGCTCCATTTACACACCACTCTGCTTTTCTGCTGAAAATTTTAAAAAGTGAGTTTTCTCCCCTGTTTCCCAGAAGCAAAGTGAGCTTTCTTCCCCATTTCCCAGAAGCAAAGCCCAAGTCTCTCCTTGCCCCTCTAGCGCTGGGTCGTACCCAGGGCCGAGACCTGCAGGTGGCAGGAGAGTGAGGAGGGGAACCAAGATTCTGCTGCTGGACCCTGCATGTCCCAGGGAATGGCTCTGGAGCGTGACGCAAAGGGAAGGAGAAGGGTTTAAACAGCTAATTGAAGCTTTGTGTTTGCCTCAGGCTCTCCAGGTGCAGAAGGGGTGATGCCACCACTGCTCTCCCTCCATCCAGAAATCC
This sequence comes from Baryphthengus martii, assembly GCA_013396935.1. Classification (NCBI taxonomy): domain Eukaryota; kingdom Metazoa; phylum Chordata; class Aves; order Coraciiformes; family Momotidae; genus Baryphthengus; species Baryphthengus martii. Next base: position 620,371 of record VWZK01002294.1, on the reverse strand, counting down.
TCACTGTCCTGAAGCTCTGTGCTCAGTGTCCCTGCCCAGGACAACCCCCGCTCCCACCGAGCCACTTCTGCCAGACCTACCAGGGGCTCTGCCACCCAGGTACCGTGTTTCTGTGCCCGGGTAACTCCTATCTCTGGGCATCTAACGGTGCAAGTGTTGGGGCAGTGGCAGCAGGACCCCCATAGACCCCGCAACCGACCCGATCCCCTGGGAGGCCGATGGCAGAGCCGGAAAGGACAGAGCAGGGCAGGGTGCCCAGTGCCTGGCCAAGGCGAGGGGTTACCGGTGTCACACACGCTCCCCAGGACACGCGGGATGGTGCCACTGCCCACTCAGCCGACAGCCCCACCCATGGAAGATGGGGCTGGGCTGCCAGGAACAAACCCAGCAGCCGGCTCCTTCTCTTTCCCAGGCTATTTTTATCCTCCTTCCAATGACAGATTGAGGGCTTCAAAAACCAGCCCCGTGAACTCTCTCCTGCTTCCCCGCCATGGAAATTACTGCGCAGCGGTTCAAAAAGGGAGAGCAATTTGCAAAACAAATAAGTCTCCGATTAGCTAACAAGCGGCAGGCTGACCTTACAGGGACCCTTTCATTAGGAGACACTTATTTCCTGATACTTCTCTATAGAGCACCGATTAAGTGCATTGGGATGGAGGGAGCTACTTCATACTGTTTTAATGAATTAAATATATGCTCCTATTTGGCTCTTAATGTTAAAAAAAAATATATATATTAAGTACAGTAATTGTCACATTCCCAAAGCCAGTCATCTCTCTACTTAGCAGTTCATCTCTACTTTCCCACCACGATGTTTAATCTGTTAATGTGCTTCTCACGTCAAAGTGCCCTGCACTGGGAGCTCAGGAACTCTCTCCTCTGGGCCTCCTCCCGCTCTCCAAGGGTACCCAGCACACAGAGGGTGCTCCAGGCCCTGTCCTGGCCCTTAGCTCCCAATAGGGCTTTATCTTCTCCCCTGTTTCTCCTCCCGGCAGCTGCAAACACCGAAGCAGGAGCTGTTCGCCCACCTCTGGGCTCGGCCAGGCTGTGCTTCTGCCCAGGGCGATGCTCTCGGAGCAACGTGGCTCCCGAGGGATGCAGGGAGGTTTCGGGGACAGGTTAGAGGGGCTCAAGAGGAAACATCTTCCCCTGGGAATGACCCTTGGCTTGCTCTGCTGAGGTGATGACTTTCTAGAAGCACATCCCATCTCAGGATCTCTGAGGGGTTGGGAAAAGAGAAGAGAAAAGAATAACAAGGAAATAGCGGAGGAAGGAAGTGACGGAGCGTCCTGGCCATGGGGCTGCGAACCTCACACGTTACATTGATGTGCCTCTGACTGGCATGTAATTTAATTACCGCACGCTTAAAAGATTAAATCCACGATTAAAAGAATTTATATGGATTAGCACAGGATGATTTTAAATCACTGCCAGCTCACGGCAAAGCAAACCAGCCATCGCCAACCTGCGGCAAAAGCCCCGGCGATGCAAAGGGCCGGGAGGCAACTGTGGCCCCGCTCCTTGTGCTTGCTCCTGGGAAAGCGGGAGAGCCGGGCACGAGGACCTGCCGAGAGCCCCCAGCCCCTTCCTGGCACGGTCGGCTCCGTGCCGGTGGCAGCACAGGCTCTGCCGCAGAGCCAGGAGTGATTTCAGCTCCCCAGCACGCTCCGCTCCCGATCCATCACTCCAGTGCACACACTGCTGCTCGAGAGCATCCCCCTCCGAGTCCCCAGTCATGAATTTTAGGCCATTGTTAAGCCCATCTGTTATTTTTCTTAAGTCACTTATTAGATGTCTCTTTATGAGGGAAAGAAAAGAAGCTGTATGGGAGGCAAAGCAAAGCATGCAAACTGGGAAGATTTATGAAATAAACTGGTTTAAATCAAATTCTCAGGTCTCCAGCTAAAGCTGTGCCCCAGAAAGTGTTATTGTTTCCCTCTCAGGGGTGAGAAGGAGAATGTGAAATTCGTTTTCCTGCGCTGGGGGAGGAAAGAAGGATCAAGGGCAGCATTTTCATCAAACTGCTTCTTCCAACACAACCATTTGCAAATCTTGATCCCTTTACCGAAGCAGCCGCCCCACCTGGCTGCTCTGGCCGTCCCTGGCACGGGCAGGGACAGACACTGAGCAGGTCTGGGGCTCCACCATCTCAAGCCAACGTTTTGCAGCATCTCTGAGAAAATCCTGCTTTCCTAAACAGTGCCCAGAGACCCGCCACCCCAACGCACGACGGCCAAGGCGGGTGCTCAGGTTTGCCCTCTGCCCGTCGGCTGCACGTGCCGTGCTCGGCTCCCAGACCCTCTGGCATCCGCGGCGCCGGCTCCGGCACATCCCTGATGACCAGGCGTGGCTGGAGAAGGCAGCCAAGGACATTCATCCAGCCACTTGCTACCAGCAGGGCCGGGTGAGGATGCCCAGAGCAGCTTCCCAACCCCCAGGCCTCGGCCTCGCCGCCGCGTCAGGAGCCGGGCGGCGGTTTTGGTTGCAGTGCGGTCCCCGGCCCTGGGCAAGCTGTTTGATTTGAAATATTAGCGGAGAGATTAGAAACAGTGCTCATGATTTTGTGATGCATATGGTAATTAAAGTGTTACATTGCAATTATGATGTAATTAAACTGTGGGATGCTCTTCAAGATGCAATTGCCACTCATTTGCATAACTGACGGATTTGCTTATTATCACCCTTTTAATATATGTATTAAAAAGAGCATCAAGAGCGTCGGCAACGGAAGCTTGCAGCAGCTCTGCCCGGCGCTCAGCCTCCCTCCAGCTCCCACCGGCTGTCGCTCCCCAGTCCCAGCCACCGCCGATACACCTCCCGTGGCCGAGGCTCCCCGCACCAGGACTCAACAGCGGCTCCGCCGACCAGCAATCCCCCGAAAGCCCAGCCCTCGGCGAGGCCCCTGGTTGGAGCAGACACCCCTTCAGCAGCACATCCACCCTCGGGCAGTCGGTGGATGCTCGGAGCAGTATCTCACTGGATCCCCGCCAGGCAGCCTCTGGGTCACCTCCCTCCACACAAACTGCGGCCAAACTCCCCCCCGGTCTGAGTCCTTATTTCAGAGTAAGAGGTTTTCCCCTATTCCAGCCTCCTAAAGCCAGGTCTTGGTTATTCTCCTTTTCAAGGATGCTGTTTGGGGGGTCCTGCCTGGAAAGCCCCAGGAATCTACCAAAATTGACCTTTCCAAGCAATTAATGCAAACAGCTACACCCTGCTACACCCAACAGCTGTACACATCTGGCACAGGGAAGCCACCAAAAGGCACCCTGCACGTACAACAATTATCCTCAGTTGTGCAAAGACCTTTCTGGATCTGCAGGTTTCTGTAGCTACTGAATAAAATCATCTTATAAAGATTTTCTCTTTTTTCAACCCATCAGAACTTCCCCTGAGGAGCTAAAATAAAAATGTCCTCGGAATTGAGCTGTCCATAACCTTGTCCCGACCAGGCGGCTGTGAGTGGGTGTAACACGCGGCAGGGACACGGGTATTTGCTGGGGCAGCCCGGGAGTAACGGCTCAGAAAGAGAAATCTTCCCTGAAAGCCAAATCCTGTGCCTGGACTTTGCTTTTATCAGAGAAGGCCATGCCTTAAAACATCCCTGACAGCTGGTAATGCCTCAGTCTGACTCACTGAAGAGCGCAGAAGAAAAGGAGAAAGGACTTTTCAAATGGTTCCTTTTATCTGCTGTTTTAACCTGGATTGAGAAACACAAGATTCCCGAAGAAACGTGACGTCTGGTATTCTGCAGAAACAGATCTGTCAGGAAAATCACAGCACTGCTTTGAGAGGACGAGGGGTCAGGCTCTGCAAGGTGCCGAGTGCTTCACCCCCTGCCCGGTGAGACCCCAGGAACATGCCCAGGTTTAATGCTCTACCGCGTAGGAGGGCACCGGGCACCGGTGGCACGCAGGCGGGACACCGAGCAACTCGTGCCATCGAACCCTAGAGACACGGGGCTATAAACCAGTGACCTGCCAGGCTTGCTGCTCAAAGCACCCTGCATTTTCTTAACAATGCATTTATTTTTGCATAATCTCCTTCCCAAATGGAATCTTTCTTTTCGCTCCAGATTCTGTTAACCTGACCAGAAAAAAAAACAACGGAATATTGACTTAAGCAAATCAGACCATCTGTGTTTGGGCTCCTTGCACATCCACGTGCTCCGGGATTGGGCCACCGGCTGCAGCAGGAGCAGGTGCCACTGAGCTGCCTGGCCCTGAGCTAGCAGGGCTCTGTGGGGAGGTGGTCGGCTCCTCCTCATCCAAAAACGCTTTTCTGGACAAGGAGAAATCACTTTGCTAGGTGTGCTGATGGAATTGCAGCTGTGCTGCCTGAGGGCATTTCAGCAGGCAGCAAGTCTTACAAAACTGGGGCAAAACGAGCGCAGCCACTCCGGCTTTGAGACATTTTGGGGATTTGTGCTCCAGGAGAAATTTCAGCTTTGCTTTTCACCCTCTTTGGAGTGGAGTCGACTTGGAAAACAGCAGCCAGTCCAGGCTGGTGGGCTCAGCTCTGCCCCTCCTCATCATGAAGCCAGAGTTGGCTCTGCTGGAACAGGGGGGCCCCGGGGTGGTTCGGGTGCACGTGGGGCTTTCATCCGACCCCAAGCGAACACAATCACTGCAGGTCCAACATGCTGAAGGTTTAATATAACCAGAGCTTAATTTCAGTTTTATAAAGACTTGTCAAAGCTAGGAATAGAAAACAGTGAAAAGATGTAGATTTATAGCTCTGTTTCTCTCGATTTTTTTCTTCCACCTCCCTTAAAAAGCTGCTGTCAGGAGGCAGCAGCCCTGCCTGTGGGACGTTGGCCGGAGTCAGAACGGTCTTTCTCCAGTGTGGCAGCAAGTGATGGTGCTGTGAGGATGGATATTGGATGGTCAGTACCCAGGGATCTCCTGTGCAGGATCCAGGGGTGGTTTTGGGCTCTGACTACGACAACAGTTGCAGCGAAGGAGGAGGCGGCTGCTCCCTCTCCAAGCCATGCCATGCATGGTAGGCTAATGATCGGACTTGATGATCTTAGAGGTCTTTTCCAATCTAGGCAATTCTGTCATCGTGTGCAGAATGCTTCCAGAGGTGGCAGGAGATGGAGGTCTCCATCAATCAGGTCAAACATCAGCTCATCAATTGCCAGCCCCCTGTGAGCCATGATCGCCGAGAAAAAAACCATTTATAGTCATTTAGAGGCAGGTAGAGGAAAAGCTTTTCCCCTTCCCTCTAAGCTATAACAGATCTATGATAGGGCTTTTCAAACTTCAGCATCCCCATGGTAGCCAGTGCGTTAGGCCTGGAGGTGTAAATAAACAACTCCTCGCCAGATTAAGAGATCGACGTGACGGCCGAGAGGTGCCGTGGCTGAGCCCTGTCTGGGGGAGCGCTGAGCACGAGTCAGGATGGGGCCACGACGGTGCCCACAGCAGAACCGCCTGGGCCCCCAGTGCCCCAGTGAGGGGCTGGGCTCCCAAAACAAGCCCCGAGCAGCCTGCAGCAGTGCCCCTGCCCCTCCCTTTCCCCATTTATTTTGGTTTAGCTGGGAAGCTGTAGAAGCTGGCTAATTAAAATTGATGTCGTGTTCACCAGAGTCCAATTCCGCATCGAACTCCTGTTGCTTCCTTCTCCACGAGAGCAGGTCTGCCATATTTAGCCAACTTCTAAACTCATTAGCAAAAGCAGATGCTTAGATCCGCAGTCCCTAATGACTGTAAATGAGAGTATTAGTTTATTGACTGATGGCCTAATCGTTGCCACCACGACACAGGCGACAGCTTGAAGCCCAAGTGCTCTGTGCCTGAGGATCCCCAACCTGCCAGGGCAGAGGGAAAATCCTGCCAGGGCTGGGAGCCAGGCGAGCGGGATGGGCCGTCTGGCAGCACCCGCCATGCGACCTGCATGTGGATTTCCAACTGATCCCAGCGTGGGAATGGTCAAACAAAAGTTAATTAAATTACATTTTACCCAAGAGAGGTCAAAGCCCTTAAGTGCGTAACCTCTCTGGGGTGCAGTGACTCCCCTGCTCTCTGCATGGTAATGAGGAGACCGCTGGGGCCTGTGACGGCAGCATGTGCTGTCCCTCTGTCCTTCCCTCCCTCCTTCGGTTGTCCGTGAAAATGCAAATAAAGAGGAGGAGGGGAAGGTCGCAGCTCCCTCTCTGTTCCTGCGCGACCTTCAGCCCTGCTCCTGCACCAGCCCTGAGGTGGACGGTCCACGGAAAGCTCGCTGGTGGGATTAACTGTAGCTCTGCTTTAGCAGGAGCATCTATAACCTGTGCCCTGACCTACACGGGCACAAACCCCCCTGAAATCAGGTCCTGAGCACGTGCCCGCGTGACTCTTAGAGCAGGGACAGATATTGCTGCCTTGGGATGCTCTTGGGGAGACAGAGAGCATTGCTAACAGGAGCTGAGGAGCTGGCTTGGGCCACTATCTTCTCAGAAACAAGCCTGGGAGCCGCTGCGCAGACCCACGGAGGTTGTGTGAGGCGCTGGTGCCCTGCCAGGATCAGCAGAAAGCAGCTGTGGGAGCTGCTGCACCACGTACCCCAAGCCCCAAAACACTGACACGGCATCGTGTCCGTGAAGCTGCTGTCGGGGAAGAGAAACAGCTGTGAGGAAAGTGGTCTCAGCCTTAAGAGTTTGGGTGATGTTTCTCCAACGCCTAAAAATCAACAGGAAAAACAGATTTGCAAGAGGATTTAAGAGGCATCAAGTTGCCTGGATACCACATCCTCTAAGTACCCAAAAAGTAATTATAACGCAAGAAATCTGTCTCGGCTAAGCAGGTGGATGGGAAATTGGAAATCCATTTGAGAGAGACTCTCTGCTTTCTAACAAGACAGGTCACAGCTCACCCCTGTTGGCAGCAGCCACGTGTGCGCTCCTGCTCCTGACCCTCCCTGCCGGCACCGGCGGAGCCCAACGCAGCATTTCCCTGACAGTCCCAGCTCGTATCGCCCACATACCTCATCCCCAGCTCCCCCAGCACCCTCCTGCCTGTGCAACCTTCCACTTGCACAGCCATGGGTGGCAGCAGCTAATGTCCACACCAGCTCACCCTCCTCCATGAGATGCAGACAGACGTTTGAGCAGGGCCTGTTGGCACAGGACAAGGAGGGATGGTTTGAAACTGAAAGAGGAAGATTTAGGTGGGAGAAGGATTTTTGATGCTGAGGGTGGTGAGAGCCTGGCCCAGGCTGCCCTGAGAGGTGGTCACTGCCCCATCCCTAGAGTCATTCCAGGGGAGGTTGGATGGGGCTCTGAGCAACCTGCTCTAGTTGCAGATGTCCCTGCTCCCTGCAGGGGGGTTGGACCAGGCGACGTTGGAAGGTTCCTTCCCACCCAAACCAGTCTGTAATTCTATCACAGAAACACGATTCAGGGCTCCCTACAGCTCCAGGCACCCACAGCCCTTCTGATGCAGTATGTGCCAGGTGCTTGGACAGATGAGGTGGCTGCAGCAGCTCCAGGCTGAGCCTGGGTGGGGATTTCCTAAAGCACCACCTAAAAGCACCCACCTCTCCAGAGCAGAGCCCGACGGTGCATGGCCTGGCAGGATAATTAGGACTACAGAAGCCTTTTGCTGCTGTAATTGTTTCTGCGTGGCCCGGGAGGCGATGGGGTGTGCTGGAAGCAAGAGAGGTTTTGCTGAAGCATGAAAAGAAAAGCCATTTAGTTTAGGTAACAGCTCCAGAGCTTTAAGGGTCAACAAACAGAGAACTCTAGGAAAATACTTTTCAGGGCAGGCCAGTCTGGAGACAGGAGAGGAAAAAGGAATCGAGACAATGCATTTATTAAGTGGCCAATTTCCTCCCTCCCAGCCTCTGTCTGCCCCTTTTCAGCAACGAAATTGAAACCACAGAGAAGAATTAACGGCGGCACAGGCGACGACAGTGGGAGGGAAAATAAAGACAGGGGAATGCAATCGAGACAGGGAGTGTGAACTGCAAGGAGTTGCAAAAAAGGCAAAAGGAAGGGGTGGGAAGCAGAAAAGGGGAGGAAGAGCCCGGTGGCAGTGAGGTCCTGCCTTGGGAATGCTGTTCTCTGTTCGGACACACAGGCTCTTTCTTCTCATTCACCAGGAAACTTCCAACCGGGGATCCCTCCTTTCCATGCAATATTTCCTTCTACAGCAAGCCTCATAATTCTGCATTTCTGAAGTCGATGTTTTTGATGGGATAAAGGGCAGGTTGGGACCACTCCCTGTGTACACCAGCTCATTATAATGCCGTGATAGGCTCTGCTGCCTTACTCCAGCCAGGGAGATCTCCGAGATGTGCTGCGTGTAGGAGTAACCCTACAGCAAGGGGTGACCTTGACCCAGATGATTTCTTCTTTGTTGATATTTTTTTTTTCTCTTTTCACCTCTCCGCAGCAGTTTCTGGTTTTCAAAGGCAAATTCTGCCTCCAAAGAAATGAACTGCCAAACGTTTATCACAACTTGCCTGGAGGTATGTAAAATACAAGAGGAAATCTCTCCCCCCTCGCCTCCCACCGCACCCTACCCTGAACACAAGAGGAAAAGTCATTTGAGTGATCTTAGCAGAATCAGAACAAGCATTTAGTGGTCTTTAAGGACCCATAAAACACTTCACTAGTTTGCTGTTTTATATCTTGACTATCTTCTACATTAGCCATTTAAATTAAAACATTTATAATTAATTGTACAAATCATTTCCTCTCACCCCCTTTGGGGACTGGAGCGCGTAAGCCTTCAGTAAATTTTAGTCTCTTAAGCCACAGGGGTATCCATTTCTTTTATAGGGCTTATTTTCCTGCAGGGTGGGAACCAAGGGCAGGCAGAGAGCAGTTTTAACTGGAAAATCAATCGATGGGAAAGACAAATTAACGTGGATCTTTTCAAAAGGGGAAATGAAAAAGAGAGTTTGGCACTAGGAGCCTGTCCGACAGGAGCTGCCGCATGAGCCGGCAGCGATGCAGGCAGGGATGCAGGCAGGGATGCAGGCAGCCCTTGTGGCATTGCCAGGTGCAGGAGCCACAGCCAGGTGCTGGACAACACCTGCGGCCACTGTAGAAAACTGTCCTCAAATTTTGGAAGTGCTGCGGTGGTGAGAAGTCCGGAGCGGTGTGACCTGCTGGGCTCCCGTGGTGTCAAGAGCTGCACCGGGGCAGCCCCCAAGAGTGGGGAGGGAGAAAAGGGAGTGGAATGCCTGTGGGTGGGGGCTTGCCAGGAGAAGGGGAGGCTGGAGCTGAGCGCAGACACGGTGGCACAGTCCTGCCCCAGCCTCGTGCGAGGAGAGGGACACGCATGGCACTGGGACGCAGGACAGTGAAGGCGACACGTTGACGTGCAGGGTTATCTCAGCTGGGAACTCTGCCTGCAGAGCACAGAAGATGCAGGTCGAGGGCTAATTCTGCCTATCGCTTCCAAAGAGCTGCTTTCAGATAAGAAGCTTAAACAGAAGGATTATCTGGGCAGCATGATCTTCCCCGTCCTAAAGCTGCTGCTGAAGACAACATCAGTAAGACCCGGCGATGCCAGGAAACTGGGCGCTCCCTGGACAGAAGATGTTCCAAACAACCCTGCCCAAGACATCCCAGTTGGGGGTAGGGGGGTGTCTCTGTGGCAAAGCTCCCATCCAGAAGAGGAGGGTTGGGACCATCGCTGCAGACTGGCCACAGCAGGACCTGGGGTGCAGGCAGATGCTGCCCTGGAGCTGCATGTTGGGGCAGGGATGCACTTGCAGAGCGCCAGCAAAAGGAAATCGAAGGAAAGAACCAGGAGGAAGACAGCAAATTAAAATCAGACCAAGGCTCAGAAATCCTGTAATGAAGAGAACCAAGAACAGCCAGGCTCTGGCAAGGGCAGGTCGGTGCTCTCATGCTGGCTGGCAAGCGGAGAGCAGTGTCCAGGCAAGCAGGGGATGAACAGAGGGACCAGGAGCAAGGGGGAATGTAACTGGCCCAAGACACACCACACATGGGACTGCTCCATGTGGGTTAAGAGATGGGACAACCCCTGATCAGGCTCAGGAGCCAGGCCTGAGTGTCCCGGGACGGCTGGTCTGGGTGGCCTCTCTCAGCCAGGCTGCCCAGAGAGGCAAAGGAGCTCTGGAAGAGCCCCAGTCTTTGCAGAAAACTGTTTATTTTGATGCCCTGGAAATGCCTTTGTCAGTAGATCTATTCTTTCATTGTGAAAAAGCCCATTAGCTTCTGCTTTCTACTTCTATGGGAATTTATTCCTCCATCAGATCTTCAATATAAAAGTGCTTCCCTTACGGAGATTGATACCGTGTATATGAAAAGCTCCTTGTGCCTCTGGGCCAGGCGGTCCCTTCCCTGAGGAGGGATGAAGGATGGCTTTGACAGCAAAGCACTGAACAGCTCCAGAAGATGAAATCTCAATTCCAAGGTCTGCTGTGACATCCCGGTGACCTTGGGCTGTCACTGAGGTACCAAGGCGGCGCAGGGCGCGCCGAGCTCTTGGCAGGATGGCAGTCCACAGGCAGCGCCCAAACCTCGTTTCCCTGCACAGACCCCATGCAGGGGAACGTCCCTTGGCGAGGGGGCTGGTAAAGCTTCAAACCTCATCCCCTGCTGCTCAGCAGGCCAAGAGTGAGAACAAACCTGCGGGTCTCAGGCTCAGCTCTGGGGGGTCCATCAGTGCCCTGGCTCTTGGCCGGCGCTGGAGGGGAGTGTGGTGGGCAGCTCTGCTGAGCCACGAGCTGAGCAGGGCTCTGCAGAACTGGTGTGAGGTGGTGACTTCAGCCCCAGCCAAGCAAAATTAAGCCCTTACTCTCTGTTCAGCCAGCTAATGAGGAGGTAAAGCCACGCATGGCATTTGACAGATTTTTGTCCCTTTGCTTGAACCCAAGTAGCATCAACACGTTCAACACCCCCTGGAGTACCCACGAGTCCCTCTGGACACACCGGGCTGCCTGTGACTGCTCCAGTACCAACAAATGAATAACAACGGGAGGAGAAACATGCTCAACCACCTGCAGGTATCTCCTCAGCTGGCAGAGCGAGCAGCAGGCTGGGGCCAGCGTGCTCGGGCCAGGCACAGAGAGAAACTTCTTCAACAGCCTGAATGCAGAGGGAGGGAGTGACACCTGCCTTTGATGGCTCTGGTGTCCCCCGTGCTGGGCAGTGCTGGCACAGCACAGGGGGCTGCTGTGATGTCTGGGAGCGGTGAGGGTCCTCCTCTTGCCTGGGCACCCCCTTGAACACCCAGAGATCAGCCTGGTCCCATCTTGCCCAGCCAGCCCTTGGCCACCACTGGGCTTCTCTGACCAAAAGACAGCACTGGTGTGGATATCAACCCCCTCCCTCCCGAGCAGAACCCTCCCTGGCTCCTCCTGCACCCAGATCCCCTCATCTCTCCATGCCCAGCGCAGCTCCCATGCTCCTGGCTCACAGGGAGCAGCGGCCTCGCAGAGCTCCAGCTCCTGCAGCGGGGACCAGGGTGAGATTAAAATAATAAACAATAATCATTTGCTCAGGCCGTTACAGAATCACATTGCCATGGTAACCGCCTGCCAGCAGCGATGCTGCCTCGTTGGTGGGGAGTATTTCCTCGGGACGGATGCCAATTTCTCCAGCGGGACCCCAGTGCAGCTCATGGCTGCTCAGGGAAAGGTCGTCATGGGACTGGGTCGGGGGGGGAGGGTGACGAGGACAGTTGGTGACAGAGACAGGAGCCAGCCCTGAGTGCCCACACACACCTACTGTGGAGGGAAGAATCACAAACAGCCGCATCGGAGCTCTCCGGACACCAATGTGTGACGTGGAGGCTTCTTTAAGGCCAAGAGACAGAACAAATTCTCACCAGCAAAGAGCCCTCATGTTGCTTTTAATTATCAGGAAAGGTCCCGAAGCATCACAGCCTGGTTAACTTCAGCTGACGGAAACACATTTGTCACTACCCCACTATTTTAATATTTATTTTTTTTTTCCTTCCTGCATGTTTTTTTTCCTCAGAGCAAACCAGCTGGAGACACAAATCCCCAGGGGTCAGGGGAGTGGGCAGGGCTGTGCTACCCCCAGACAACCTTGTCCCACTGCTGAGCCACGACTCAGGCAGGCTCTGGGCTGGGGAATCTCTCCTGGCTCAGTGCTCCTCTGAACCATGGTGTCCTGGAGCAGGGGGTCACGTCACTGCTGCCTCCCTTTTTATCTGCCCAGAGTCAAGTTTAATACGTGACAGCTTTATACCAGCCACTCTCAATTTAATCATCAAAATACCTTGCAGGGGATTAACTGCCAGTTTCCTCTCTTAATCACTATCGATATAATGAGATGACAGTCGACTTCGCAAAGAGCAGGGGAACGTGTTTGTCAGGAGGGCTTTCGCCACCACTGTGGCTTCCTCTCCACCCGGCAGAGGCCTTGGAGCTCACCTGAGACCGAGGGGATTCAGCTGCGGAGGGGACGGGAGCAGGGTCACAAGGGCAGGTTTCCAGCCCTCCTCTCACTCGTGGCTCTGACCGGCGCAAGGAGGATGATTCCAGCCTCGATCCCTTACATTGCATCAAGTACCGGGACCTGGGACCAACGCCGGGGCTACGCACCAGCAGGGCAGCCTCGGTGGGGGGCACATCTGTGACGTGCCCACAAGAAGCCAGACTCACGCCCTCAGAGTTGGCAGGAGAGCTCTGCCCACCTCTTCAGCTGCCATTCCCCTGCCCAGCACACAGAGAGCCTGCCAGGAGGGCTGCTCTCCCCTCCCCTTCCAATCACTTTCAGCTTCCAAAAAAAAAAAAAAAAGAAATATTTCACCAAGCCATAAATCCCTTGATACAAGAAACACTCAGGCAGCAGGAGAGCGCCAGATTCAATCCTCAGATAGTTTTGCTTCTTTTGTTCTGGCAGGATGATGCTTTTCAGAGAGGACGGCTTCCCGTGGGAAGGATCCAGCCCCACCCTCACTTCCTGTCCTGCCAACACCTGAGCCCACGGATATCACCCCAAATCCCAACCCCAGGAGGCTTCTGCCACCTACAAGAAGCCAGGAAAGGCTGTAAACTCAGGTCCCTATTTACCCACTTCCCGCTGGTGGAAGCCGGGTTCCTGACATGGAGAGGAGAGCCCTGCTTATAAATCATATTTTGCCCAGATTTAGAGGAGAAAGGAGCTATTAGGAGTAATAGATCAGAAGTGACACGGCTCATTATTACGAGGTGAGTCTGAGTTGCAGACAAGGGCAAAGTTAATAAAAAAACGTATCCAATCCACAATGGTAACTTTAATTGTTACCACTAATGAAGCCTCTTTAGGATGGATTATGTATCTGGCACTTCAGATGCAGCCCTCGATTCATCTTCCACCTCGGATGTCTCATTGCATCAGATCCAGAGGCAGAGGGAGGGCTTTTCCCCTTCTGCTCAACAACAAGTTGAAAAACAAATTCCATGTAATCCCTCAGCCAAGAGGTCCGGCTGTCCAGGGCAGGGACTCCATGGAGATGCTCACAGGGGGCATCTCACCTCCCCAGCATGGCCTGGAGCTGCTGAAGGACCTGCAGCTACATCCTTGGCACTGCAGGACCTGCTCGAGGGCAGCCACCTCCCCACCTTTCCCTCACTATTCCCAGCTCCAACGGCCACCCAGGCGGCTGCTCAGGACCCCGGGAGGTGGCCGGCGGCCGTGGCCCTGCCCTGGATCAGCCCCCTCCTCCCAACCGCTTTTCTAGGCACACTTCTGGAATTAAGGACAAATTGTAATTACTTTCCTCGGTAACAAAACCTTTGGAGGAAAGGGCTAGTGATAGATTTCAGGTTTTATCGGAGCTGACAAGGAGCATTACTCACGCTGCACGGGAACTGGCACCTCGTCAGACACGGAGGTCTGCGGTGACCATCCCCTGGGGCACCGACAGACACCGGGATCTATTTTTTTTCTTAATATGAGAATTAAGCACGTTGTCTTGTTCAGTTCCCTCGGCCCTGCAGAGCAGCGAGCGCAGCCCCGGCACATCGGCCGTGCTGGGCACACTGGGCTGTGCGGCACGAGCAGCCACCTCCTCCTGCCCCAGAGCAGGAGCTGTGCTGTAGGAACACCCGGCTTTGCTCCAGCAGAGGATGAAGCCACAGCACAGAGAGACAAGTGACCTTCACGAAGAGCAGACCAAGTTTCCTACAAGTTTCCTACAAGAACACCACCACACCGAACTACGGCTACCAGGGAGGACGCAGAGCCTGTCACTGCAGCCTGATCCTGCTTTGGGGCCAGAGCAATGGATTTTAGGATCCCTGTCTCCTCATTTCCTAAGGTCACATTAACAAGACTGTCCCCACAAAGCATTTGAGGTTCCACCCACCTGCCCAAAGCACCCACATCCCATCCCTACGCCCGAGCCAAGCGGGAGGCAGGCCGTGCATTTCACAGCACCGGGAGGAGTCCCAGCATCGCGCGGCCGCATCACCAGTGACCACCCGGAATCGGCAACAAGATGCTCTTGGATGTGGGCAGTGTCCACATAACCTGCTCTGAAAGGGGAAAGCAGCTGTCCCAGCACGGAGCTCATTTACTGCAGTAGCCGGTGCCGCCGGTGTCAGTAATTCTCTCCCGTTGAGGCTCCATTTAGCGGGACGTGCTCATGCATTATGACGACTTCGTCATGAATTATAAGGCTGCTGCAGCCTCCCCCAGAGCAGGGAGCCGTTAGTCACCCAGCCTCAAATGGGATCATTCTCCCTTTTGTCCCCATTTTCCCTTCCCAGCAGCGCGGTACAAACAGCTTCTCAGTGCACAGGCAAGTCAGGGTAGAGGAATTAATTGTGAAGATGATTACTCGGCATTCAGGTGGGTGCTACAACCGTGCCCTGAGGGATTATCCCATTGTCCTTTAGCAGGACACAACTGGTGCTGGCTGGAGCAGGGAAACAGGGGCTGGCAGCCCCGAGGAGTCCCCCCCAAACCCCTTCCCAGCACAATGAAGGTGCACTGAACATCCCACAGTGTGTCAGAACCTGAGCATCCCACTGTCTCCAGCTTTGCTCATCCTCAAAATGGAAAACTAAAACCACATTGAGTAATGGGAGCCACTGAAAGTCTGAGATGGATGGATCCATCTCATCTTCATCTGTTGTCTCCATCATAGCACTGGATTTTACCCCCGAGTCCCTTTAAATAGGGCTGTTTGCTTTCCATTGAAGAGGGTAAAGAGGAAAAAAAAATCGATTAAAAAGAAAAGGAGGTGAAAGGGGGAAAAGGATAATTATGTTCCACAAAAATTAAGGAAAAGAAAAATGATGTAACAAAATTACTTCTCATATAACAGGGTATTTTATAATGGACCTTTAAAGCATTCCATCAAGTAAAACCAACACATTTATTTCAAGTGGTAAAAAGAAGAACCTTCAATCAATCAGAAAACTTCATTTTCACACTGTAATGAATTCGATTGACCTTTGTGTTGCAAAGATTTGGTGGTTGAGGCACCAGGGGAGCCTGGGCTGAGACACGGTGTTATGTCTGGGGGTGTCCATTTGCTGATTCCAGGCTGCAGGCCACCCCCAGGCAATGGGGCTGACAGGAGGAGATGCCCTTTGGAGCTGCAGTCCTACTCTGGGGCTCTGGATTTAAGGAATCTTTAAGGAGACTTCAGAGCGGCACTAGGGGTAGGGAACGGCCACCGTGGTGAGAACGGGCATCACTGGGAACTCACTCAGAGAGGGATGCTCCTCGATGAAATCCTGAGATTAAACCTCTGCTCTCAAAGCAATTATTACCAGCTAATGTGAGCTGGGAACTGGCCTCTCCCTTCCCACTGATTGAAATCCCATCTTGTCCCCCCAGGTTGCAAATGGAAGGGCATTCACTTAGAAACCCATGAAAATCAGAGATGAAGTCTGTGGATGGGGAAACTCAAGACACAAGTGTTTGGGATGCATCGTGAGCCCACGCAGAAGTGGAGCCAGAGGGATGTGGGATATCACACAGGTCCAACTCTCCTGCACTGGTATCTGCACCAGTGGGAGAACAAGCTGCCCCACATTCCGTGTCAGGTCCCTGAATCACCCAGTGACATCAAACAGTCCCACTCCACCACCAGCTCCTGCCCAGACTGGTCCCAGCCTCAGGGTGGCTCTCTGAGGTGCAGCAGCCTCCCCCAAATCCCCAAATCTCTGCTGCTCACGGAGGGAACCTGCAGCCCCCAACAGCCTGTTCTCTCGAGTCATCTCCTGGATAAACAGCAGAGCAAGTACTAATAAAAATGGTGGCTAAAAATACAGAAAAAGCATTTATTATCGAGCGAAGAATCCCGTGAATTGCACCCGGGCTAATTAACATTTATACAAAGTGCACTCATCACAAACATACATTAACCTTTGAAGCATATATAAGAGCAATTGGGAAGTATATAATGAGAGCTGAGAGACACCGGAGCACTGCACTTCCCTACTGAAAATGCCACCCTTGCCTCCACTCAGTTGAATTTTGAAGCAGTTTCCCCACAACCGCCAGTTTTTCAGCACTCCCAAGGTAGGTCCTTGACACCCCCACTCCCCCTCAGCTCCCCTTTCCTGGTCAGGGCTGAGGGGGAATTGCCTGCCCGGTGCCTGGACCCTGCCCAAAACTCTTCATCCCTCTTCCCCCTGCTATTCCACCACGTTAGGACCCCAAGAAGCAGCGAGCGGCTCTCATGGTGACCCGCGACGGAGCGCTCGGGAGAAAAATGACGGATTTTGTCCAAGATTTAAATTAAACCGGCAATCGATATTGCTCCTGAAAGCAGAGAGAAGAGCAGCCATGATGCCGAGATGGCCTTAACGATTCCAGTCAGCAAAGTCATTAGCAAAGTTACTTCCCTGGCGCTTTGGGTTTTTTTTAAATTATTTATAATTGGGATTGGTGTGAGAGACCCAGCATCCTCGAGGAAAGAGAGAAACATGAAAAACGTCTGGGCAGCGCTCGAGTTGGAAGGATGAGATGTGGTGCCGATCTCTGTGCCAGTTGGGCTGGGAGCAAGGAAGGGAGGAGGAGGAGAAAGCTTCAGAAAGACAAATTCTGCATTTCCTCACCCCGCTTACCTGTGCGGCAAGGAAATGGGTAAGTGGTCAATGTCACAGCTCATTTAACAAGGAACTAATAATGATCAATAGCCGCCCCTTGGCCTCCCCTGCCCCCGCGTCGTTAGTGGAACTGGCAGTGGGTGGTTAACGCAGTCAAATGGATGGATGGTCACTGGCCCTCAAAGATACAACTTCAGATTGAGGAAATAACGCTGTCCTGGGGGGAGAGGCACAGAGCTGCAGCCCCTAAACAGCTGGTGTTCTCACATTGTATAGCATTTTATTTTTATGTAGAGTGTAGTAACTATATACACAATAGAATCATAGAATCATTCAGGTTGCAAAAGAACCTTGGAATCATCAAGTCCAATCATTAACCCTACTCTACAAAGCTCACCCCTAAACCATATCCTCCACCACCACGACTACCCAGATATATATTTATACACACAGATGCACATAGACACCCTTGGGGAGCTTCAGGGCTCTTTGGGAGAGGGCACTGCTCCACCACGGGCCAGGTCTCCCTGCCCTAACCCGAGCGGTTCAACCAGCACGGGCCAGGATCCACTTGGAGAGCCATCCCTGAAGCCAGGGCTCCTGTTTGCTCAGCCATCGAGCAGCACTTCTGCTTTTGGTTGTGTGCAACTCCTCATAAATCCTCCCAGAGGCAACAAAAGCCAAAATCGTTTAACTCTGCGCTAACATAAGTGCGAGCAGGAAGGAGCTCACGCATGGCAGCGAGCGCAAGACTTTCCAGAGGAACAACGAGGAGCAATTACGCTTATCGGGAGCTGGGGTGGGATCCGGCACGTCTGCGGGCTGGTGCCAGCAATCACAGTTAATTTTACAAAGTCTGGATGACATATAGGGAAGATTTAGATGTTCTAATTACTCCGCTGAATACCAGGGGTGCTGCTGATGAGGGAGGCAGGCACATGCACATCCACACATATGCACTCAAAGCCAATTAAGAAAGAAAAACAGCAACAAGGAGCCTGCAGGCTCACAAGCTCTTCATAAAAAAAAAAAAAAGGTCTAAGCTGACCTACCCCTTGCTGTGAAACACAGCAACCACAAACAAGCCAGAAGACTTCTGCTGGCCAATTCCCAGCAGCTTTGCACAGGGCAGGAGAGAATTCAAGCCATCGGCTACAAAGGTTAATTTTCAGGTAATAGCATCGCAGTACCCAACAGCATCACACACAGGGGCTTCCACCCAATGTGGACCAAGAGCTGGCGCAGCAGGGAGATGCTGCTGACCAGTAAAATCCTGCCTCTCCAACCCGCTGTTTTCTTAGCTCTCACTGGGTGCCTGCAACATGCTCCCATCTCTGAACCAAAAAAAAAACCAAAAAACATCCTGAAAAGACACCACAGCCCATCCCTGACAAGTCTGCACCATCGCACTGAACTCCAGCCTTCTGCAACCAGCACCATTCGTGGACAACTCGCAGAGAACCAGCGCGGGATCACCACAGCAAATCCCAGCAACGGGCCAGCCAGGGCTGCCTGGACAAAGCTCCCGCAGAACCAGCTCCTCCCCTCAGCAGCCCAAGCACCGGCTTACCTGAGGCTGCTCCTCATGAAGTCCCAGGGCTCAGCAGGCAGCACCGGGCAGGGGGCTGAGCCACGCAGAAACACATCTCCATACACTTCTTTCTAACTTAGGACCGTAACAGCTCCATTAAACCCCCAAGTGGCGGTTTGTGTGCTTCTGGCTCAATCAGATTCTCCTCTCTCCCCAACTGCATCTTCACACCTACCCAGGCTACTCCAGGGCAGCTCCTCCATGGCCAACACCCTCCTACAAACATGGCAAAGAAATTGCCCCCAGCAGCAACATCATTGAGCACCAAGTAGGACTCACTCGCTTGTTCTTAGAGTCTTGGACCACCTGGAGCTGCTGATTTAATCACAGTCCTGTCTCCTGACTGGTCTGAAACCCACCCAGAGGCTCAAGAGAAGACTAGAAAGCTGTAAATAGGACACAGGTGCCCCTCTCTGTCCTCTTCTGCAGGCTCTGTTGGTAGCTGGTTCTTGCAGAGGAACACGGAATGATGAATTTAAAGCTATAAAAACAAAGAGGACTTTTAGTCCTGGCTGGGGGTGTGAGAATTACCCAGGAAAGCCAGCAGCAGAAATTCAGTGGTGCCTCGGTCCTGCGAGCAGCGAGATCCTGCAAGGACAGACCCGTCAGCGATGGGGCAGGGGCTGGACAAAAAGTGCAGGAAGCAGAAGTTTTACACCCTCCCTGAGCAGCAGCACTGCTACCAGCATTATTTAGTGCAGAGAGCAGCATTAATATTACTACACTTATTAATACATAAAGCTGTAGTGTTATTACTAAACCAGCTGCAAAACACTGCATTACTATTAATGCTGACGTGAATATATTAATAATACATTACTACTGCTTTGCTTTCTGCCTTACACTTCCCTGAAATAATTTTTTTTTTGCTCTAACTTTTGTTCGTGTTCGATATTTTGGCAAGTAGTTAGGTCTGATCAGTAATCAGGGCCTGATTTTCTTAGACACCAGACAAAGAGCATTTGCCTGGGAAAGCTGGAAGCTTTAACTGTGGCTCAGATTCAGGGCCGTGAGAGGTGCTGGATTTAGCGGATGGAGCTAAATCCAGAGACGGGCTCTTCGACACCACCATCAAAAAAGGCACATCTCAGAGGGTTACCCCAAAGCGGAGGCTGGGAGCGCTGCCCTGGGGGGGCTGCCACCACCTCACCCCCTCTTTCACAAGCCCCAGCTCGCCGCTCGGTGCAGCGAGTCCCGGAGTCTGCCCTGGGCACGGTGACTGAGCCCAGAGCAGCGTGGGCCACCGAGACACGGCAGCCTGGCACGTGGGCTGCGTGAGAAGAGCATCATAAATCCTGGCACCGGGTAAGTGACGTTCTGCTGGGCTTTCTCCCAAATCGCACTCATTCCTCACGCTGAAATCCTACCCTCTTTTGGCAGCAAAACTGCAAAACCGAGCAGGCACTGTTCCGCGTGCTTGTGCAGGAGGAAAGTCAGCGCGACAGGGAGTAAATGAGGCAGCACCGGGCTTTCAAGGAGTCTCAAGATTTCTTTGCAAGCAAAGTCAGGCATGATTGAGTTTAAAGTTACCTAAGGAGGAACTCGACCCTTTGAACAGCATGAGCCATTTGTCTTCCAGCCCTGGTCCAGGAGTGGAGCTGCTGAAGCCGGTCACACGGGCAGAGCAGCAGCAGAGCGGCCACATAAAACTACGCAACCTCCAGCCAGCGCTGCAGGACCATCCCAGGATGGTCCCCAAACCCCAGAGGGCTGACGAAAAGCTCCCTGCACAGTTTAGTCTTCACCTACGGCATCGGAAATCGGCCACAGTGTCCCAGTCTCACTTGATTTAATACCTAAAAATCAGGATTTCCATGGCCACACTTGTGAAACGGCCCGTGCGGGGTGATGCTTCTCCTTCGGCGCCTGCTCCTGCAGTCAGGTGATGGTGCAGAAACCTCAGCTGGTTCTCCAGCAATGCTCATGTGTGTGGATGAAAGCACAACCTGATGGACACGCAGAAGACAACATCAGTATTTCCTTCTCAGACTTGTCAGTTATGTCCCAAGCTGCTGATTTATTCTGGGGCAGGGAGGGCTTGTAATGAGTAAGGTCCTGTAATCCTTCACTGGAGGTCCTGGTCCTGTTATCCTTCGCTGGAGGTTATGGCACAGAAAGGGAGATGTCAATGAAGGGAAAGGATTTTGGGTACAGGGAAAACAGCACCTATGTAGTAAGTGCTTTAAAGATACATGGAACAAACTCTAGCCACTGAGAAAGCCAAATCCTTAAATAGAAATGATCGAAAACGTCCTAAAAAAAATCCTGAAAAATTAAAGAAAAAAATCTAAAAGTACTCAGTTGAGCTTTAACCTTGATGCCACACAGCCCAGGAAGAAACCTCTGCTGCTACTGATTTAGGTGGAAAACGCTCTGATACACTGCGGCCAGACAGCGGGAGGAAACACGAAGGTCGAGGCAGAGATCATGGCCCCGTGGCCTTCCACATTCCCTGAACACCCGGCAAAAACAACCAGAGTGGGAGTTGCTTTGAAACTCACTTTAGTCTCAAACAAGCCAGGACCTAGGGAGCTCCTTCCTATAGCTTCTTTAATTCCCAGGTTTTTTGTTTGTTTTTTTTTTTGTTTTTTTTTTTTGCAATTGGATTAGGGGGAGGAGGCAGAGGAAGAGCTGTGTGGATGGTGCGGTGGGCAGAGCTTTTCTCTACCCGCCTGCCGGCGCTGCCGGGCTCAGGAGGACCCAGCAGCTTGCAACTGGCCGAGCGTAGATACCTCAAGTTTCAAATAAAAACCTCACTTATCTTGCTGGGGAGAAAGTGCTGCCTTTTAAACGCTTCATGTTCAAACAGAAAACGCTCGTCTCAGCCTCTGAAGAGCTTTGCACAGAATGCAGCCTCATTTCTTCTCAGGGTGTTTTTCCTCCCTCACAATAAAAAACATTGGCTATCAAATATTCTGTTAGGATTTTCTTTCCTTACTGCATACACACGTTTTTACCTTTCTTTCCCTTCCATAGCTGTGCCATCGCCGAGGCTCTGACCTTCCGGAGCCCGCTGGGGCTGGGGAAGCCCTGCAGCAGAGAGGGCTGGGCAGCCTGGCCAGACTCTCTGAATCCTTAGACTTTTGGAGACAAAAGCAAGAGCAGCCTCATTTGTAGAGCTAACTGCTTTCTTGCTGGTCGCTCACAACTGCTTCACGTAACCACCGCTGGTCCCAGCGCTCCCTGTGAGTGCTGAGGATTTGTAGCGACTGGACTAACAGGGTGGGTGCTGTAACCTTGGGCTGGTGGCAGGACAGGACAGTAGAGCTGGTCCCCATCTCCCAGGCACATCTACAGCCACTCTCCTCCTTGAAGAACGCTTGGTGCTCTCTATTTTTATCCACTTTTCCGTGCACATCCCTACCTGTGCCAGAAAGAAAGAAAGAGGAAAGTTAGTTCACCTCACATTGAGAGCCAAAGGGAAGATAAAGAAAACCCCTGTTTGCTCAGAGGCAGCTCTTCAGGATCTCAAGAGTTGTTTTTCCTCCAGTGCTGCCAGTCTGGAGCGGCATCGACCACAGCTCTGGCATCGCTCATGTGGCCCAAAGGCAGCGATCCAGACCCACAGGCATGGGCATCAGCAGCCTCTTCCAGAGGGCCAGAGAGAGAATTTTGTTCTGTGTGTGCCTTGTGATCTTTGCCATCTTTGCCACTCCCTTCTTCTGGCACCAGGCATGAGGAAGGGGCTGCTCTGTGGGTTAGTGCCATGAGGTGGCACCCAACCAGGGCCATGGAGAGGAGGAAGGACCGGAGGAAAAAGGAAAGATGTCCAGGATCTGTCCCCAGAAGAGCTCTAAGAGCTCTACTCCCTGCAGCCCAGGGCCCGCGGGCAGGGCTGGTCAGCTCTGTCCACATCCCAGAGCTGCACCCTGCCTGCAACCTACAGACTGAGTGAGCTGGGGACAAGCACTGACCCTCCTGCACTTCACTAAATTAAAGATAATATCTGAAAATGCCAAAACTTGCATCGAAATCAATGGGACTTAGATGCCAAAATGCCTTTTGTGTTTGTGGCCCTCTAGGTCTTTATCTCAATTCAATATTCTTTGGAAGTCACTGTAGAGTGAAGGATAGGTTTTCATCTAAGATTTTGCTGACTAGAAGTCATGGGCTGTAGGTAAATCTCACCTGGTAATATCTTACCCGTCAGAGCCCTTTCAAAACTCTGGGCAGCACAAACATCCATCAGAGCTGACACATTAATTCAAACAGTGTTATTTTCACATCATTTAAGGCCTCTCTTCCCATTTTTGTTTTGCAATTGAAAATATTTTGGAGGCATAACACAACTGCCACCCTCACCCCGCCGTCTGGAACCAGTGCCGCGGTCCGCAGGGACTGTTCGCATTCCAGTTGGGATAAAGCATGTGAAGGGGTCTAGGTTTAATCCCACTCAAATATGCATTTTGCTTAGGATAAAAGAAAAAGTAGGGCATTCTCGCTGAAACAAATCAAGCCCAGGTGATGATGACAGCGGCAGGAGCCGCTTCACACCTCGGGGCATATGCAGGGGATAAGGACAAATCATAGGAGCTGGGAGCAGAGTCAGGCTCTGGTTACAAGTAGTGCAGCCAGAGCAGGATTAACGCCTCCATTTAAAAGAGATGGCAGCCTTAGTGCTTTCCGACAACCCCCAGTCCTCACATAGGAGCGGGGACTGGGAAGAGGCAGCATCTGCTCTTCGCTAGGAAGAGGTTCACTCTGGAGACACGTTAAGACTTAGAAGAAAACCAGTGGCTCATGCAAATAAGCCTCAATTGAGGAGCCCCTTCTCCCAGGTAACTAGTGATAGGACAAGAGGAAATGGGTTTAAGTTGCACCAGGGGAGGTTTAGGTTGGATATCCGAAAAAGTTTTTTACTGAGAGAGTGGTAAGGCCTTGGAACAGGTGCTGGAATCACCATCCCTGGACACGTTCAAAACGTGTGGATGTGGCGCTTCAGGACATGGTTTAGGGGTGACGATAATGTTTAGCAGACGGTTGGACTTGATGATCTTGAAGGTCATTTCCAACCTTAGTAATTCTATGATTCTATAAATGATGCCAAGACTCGGGGCAGGGGGTGAGCAGGGCAGGAGAGGCTGGTCCCAGCCTGTCACCAGCAGGCCCTGGCAGCCGAGCTCCACGCTGCTCCCTGGCAGAGACGGTTCTCGGATGCTGCTACTGCCGGGCTATGCCCAAGGGAGCCCTCCTCACAAAACTGCTGCCTGCCAGGACTCCAACGGCTCTCCCCAGAATTAGATCTGGATTGAGAAGTATCACAAAGGCCCAGCTGCCGGCCAGAGGGGAGCAGATGCGGACTCTGAAGTGACTCACTCATCCATTCAAGCGCCCAGCAGCTCACCCTCAGCAAGGAGTTCAACCCCACAGCCTTTTAAAACCAAACTGGCTTCATCCTCACCGGCTAAAATCCTGCTTCCTACATTTATAACAACCTGCTGCCTCCTCTCCGGAGCCCCGTGCGTCGAGGTCGGCCCTGCTGAGGACTCAGTGGTACCTGCAAGATGTGCTGGGAACCTTCAAAGGCCACACGGAAACCTCAGTGAAAGGCTGGACCTCCCCTCACTTTCTTTGCTTACCCCTCTTCTTCGGCGAGGTTTCAGCTAGATTTGGAACAACCTGAAAAAAATAATCAAGATTTCTTTGAGGATCTGCTTTCCTTTTCCCAGTTTCAGGCAGAGAGACACAAAATGTGTCCTAGATGGAAATTCAGGGGTGGGCCATCATTGTGGTTCAACCAGAAATCAGCACAAAAGGCTGCTTCCCTTGTGGGGAGAAGATCCGGTGTTCCAACAGTCGTGGACTGAGGTCTTCTCATTCTCTGTCTCCTGATGAAGCTGCCCTGGAGCTGCTAAACCCTGCTCGAGCGCACTGAGAGACAGACACCAACGTGAGCTTCCCAGCCAGGGAGACAGCCTGATACAGCTTGCTGATGACAGGCAGAAAAGTCAAATTACTGAAAATGTAATCTGGAAGTTAAAACATGGGGACATGTTAAATGAAAAATTAAGCATTTATTTTTGTAACAATGATTTTTTCATCAGTTAAAAAAATGTTCATTTTGAACACCTTTTTTTTTCCAGCAGGGGAAAAAAAAAGAAGCACAGTATATAATAAACATTTCCCTGTTAAAAAAGTTGATTTTGATGCAGCTCCATATTTCATTGGTTCAGCAGTAACTGCTCTGCCATATATTTGGATGAACATTTAAGGAAAAATAGTTTGCTGAGTTTTTTCTGCTCCTGTGAAGTATCTGGTGAAGGGTCTGAAGAAGGAGTGTGGTGAGGAGCAGCTGAGGGAGCTGGGCTTGTTCAGCCTGGAGAAAAGGAGGCTCAGGGGAGACCTTCTGGCTCTCCACAACTCCCTGACAGGAGCTTGGAGACAGGGGGGCATTGGGCTCTGCTCCCAAGGAACAAGGGACAGGACAAGCGGAACCGGCCTCAAGTTGCCCCAGGGGAGGTTGAGGTTGGAGCTGAGGAACAATTTCTTCTCCTCCAGGGTTGTCCAGGCCTGGCCCAGGCTGCCCAGGGCAGGGCTGGAGTCCCCTTGATCCCTGGAGGGGTTTCCAAGCCCTGGAGATGGGGACACAATCGGCTGGACACCGACCCTGCCGCCGCCGCTCACCGCTGGGTAAGCAGACACGATTTACAGCTGCCCGGGTTGTACCCAGTTACCCAGCCACGTCGCCTCGGCTGCCTGCTAATTCCACAATTAACTTAAACAAGCGTAAAAGAAAGGCTATCAAGCTGAACTGTCGGACAAACAGGAGAAGAGATGAAATGAAGGCACGGCCGACGCTTCGGGGCACGCAGCTCTGGCCTGGAAGATGGGACACTCGGTGCTCGCAGGCTTCTGGCGTGGGAAAATTCCCGGCTTGTGCCTCAGTTTCCCCATGGCCATGAACCCCAAATGGCTGCCAACCTGAGGCATTGCCCAAAGGCTGAAGGGACCTTTTGCAGAGTGACACCGGCAGCGCTGGGCTCAGGAGGTTGTATGGGGTGCTAAGCAGGGCAGGACCACTCCTGCGCCCTGCTGAAGGTGGTTCTCCTGTGCCATGGCCGCTGCTTTCTCAGCTGCCTGTTCTTGGAAGGGCACAGACATCGCTGCTCCACAAATACATGCTTGCAAATAGACATTTTATGACTCTTTTTTTTTTGCTCATACTTTATCATTTAATACAAAACATTCTTTTGTCCTAAGAACCAGAAAGGAGCTCTCGGATCCACTCACTTTCTCATCCCTTTGTGCGGTACCTCACGGCAGCATTATTCCGGCCTCAAACGTTTCCAATGAGAGGGGATATCAAAGCAGGTTTGGTTTCCTGTGCGAGCTTTTAAAACGCCTTGTGGTTTCTCAGCACATTTTCTTCTCTTTGTGTGGTGCATCTACCTCCCTCCTCTTCTTTTCTTCTCCCCAGGAAGGCTGAGATTTCTTTTTAAAAAAAGAAAAAGGATTTTTTTTTTCCCTTCTTTGTTCCGCTGCTACTTCCTAAACGATTCCTCCTTCCTCTCCTGGGCCCCTGCTGCCTTCTCCCTGAGGCAGCACAAAGGGTGAAACTCCCGAGGTCTCTATGGACAGTTGGAGCCCTTCCCACGGGCTCGGGCTGGCAGTGGGTCGTAGGCAGGACTGGCACAGACAGAGGTGAGCAACCCCATCCAGCACTGGGGCACCCACGGGCAGAAACTGGGGAAACCAGCCGGGATACGATGGCAGGAGTTCCCTGGCTCCGTGCTCCTGGCAAAAGAGGTGAAGCTTCTGGGTTAGCCCCCACAGATATGTCTCTCCTGGTCCTGCCCATGTGTTGCTACCCAACAGCATCCTCAGCTGGGCAGGAGAGGACCACGGGAGTCGGGGCACGGGCAGAGCTCTGCCACGGGATGGGTGCTGGATGGGCTCTGCCGTGCCCTGACACCTTAAACAGCAAGGATATGATCTCTGCCAGCTACTATAAAGCAATTAAGAAATAATTTCCAAGAGCAGAGTGCCTTTAGCATCTCGTACTTGGTAACCCCAGCAGCACCTCGAGGTTCGGTGCATTGTCTCAAGTCAGGCTGATTTGCTCTGGCAGTGATCAAATGATCTTAATGATCTGTCAGGCAGCTGTCACATCCAAATCTGTTTATGATGAGGACCAGGAAGCATAAAGCAATTCATTTAGTTTGTTTACCATCAGGACGGGCTTGGACACCCCAGAGTCATTAAAAGAGGAAAAGGCCTCTCAGAAAAGCTTGAGCTATCTGATTACAGCAGGCGCCATGAGCAGGCTTCCTCCAGCCCAGCAAAAGGCTTTCAAAGTACATAAATCAAAAACTACAGCAGCGTGAAATTTGAGCAAAGCAAGCCAAATTAGGTGTCCAAAGCCCTGGGCACTGGGGTTTTTCTTTAATAGCTTTGATGACCTTTAAGGGTGGGTAACCTCTCGGCATTTGTGCGGCTTCTCCGCGGATACTCTGCACATGTGAGTGGGCTGGGAGAAGAGGGAGCGAGGGGGTGCTAGGAATGGGAATCAGACTTTGAATCAAAGCTCCCAGGAGAACTGGAGTGCCATGGGGACATACTGAAAAAGCTGACGGCCTTCAACTCATCTTGCAGGTCCTGGGGACCTTGGGAAGTCCAGAGTGAAGACAGAGGTGGTGGTCAAGGAGGAAGAGGATGGTAGGAGAGCAGAGGTCCTTGAAGCCCCTTAATAGAGGTGCCAAGGTCCAGCTCTGCTCCTGGTCACAGAAATCGATGCAACACCCCCCACTGAAGCCTCGGGGCTCTGTTATTTTCAGCCTGGGACTGACACACAGACACAGCACCTAAGCTTGGGCAGAGGAAGTTCTGGTGTCACGTTCCAGTGAACAACACCCTCTCGAACCAACTGGCACGTCCCGAGGAGCTCAGCTTTGCTGGAGCCCTCCCAGCCACCTCTCTAGGAGTGCTAAAGCAGTTCGCAAATCTGCACCTCATCTTCTATTCCATTTAAATGATCTACCATCTTTAGCAGGGCTGAGCCTCTCCAGAGCCTGTATCCAAGGCAACGAGAGCTACCAGGGAAAAAATGGATCCAAGAAGTTATTAAAATCACAATATCCTTTCTGAGCAAGGCAGAGATAATGAGCCCACGTTACTCTGGTTCCCTGCACCATGGGCTGGCTACCAGCCACCTGCTGGGTGAAGCTCCCTGGCTGGTTACCAAACACCAGCTTTGCGGAGGCATCCGAGGTCCTATAGATACCGCCCGGCACCTCCGTACTTCCAAACCCACAAAAAACCACAATTTATTCACTACCTGTGGAATCAGCCTCCGGCGCAAGGCAGCAGCGTTTCTAAGCGTTAGGAAGGGGCCTGTATTTCAAATTTACAGACATTTAGAGAATTTCAAGATGTTGAGGAGCCTGTACTTTTGCAAAGAGGAAAATGTGAAACGCTGCCCTGGCTTCCACGTAGCGCTCGTAGCATCTCAGGCCCCGTGTACCGTGGGCGAGGCGGGGACCCTGGGGTTGCTCCCGGGTCCATCCCTTTTGGCACGTTCTTCCCTCTTCTCCATTCAGCAGCAGAGAGGTGGGGAACCCAGAGCTGAACGCACCGACGTCCCTGAAGTTTCTGCGTCGGGCAATACCCTGAGTAACTCCCAGAAAGAGCCGCCCAAAGCGGCGCCTTTGCAGAGAGGGCGATGCCGGGGTGTTAGAGGTGAGGGGCCGTGGCAGGAGGGCACCGATGGCTCTCCCGGCTTTGCCTACGGGGCTGCACGTCGCTGCTGCTGCTGCTGCAGTAATGAATCACTTCTGTGTGTGTCGCTAAGCGCTTTATAAATCCCAGGATTAGGAGAACATGTCAAAACGCTCACACTCTGCGTGCGCTTGGCACGAGACAAAACCTCCCGGAGTCAGACTGAGAAAAAGACCGCGGAGTAATTTGTTTTGATGTCTCAGGGCTCCAGATCCTCCTGCTCTGTCGCAGGACAAGCTCCCGCTGATTTTACAGCGAAGGACAGCTCTGCCTTGCAAGCTCAAAGTCAAAATCTGGGATTATCTTTCCCCTCCGCCTCTCCGGAGCAACGCGCGACGTTCGAGATTTGATTTGCAAAGAGATTGTGCAAACATTTCTCTTCATCCGACCCTCCGTTTTGAGCCGCTCAAAGATTTTAAAGCAAAACGCTGATCTCTCCCGGGATTTATACTGAAACCAAAGGCGTCAGCTGAGCATCGGTTCCATAAACCACATCCATATTTGCTCAGAAAAAGGGAGCAAATTCTCTTCAAGACGAGCCCACGAGCAGCAGGCGGCCAGAGAACTGAGGTGATCAGTGGAGAGGCTGCCGGTGATTTCAGCAAATCCCCAGCAAGTCTCGGTGAACAAGATCTGAGTTTTGCACTTTGCACCAGCACAGGGCACCCGTGACCCATCACAACTGCAGCCGAACAGTGTTTGCCTTGTATAATTATGACGCCAGAACAACTGAAACGTTTTATGATGTTCCTCAGCTTGCAAAATTCTACCAGTGTAGGTTTTAAAATGACGATTAACCAAAATTCACAGCCTCAATCACTGACTCATTAATTCAGTGGTTTTTAGCGTATTTTTCAAATGAAATGTTCAGCAAAGACTATTTATTCATTCTTCACTGCTTTCTGGCTGTAAAAATAACCAAATTAAATTTCACTCTCAAATTCAAACAAGACTTGAGCGGCAGAGGCAGTCAAAACAAGCACAGAACGGCAAAACTGTTCATGACATTTACCCACCCATTCCAGATCTGAACTCAAGGCTTTGATCACCGGGTTAGTTTGGCAAATCCTGGATGAATAACAGGAGCAAAACCCCCTCATTAGAAACGTTTGACCTTTTTTCCTTGGTTTTCCCTCTCTCCAAAATCAAAACGTCGATGGAAATACTTGTCAAACAATGAATAAACCTGGCTTTGGGTTGGGTTTCTTTGCACGTTTCTGCTATAGAGTCCCTTTAAGCTGTGGGTACTTCACTGCAGCGCTGGCCCCGCTCTGGTGGGTGCTGGGGACCCCCATCACGGCAGGACCTGGCTCTGCTTCCCGTCCTGCACCGCAGCCACGTCCCCCTACGCTCCGCAGAGCCCTGTACCAGCCACAGGGTTGCTTCTCTAAAGAGATGATCACAGCGATGCCTCAAAGGCCCAAACCTCTACTCGTTTGTTTTCCTTTCATCCTCCCCGAGTTACAATATTTATGAGGTTTCTCTAAACTGCAGGCCTGGAGCACTTCTATCTGCTGGGTTAAACGCCCACACATCCCGCTCGGAGATAGGCTTTGGGCTTCGCTTCCCCTCCGGCCTCGCTGGCCGCACTGAGCTGCCCTTGTGCTTTTCCCCTCCCATTCCTGCAGTCCCTTCCCGGTGCCCGGCACCCAGGGCCACACTCTGTGCCTCCTCCGGCACAAGAAGCATCACCCCGAGGTGCCCCCGGCTCTGTCCTGGGCAGGTCAGTGCAGTGACAGGGGACAAATCCAGCAAAGCAGGAGGTCAGTGCAAACCTGCTGCTCACACAGCAACTCAGGGCAGCTTCCAAGGAGCCCCTTGTGCCGAGCTGCTCAGAGACAGGGCTGGCAGAGACTCGGAGATGATTTAGACAGAAAAAAGTTGGCCCGGTGCACGTCCCTGGTCTCTGATTTCCCTGGGGTGTCTGTGTCTGCAGTGCTGGGCTCGGAGAAGAACTGAAGGCAGGCACTGCTTTCCATGAGAAGTGAGGGAGAACCCACCAGTACAGCATCACCTGCCTGCCCCTGCTCCTGCCTTCCCAGCCGTGCTCTCCGAGCTGGCAGAGTCCGCAGCGCCAGGCTGGTGATGGGGCCCCACGGACACAGCGTTTCCAACGCCTCTGGGTCAAGCTTGCCTGGAAGTTGCATTTACTGGGAAATGAATGAAGAGGAACATCGTGAGATGACACGTCCCCGAGCTGCCCACCGTTTGCCACTGCACGGGGAAGCAGCGTTGGCAGCCCAAGGTTTGCAGAGGGGATGCACAGATTCGAGGTGCTCAGCAACGTGCCCGTGATTGAATTCCCTCTGCCCTCAGATGCCGACCAGGCTCGCAAGGAATCAGGAGAGATCTCCTCTGCAAGGGGCAGGAGGGAGACTGCCTTTTTCCTTTTCTTAAAGAGATGTAAATAAAGAAAGCAGCGGCAATCAGGCTGCCGTCCCTAGGACAGCAGCTCTGGAGCTTATTCTCTTCACCGTGGGGGTTTGATGAAGGCAAACTTTCCCCACTCACTGCAGCACATGCAGAAAGAACCGGTTTCCAAGGAAACAGGGATCTTTTGCATGTCCAGCATGCGGTCAGAGACGGGGAAAGGTTGTGAAGGCAGAGCTTGTCTTCCTACACGGCTGCTGCTGCCACCCTCCTTCCTGCCCTCCCTCCCTCCCAGGCTGGCACAGAGCGTCCCCAGCACGCACCATCACATCCCAGTTGGGCAGCAACAGGGTGGAGAGGAGGGCTGGTGCAGCCAGAGTTCCTAATTGCCAACAGCAGGCTTCTGGGCAGTACTGGGGTGCCTGTTCTGATGTGGAGAACTAGGAGAGGGGCAGTTTTTATCTCTGCATCGTCTTTAAATCTTAGGGGCCGCAGCAAAGAGTAACATGGACAACTATAAGGAGGCAAATAATCCAGGCAGGACTGGATCACTCATGGCCTGTCTTGCCTACCCAGAGCAAACCGCCCAAACTCAGGAGCTAACCCCCAGGAGCTTATCACCTCTCTAGCCAGGAACAGGAAGCAAGTGCCTTTCACTGGTCCAGGACTGAGGAGTAGGAAGAGACCACACTCACCACTTCACCACCTAGAGGCGCCTGGCTCCTCACCACCTAGAGACTCCTGGCTAAGAGCCGCTCGTGGCTCTGAAGCCGCGATGCGGCCGCAGCTATACCATTTGCAGACGTTGTCTGTGCCTATAATTAATGAATGTTTGTACAGAGCTTTTCAGATAAAGTGGGGTATAAGTACCAATGATCATTATTATTAGACCCATCCTGATTCAAACCCATCAAAAGCCAGGAAATTGTGGGGGGGGTTAAGAGCCTGGCAGCCCGGTCTCGCGGCGTTCCTGAAACTCCCATCTTTACGTCTGGGATTTTACTCGGCAGAGTAAGTTAAGTCACCAGTCTCAGCTGGGGATTTGCAGACTTATCCCAGAATTTACTGCCTTTTGGATCTCGAAAGGAAAAATCTCTCACGAAAGGAACCTTCTGTCAGGGAGTCAGGAAAAAAAATATCCCCAGCTCCGTGCTCAGCAGCCGGGATGCTCACGCACCATCTTCCCCAAGCCTGAGCTCACCTTCAAAACATTCCCAGGGATGGAAGAATCAATCGCAGACATTTCTGGAGTGCCCGGTCGTTAACTGCCTTCTCTGTTTCAGAAGTCAGCATTCAAACGACCTAACCCAAATCAGAATTTCCCTATTCATTATTCTAACCCCTCTCTGATAGACATTTTCAGACCCAGCTGCATTTCCCCGGCGCAGCGTCTCTGCTGGGCCCTGGGAAAGGTTTCAAACACGCGTGTGATGTGCAGAGAGCCCAGCCCAGGACCTCTCCTCTCTCCTGTGGTGAGGCAGGAGGCCAAATCCTGCTGACACATCTTCCCGTCTAACCTTTTATCCGCAGGGGGAGGACGTGGTTTCAGACGCTGCCTGTGAAAACTGTTATGAAATATCAATGATATAATTTTATCTACCTGCAGAACTGACAGGCATATTTCAACAGTGGTATATTATCAATTATAAGCCTAACAGAGCATGTTCTCCCTTCTGATTGTTGAAAAAAAATCACTTGTCAAGGGCTGGTAAAGACCACAGCTGTCTTCTCCGTATAGACAGCCCTGCAAGAGATGCGAGGCTTCGGCGGTACAATGCTTTTTTCTTTTCTTTTTTTTTTTTTTTTTTTTTAATCTGTGGTATAATAGAAGAGAACTGAATAAGGTGATTTCTATAGTGTCTTTACACCGACAATGTTTTAGAAAGCAGTGAGTTGGATGCTGGCAGCGCGGTGACAACGTTAATTCAACACGGCGGTGGCCGTGGGCGCAGGGACGGCTCAGGCACATCCGTCGGGAAGAGCAGAGCCAGCCCCGCCGGGCAGGACCCTCCTCTCCCCGCTGCCACCGCTCTGTGCCTGGAGAAAGGAGGCTTTGAGATGTCCAGCTAAAGAAAATCTCACTTCCAAGAGCTATGTCAGAGGCTGTACCCCAGATCCCTGCGTCGTGGGGCTGGGACTTGATCCCCATTTCACCTCTGGCAGCCACCACAGACCATCACCCTCTGCAGCACCCATGGGCTCACCTCCTGGACGTCACCTCACCCTCCAAACCCTGGGATGATCCTCCCGTAACACGAATGACGGGTTTCCCTCCGAGATAACGAGCAGTAACGTTTCTCACGACGGGTTTGCGCTTTGCAAGATCTCTGCTTTGGTGCACAACCAGCTCTGTGGACACAACGTCAACCAGAACCACTGACAGGCGGGGAGATGCCAATTAGAACTACTCACAAACAGGACGGGGAGGGGAGGATTTCTAATTATTAAAAAGCTTTAGCGCTTTAAAAAGCTACAACAAGAGAGTGAAAAAGAAAAGACTTAATCAGTTTTGCTTTGGAGTTGCCTCAAATTTGTAATTCAATCAAACCTCCCATAGCAGTAAGGATGCCTTTCTGATATTCACGGGAGCTTTCCAGGGGCTATAATCTCTGAGAGATTTATTCATACTTTCTGCATTAGCTTAAGACTATTTTGGAAGAAACATCTTTCTCTCCCTCCCATCAGTAGAGCTCCAGAGAAGATATTAATATTCAAACAATTCAATGACTATGACTTGGGGAGAACACGAGTGCTGGGGAAGGGCTGTTGGCTACACCCCTGCCATCACAACCCTCTCCTTCTGTCCCCAAATCCCCAAGTTGTCGTTCTGGAAGAGTTTACTGAAAAATTGAACAGCTATTGAAGATCACTAGAGGAAGGAGCCCAGATTGCTCCCTTTACAAATATGAGTTCAGGGTTTTGAGCTGCTGTTTGTAAGTCCTGAGGTCCCAGTGAGACCCCAGGTAACACCAGAGCTTCCCAGCACCCGTACAAGCTCCACAGCATCGTGCTCCTGAGCAGCACTGCCTTCTCCTGCCTTCTGTCCCACATCTTCCCACAGCCTCTGCCCCCTCACAGCCCAAACCTCAAACTCCTAACACTAAATCCAGGCAGCACCCCCATATTTCAGTACTGCCCAAAGAGGCACGTGGCTTTGAGGGGGCTTAGAAAAGTCAGTCCTGAAATCCTGCTTCTATGCCCTCACTTGCAGTCCCCACAAGGAAGGTTCCAGCACCTCAGCCATCAGCAGCACTTTGCAGAAAGCAGCTGGACCAAGGCTGGGAGAAGAAGGAGGAGGAGCGAGACCACTTCTGGGGGGGGAAGGATGGGGAGTACTTTGCACTTCAAAGGACACATCATCTCCTTGCTTCACAAGATCACAAAGAAGAAGGAACAGCAAGGCTAGAGGATAGATTAACCTTCCTTCTCCCTCCTGCTTCCCTGCTCTGTCCAATCCATCCTTCCCATGCCAGCTAATTAAACATGAAACAAGAAGCTGGGGGTGCTGAGCCTCATCAGCTCCGGCTGTACGTGCAGTAATTCTGCTTCCTCAGCCTGGCAGCAGGAAATACTTTGGCTCTGCAGAGAGAACGACAGCACGGTCCAGAGAGGGGCCCGCCCGCCCTCGTAGGCAGCCACGCGAGTCCCCCCAACCCCCTGGTCCTGCCTTCCTCTCGTGACGCCAAGCCGAGAATCCGTCCTGTTGAGTTTGGTGCTGCCATTTCTGATGGCACCAAGCACGAGAACACAGTCACAGACACTAAATTATACCCCAGGGGCCTGGTTTGCACTAGTGCAAGAGATGGATGTGGAGCTGCCTTCCGGAGAAGAGGGTTGCTCAGGAGCTGAGCTGCATCCCAGCGGGGGTCTCTTCCCACTGCACCACCATGATAACCCCAACCTAAGACCCTGCATCACCAAGGAGAAAAGAGCCTCTGTGGCGGGAGGGCAGCTCAGTCCCTAAGACACACCATGTGCTGACAGCTGCTGCCATCGAGGGATGTTCCCCGGTGTTCATTTGGCCAACGAGTTCACCGCTGCGGGCTGAGACCCGACAAGCTTGTTGGAAATGGAGCCTCGAATTCTACGCAGCTCCCAGCCCCAGTGAAAAAGGAGCCAGCGGCGGCATGAAATCAAACCGATGGCAGAGAAGAGGGATCAGATTTTGAAATGGAAAAGAGTCAGGCACCCAGCTGTCACACTCAGCTGTACGTCTCTCTCCATATATCCAGATCTGTGACACCTACAGCTCTCGATATCAACGACCATATATGAAAGCACAAGAGAACTTTGAAGGAAAAATAACATCGCTGTGATGAGAATGTTTTATCTTTCTCTCTGGCTCTCAGGGGCAGCAGGCTGAAAGCTGTGATATGTGCAGAGGAACTGCCAGCAGAGGGAAGGAAGGTACCAACAAGGGAGTAGATATTTTCCCTAAGGACACCGTTACTCTTCCAGCTCCACCTCCAGAGAGCTGACAACACACTGCTGGGCCCCCTGCTCTGGGTGACCCTGCTGGAGCAGGGTGGGTGGCACCAGATGATCTCCAGAGGTCCCTCCCAGCCCTCACCATGCTGGAATCCTGAGCAGGGCTTTCTAAGGGCTGTCTAGATATGAAAAGCACATAAATAAAGTCAGACTTCACATCTGTGTGTGTCTGAAGCCAAGGATGTTTGTGCTCAGAGCAGCAGGACTGGCAGCTAATCAAGTGATGGAAATGCCCCTTCAGGTCCATGCTCACTTGGCTGTGGCAACTTGGCTCAGCAGCTCCTTCGAGAGAGCTCTTTATTCACCCGCCTTGCGAACACAGAGGTAGGGAGTATTTGAAGGCAGCGCAATGACCTCAGAAGACAACTGGTATGATTTGACTGGAATAGAAACAAAGGACCGAGCTGCATTAACAACAGGAAATTGCACCGAGAAAGAGCTCACAGAACCAGGCAATTCTCATGTCCCACTGCAACTGGGGATTAAGTGTGTGTGTACGTGGGTATAAATATGCAGATCTGAGCTGGAAAACAAAAACGTACCTAAAACCAGTTCTACTGTCTTCAGTCCTCCTGTATCTGCGCCGCTTCTCGCAGCCACCTTGAAGGTATTCGCTCTGATCTCCCAGGTACTTGCTGGTTCCCACCCAGCGCACACGAAGAATCCCTGAAGGAGGAAGGGCAGCACTGCCATCGGCAGCTTCGCCAGCACCGTGGAGCCTTCTGTCTGTCCCAAAGGTGCAGCTCACCTGGAAAGGAGCACCAGCACCTGCTGAGAGCTGCTCAGGCAGATGAAAGAGCTCCCTTGGGAACAAAGCAAGTTAGATCCCTCTCTCTGATCTTCTCTAACACAGAAATCAAGCAGTGGGGCATTTTGACAGAATACCCCAAACCACATGAAAATGTACTGCACCCGATGGCCCCCTGGAGCAGAGAAGCACTCAAGGAACCACAGGCTCAGCTGTGTTCCTGAAAGATGTCCTGACATTCTGGTGATGGAAGTGCATCATCCCCTGCACCGAACAAACCTTCCTGGTCTCCAGAAAAGAGCTACTGTCAGCCTTGGAGACCTGCAAGGCTGATGGCTTGAGTTCACAAAGCCCTCTCAAGGTTTACACTAAAACTCTGTCTTGAAGAGAAAAGTCTGGTATTGTTCTGAGTCTGGTTTGATCTTGTCCTTCATGGGCCTTGAAGGTAAATTCACCCTGCTTGATTCTGTTTTTACAAGGCAATTATCAGCCCATTCTAATGAAATTCACCCCAAGCAGAGAGCCAGCGTGAAGCTGCTCGTCCACAGCCAGGTTGTTCAGCTCTGTGCAGGGGCCGGGAATGAAATTCAGCCTTTTCCTCACTTCACAGGTCAATTCAAACTCTTTTAGATATGGATGTGAAAACCTTCTGCAAACATCAGAAACCATTTGCCTGCTCAGTTAGACAACTCTGTGGTCACCCCCGTGCTCACAGGGGGCAAAGTTTCCGGCAGTGACAAACAGCTCAGCCTTTTTTTTGCTGTGCCTTCCAGTTCATGGCCTGGAGCCTCCCCAGAATTATGAGGAGAGGCTGTTTCTCTCTGAAAGTCCTGGCTTTTGCCAGCTGTCCACTTCCTACTGTGATCTTAACTCTCCAGGGAGGTTTCTTCTTCTTTTCAGGGGTACAGAGTAAACAAAGCTGCCATCAGCTAGTAGTTTGAAAACGTATACCCCAATTTTTTAACTTGAGATGGGGGTTTTCAAAAAACTGCCTCTGGTCTCTGTTTGGAGACCGGCCCCTTGCTGTCCTGTGACGCCTTGAACACAGCAAGCATTGGTTCTGAGCAGGAGGGCAATTAACTAACAGCAATAATGTACAGCAGGTGACGCCCCTGCCGCAGCGCTGGCTGCTCGGGAGGTGCTCGCAGCAGCGAAGGGGGTGACCCTGCCTTGGACTCCCCTTCCCTGTGCCCTTGGCCGATCACAACGTGGGGCCTCACTGGAAGCAGTGAGGCTGGAAGAGACAACAGCAGTGAGACAAAGCCGGCACCGCTGAGAAACAATAGCTCAAAAATATCCCTGCAGCCCCTTGTGCGGAGGAACAATGCCGGTTCCCAGCCGAGTGGCAGGCAGCCACGGCTCTATTCCGCTCCGTGCATCCCCATACAGCCCATTTCCCTTGGACAGCATGGAGAGAGAAGCAATTAGAGCCCTAATCAATAACATCCACAGCCCTCCCTGCTTCAAGCTACTTAATTGGCATCCCAGAGTCAAGGGGAAGGTGAAACTAGGTCTTTGAAAGCAAACGGAGGAAGAATCCCCGGGTGCCGGGTTTAACAAAGTACAAACAACCTCCAGGGCAGGACGTGCTGCTTCAAACCCGGGTTCTGTTCGATACCAGCAGGCAGGGCAGCGACAGCAGGGAGATCCAGGCACGGTGCTGCTGAAGAGGATGAACGCTTCTGATCCCAAGCTGGCCAAGTGTGCTGCAGCTAAAGCACCCTCCCCTCCACGGATCCCCAAAACCACAATTTTGTATTGTTCTCTGGCTCTGTGGCCTAAACAGCATCGCCGGGCTGCGACCTTGGCCCTTGTAAAAGCACAGACCACAGCTGCCTGCGAGGATGCAGCTGGCTGAGCAACCGGACACATCTGCCAGGTCAGCCTGAGCTCCA
The DNA here is from genome assembly GCA_013396935.1 of Baryphthengus martii. NCBI lineage: Eukaryota > Metazoa > Chordata > Aves > Coraciiformes > Momotidae > Baryphthengus > Baryphthengus martii. The sequence goes on along the minus strand of VWZK01002294.1, from coordinate 582,591 downwards.
GCGTCAGCCTCCCCCAGGTGCTGCCCGTCCTGACATCTGAGCACCTCCAACACCTCCCGCCACCACTGCAGAGGGGTTGTGTCATACCCACCACGACGCCAGCCCGGACACGCAGCACACGGGCTCCTTTCCTCACCTACCACTTGCAAGAGCTGAGATTGGGAAAGGGCCCAGGCAGGACTGAACCTGCACCTGCACCCTCACCATTCCCAGAGCTGCTCTCCTCTCCCCAGTCACTGTCACCACAGAAGACAACCAGGAGATTCCCATGACTGGCCACCAAATGCTCCTCAGGTTCTCCCAGCCCCAGATAATCATGCCGACTCTTGACCTACATTTTCTAAAATAGTCTGTGTACGAAACAGAAAACAAGTCTGGAAGGTTTTGTCTTTGAGGTCATTTACTAAACCTTAGTAGTCCATAAATGATTAATTCAACAGGAGCTGTCTTGCTTTGAAACCACTACTGTAGAGTTCACAAGCGTGTTTTTCTTCTCCTGATGGAAGGGATAGAAAAAGAAATTCAGCAACTCCAACTCTGAACCACACATCTGTTTAAATTCTCTCTGAAATTGTGGTTTCGTACCAAGAGACCTAGGCCCTTTACCAGGACTGCCTTTTGCCACGAGGACGGCAATTTCATTCAACTGGCTTTCTCCTGACAGAGGGCACGGCGAAATCTGAACCGACACCCGGCTATTCAAGATGTACTTCTGTAAAACACTTATGTGCTTAATCCTACACGTGTGCTCGTGTCTGCTCCTGCTCCACGTGTCAGGTCTGCATTACCCGCCAGTGAACTCCAGTGGAGCAGAACAGATGAGCCTGAAAACCTGAACGACCAACCGGTCAGATCTCCATCCTTCATAAACTGCTTTATTCCCACCAGAAGCGAGACCAGCGTGTTCCAGCTGAGGATACATCCCAAGCGTTCCTACGAAAGCACTGAAGTGGAGTAGTGTCCCCAGCCATCCCTGAACTGCTGCTCCATCCAGGAGCAGAGATGGAGATGCCAGAGTCATCAGCCACCTCTTGCTTCACCACGTCCCTGTCCCACCACGAGCGCTGAGGGCAGGTGCTGTGTTATCCCTCCCCTTCTCCGTGACCCTGCTGGAGGCTCAGCTCGAGACGGTGCGGAGCGGGAACACGTCCGGGTGGTGCGGTTGTTAGTGTTTACAGATGCATCGCTCTGCTCAGCTTGTCACTGCAGACTCCACCCGGGAGATAAATAGGCAGAAATTAGAGGCAGATAGGAAAAAAAAAAATCTTAATATATCAAATAGCTAGAGGCAGGCAGCTTCAGAGGACCTGTGAGACAGAACATCAGCAGCAGCCCCTGGTAAACACTCAACTCTTGCACAGCAAAGAGCCTACGTGGGCTGAGCTCGGCTGGAACAGGCACCTCCACAGCTGGGTCTGACTCCTCCTGGAAGAGGCTGGAGGAAAGTCCAGTGAGCTGACTGAGGGGGACAGGGGTCACCCACACCAGCGCTTTTGGAGGACATTTGCTGTTACTGGTCGAACACAGAGGGTGAGAAACTCCTGCGGTACCGAGGAGCATGGTTTGGGAAACAAGAGCCACGTGATGAGGTGCCGCTGGAGGAGTTTTCTCCATTAAGGCTGCAAACAGTGTCTGGAGCAATTAATAGGTTATTTTATCAGAATATGGGAGGCAAGACAAGATTAAACCGTGCCCTGTTATGGTCACACAGCGAGGTACCGGCAGCCTAGGAAGAGAACAATGTTCTCCAAATCCTCACAGCCCTCATAAGCTGTAAACCACGACCCCAGCTAAACGGGTACCACAAAACCTGCCTGTCCTCCCCTTCCTCCCTCCTGCAACACTTAACATTTCAAGAGAAGAAATTATTTATCGTTGAGCTTATTGTACAAGCTGGCATGATTTATTTAAACATTTGCCAATAAACACCAGAATGGGAGGCTGTTTTTCCAGCATTCCCACAGTGGAGCACTAGAGGAAACAGTAACAGGCCCTGTGATTGTTACTGTGGGACTTCTCCTGCCAATTATACTGAGTTACAAGGTTCAGTTATGGGATATAAAATAATTAATTTCATAAGGGCCAAGAAGAATTGCTCACTCTGTATAAAGAATCTTCTTCCTCTGGCTTTTTGTGCCAACATGATGTATAATGCCTAGAGTTTAAAAAACTGCTATGCAGAGTCCACATAACCGAGTATTTCATTGCTCTCCCCGCTCACCGCAATATTAATAACAAAGACAGGTCGGCAGGGTCATAAAAAACAGGTGAACGTTCCCTTCCTGCCCTCAGCCCTACGGCAGAAACAGGACTTGTGTTCAGAAGAGCACAGCCTGAAAACAAGGCGCAGTTAAGCAAAAGCTCTTAGAAACTCGTCATGTAAGCTTTAGCTTAATGAAAATAAAAATCAAATTAAAGGTTTGCAAGTTCTTCCTCGGGATTTTTCAAGTGATGAGATTTAATTAAAAGCAANAAAAAAAAAAAAAAAAAAAAAAGCATTGTATGGACTAGAAGAATAATCCAGAAACTGAATTGCATTCAGGCCAATGTGCAGAAGAGAAAAAAAAGGAGCTGTGTGCCCTGCTGGGGTGAGAGGTCCCTCATTGTCTGACGGCGTCATCTGCAAGCCTGGCCAGAAAAGTTCAAGGTACCACTTCAGACTGGAGTAATCTCCTCCTGCCCTTCTGGTTTAACTGGGCTTGAGGGCTGGGAACGAACAAAGGGTCTCCCAGCACCACAGTGGCCAAGCCAGTGCTGTCCTCTGGGAGACACAGGGGAGACTCTTCTCCCAGCTTACACATCTGCAGCCGCCACATCAGCCAGAGATTTGGACACCTCTGACGGAGCACAGCCAGGGCTTCCACTCAGAGGTGAGGAGTTTCAAGCCCAGCACATGTCCCTGCAGTTAAGGGCTGCACCACAGCGCACGTGCACAAGCAGGGGGACATAAAGTTGCCTGATTCTTGAATGACTCCCTCCACCACCTCTGGAAGCACGTTCTCTCTCTATATATACATATGCACTATAAAAGCAACTCCCAGAACCCCAATCAAGTACTTTCAGCCCTCAATAAAGATCTGAAATGTGCAGATGAAGGATCAGATCACATATTGGATCCAAACTAGGTCGGCATTTGCTTCTAACGCCAAAAATAAGCCCTTATTCCAAAAGTGCAGGATAAACAGAAGCCTTTCCATCATGATGGAGCATTCTTCAGTCTGATGTTCCTTTCAGAGCACAGCCCCTCTCATGCATAAATGCCAGGGTAGGATAAGGATTCAGGAGTGGCGGGTTAATGTAATAATGTTTTGCAAAATGAGAAAAATAATCAAATAAACCCTCCTTCTCCTTTGACTCAGCTCCAACCACAGCAACAGGGCTAATACATTTGCATTTACAAAGGCTTTTTGCTGACTCCAGTTAATGCCTGTGCCAGGCTGTGGTTCCAGGCCCTGACTCCCTTCAGCCTCAGGGGTTTCCGAGAGGGGCTGGCTGCTGGCTGCTGGCTGCAGCCTCTTTGGGGCACGCACTTATTTAACCATCAAATCCTATCCTGCTATTTTATTTGCAAAGCGGCAAATAAAACGGGTGTGAAGAGCCGGAGTCATTAGCGAGCTTCTCGCGGTGCAGGCCGGCGACAGCGCCTGAGCTCAGCGACTTTGTGCAAAAGGAGATATTCTGTATGAAAGAGAATAGATTGTCACAGCAGGAAGGACTAAGGCTCAAGGCACGATCAATCCTTGCAGAGGTTACTTAATTTAAAGGAAGAGGGGATCATCCATCAGCGGCGGGTAACACGGAGGGAGGTAAGACTACCTGTCTTCGATTGCAACGGCCCCGCACGGCCCCGAGGAAGAGGATTCAACATTCATCACTGCGCTGCGGTTGCGTCTCCATCGCCAGAAGCCTCGGCAGGAGCCACAGCGATGTCAGGCGGCCGATGGCAGCGGCAGGACCTGATGGGATCCCTCCTCTTGCTGGTGAGAGAAAACATTGCAGATATCTTGATATGATTACAGCTCGGTAATGGGTATGATTCCGAGAGCACTGAGCAGAGGAAGAAGGTGGCTAAAATGGGGGAGCAGGAAAGATCCACAAGTTTTCAGGCTAAAAAATCACTTAGAGGCAGCTACAGGAAGATGCTCCAGGTGGAAGGAGCGGCGGAGCAGAAGGGTCTCTCACAACTGGGAACAAGTGGAAACCAGTGTTAGCGAGACAGCGTGGAGACGAGCTCGGCACAGGCTTCATTACTGGCATTGATTTTACATGGAAAGTATTTAGCTGTGATTGCAGCAGGTGTTGGAACAAACCCCTTCAATTAGATCAAGGCCTTGAGAGACTCTACAGAGAGGATGATAAAATCAAGAGAGCCATTTCATGCCAGACCCGTGTGAGCCTGGCTCTGCTGGGCCTCAAGCTCTGACAGATCCCAGCTCATCCAACCTGGGTTGTGTTTTACTCAAGGACAACGTTCTTGTTCCTATTGCTTTTCTCCTTCACCTTCTAACGTTTATAAAACGACCAGCTGCAGCAAAACTTCCGTGTCCTCAGCTTTCCTCCTTATTACTGCTGCTTTGGCTTTCAAGTCTTCAGGCATTTGACAAATAAAAGTACTGCCTTTCCCACACAGCTCTGTGTCCTACACTCACCAACAAGCTAAAATAACCATTTTCTTATATTAAAACAAAAGTTTAATCAAATAGTATTTTTCTTCATGCCTGCTCACACTCCACAGTATGAGATTAATTCCAGAGAGAGTCTTGCTGAACTCCAAGGCCTGACAAACTTTTCATTCTGTAATCATTTTTCAGCGGAAGGGAAAACAAAATACATAAAATAGACAAATGGAAATATCACTAATCCCATCATGGCCGCAGAGGAAAGGGTAATAAAGAGAAATATGACAGAGTAGAATTTTTCTGCAATGACTCTGCTCAAGTTCTTTATCTCCCGAGCTTTCCAGTCCACTGCCTCACCTGGGGGAAGGCAGCTCTGCTGACGGCAGGGAAAGGTCCGCTCCTGACTTCCAGAAGATTTTACCACCCACTGCATTTGGCACTTGAGAAGCAGAGCGACGCAAAGCGGGGAGGCATGGTAGGAGCTGTCAACACCATCCTGACTGCGGGAGGATTTGTGGATTTCTTTAATTATAGGAAACGTTTGGTTAATACAGGAAGATAATTGTCAGCTTTAATGGCAATGAAAAGCTTTACCAGCAGTAAAAGGCACCGCAGTGAGTACGAGTGTTTGCCTGGCAGCACAGACCTGGTGTTAGACCCTCAGGTGCTATTTAAACCCCGCCCAGGAGAACTGGACTTAAACACACAGTTAACTGTAAGCAAAATGCTGAAATGCTTTGATGAATCGAGGCTCTGCAGAAAGAATATAATCTATCCTTTCCTCATACAGCCTCATTAAAACATTATCGATTCAACTACAACCATGAACCACCCATAAATCAGTCCTGCAATTACGCCGCGTCCATCTCTACAGTGAAGAGGCTGGATTTCCTCACTGGAGTCTGTGGTTAGCAGATGAACTAAGCTGCAAAGAAATTACATCTCCTCCACCCCCAAAAAACCCAACACACCCCATAAGGTATTTTCATAAGAGTTCCAACCCTGCCAGCAAACTTTCCATACCCACCAATTATAACTAGGGTAAAAAAAAACAACAAAAAAACCCAGAAAAATATTCCCTGTGCAGCCCCCACCTCCTCTGCCACCCGAGCATCACCTACAAGATCAACCAGACCTGTATCTCCACCTTTGGCATTTTATTTATTTGTGTTAAGTGTTGCTTATTTAAGAATATTTGTCTCGGTGGTTAAAACCCAAATGTTTCACCTGTTGCAAAGGAGAAAAAGTGGTAATGCTTGCTTTGGAAAGTAGCTAAAAACACTCCCATGAACCCAAGTGATTTATTCTCTCTGTGGTCCCTCAGACTCCTCTTCCATTAAAAAATGGGTGAAGCTTAGCCCTCTGAAAATTAATTGCTGACAACTTCCTCCTATGATGTATATCTCCAGAGGTTTTGTTGGCAACTGATAGTTGCTGCTCTGCACATCTGTACTAAATACTGCCTGCTGGCCATAAATCCTCCTGCTCCCTTGAGTCGTGTCTGCCTCTCGTCCCATATATATTCTGAATGGAAATGGAAGGCAGCTGGAGAGGCAGGGGAGAGGGGAATTAGCCGGGCAGGCAGGGATTTCACAGCCAGCGACAGAAACCCGGCGCTGCGCCGCACCGTCCGCTAACGAGGAGGGCTACGCAGAGAGGCGGCAAGAGCTTATTGATGATTTGCGATGGCTGTCAGAAAGCCCAAATAATAAAATCACTTCAATTACTGCTTCATGCATTGCAGGTTAAGCCTCCTCCAGCTCTCACCATCATTTCAGTCCTTCTCCTCTACCCTCCTCCCCTTCATGTCAGTAGGTACGAGGGAAAACTATTTTTGATGCTAAGGGAGGGGAAGAAAAAAATCAGCACCACCACCACCAAGCAAAACCTCTTCAATTCCAAGCTCAGAAAGCTCAAAACTCCTTTTGTTCTTTTGAATGGGACAGGAAAAGAAGTAACACACGAAAAATGGAACAAGGGATCAGTATTTATATCCACAAAGCCAAGGCAAAGGAACCGCTACTTGGTAACGTCTTTCCTGCCACCAGCCTGGGAGACCTCAAAGGGAAGGATAAAAGCAGGGCATGATCCAACCAGCTCAGCTCACGCAGAGTAAGAATCTCGTGCCTCTCATCTGAGACGCGTTACTTGGCAAGCACAACCCTTCTTGGCTTGATGGGAAGCTCGTGAGCTGGGAAGAAACCTGGAGTCTGATGATCTTTGGTATCTGCGGATGGAAACAGCATCCGTCACACGTATAGATTTTTAGGTAGCCCACAACCATCGCTTCAATTGTCTTTCTTGTTGCCAGTCGGTACTTCTGCAAGCAAGGAGAAAGCAGCAAGGTGCACATCAGAACGCCTGCCTCTGCTTCAGGCTGTCACAGTTTTGACAGGGCGAGTTCTGATCTTCTTGTCCCACCTCTGGGAGAGCCGCAGTTTCACTGCGGTGGCCCCTTTCAGAAGGCAAGCACTGCTCTCAGCTGCTGAAAAATCAGCACTAACTTACTTCTCCACTGTGCTATAAATCCTTCCCAAAGGCTTGGAACCCGAAGCTCGATGCAGCTGGGAGCAAAGGCTCGGCGAAGCATCGCCCATCCTGCAGATGCAAAGCAGGACTAAAATGGTTTTCATCACTGGAGTTTATTTTAAGGATAGTATTTTGCTCTCAAGTAAAGTCCTTCCTCCAGAAAGCAGACGCAATGAGGACATGAAACAGCAGGGAAGAAGAGTTGTTTAGCGTATAAACAGTAATAATAATATTAAAATGAGTACTAGAAAATCTAAGCAGAATATTAGAGGAGATGTCGACCATGGAGCATCACTGAGCTCTGCCAGTCTCTGATCTGGAAAACACTCCTCATTATGGCAAAAGCATCAGTCCTGTCCTGCTGCGGAGCGTCAAGATTTGACCAAATCCCAGCAGTTTTGGTCAACCCACCAGCTGTGAACGTGCAGCCAGAGCTGACTTACAGCAGCTCCACCACCTTCCCAGCCCGTGGTTCATCCTGTCATGCCCTTCTTTTCAAAGGGCTGAGGGGTGAGGGAGTTTGAGCCTCGTTTTCCTGCTCCCTCTCCACGGAGAGTTAGTGTCTCTGTTCTGGAAGGTGAACAGCTCCTTGCTTCCTTACTTGCGAGCTCGACAATCTCTTCCAGTCACAGTTGCCTCAGGAATATAAACCAGACACTTTTGTGCAGAAAGAACGACAAGGATTAAGTTTTGTTTTATGTTTCCTTCCTCTCAGGTAATCTCTATGCCAAGAAGAGATGCAGATACACCAGGAGCGGAATATGACTCCACAATAAAACAACAATAGGTAGAATCAAGCCATTTTAGAAGCAATAGCAATTTTACAAAGGAAAAAAAAAGCAAGTTAAAACATAAATAGTTACGGCAGGAGCACATACCAAGGAAGCATATGGTACAGCCTGTCTTGCTAATTAAGTTTTCAGACCCAGTTGTGGAAATTAGAGGTGATAAACAGCATTTCTCTTCGAGGATCTAAAAAGGTTTGAAAAATTATAACAGAGTTGAGTAATTGCAGGAGAATATTCCTGAAAGGATCTCAAGCCACTGACTATTTCAGCACAGTTTACTTTTTATTCCTTTAAGAACTCAGTAGTAACAGCCTACATTCCTTCACACAGGAAGGATTACAATTCATCTCATCCTGATTTTCAACTAGCGTGTTTTTAAAAAAATGTGTTTATCACCTTCCTTTGCCCGCACACGTTGCCCGGCAAGGTTCTCAGCTGTGTGCCCTCACACTGGACAAGCCTAAGCGCGGGAGGTCCACAGAGCTCCTGTCACCCACGGCCAGACACCCCGTCCCTAATCGTCTAGATCTGGTTGCACACAGCAAACTTCCTCAGCTCTCTGATCAGCTCAGGAGCATTAATCAATCTTCAGCTCCCGTTTCGTAGAGCAGATAAAACAAAACGTTGCTATTCCCATTTATATCTCGAATCACAGATGGTTTGTGACTTCACAACAACCCAACCAGGTCTCCCAACCATCCATTATTCAGCGAGGGTAAGCGATAGGCAGTGTCAAAGCTCTCTCCTCAAATCCAGTCCTGTGCCTGGCATATTAACTCTGCAAAGCAGAAACGTTCAGAACTTATCCTTTTCCCGCCCAAATTACACAGAGATCTTCATGGATTTAGTGCCTACCTGCAGAACTTTCCGCAACCTTTCAAAAATTAACAAAACAGCCCCTTCAGAGCAAAAATCACCAGTTTTGCACAGAAAGAATTTATTTCCTTTTGTATCAGAACAGGCAGCGTAAAAAGAACGGGTTTGGCGTTAACAAAGCAAGGCGCTCGGAGCAACTCAGAAACAAAGAACGGGTTTCCTTCCCGGTGGATCATGGAGCACTGCAGGGAAAATAGGACTGCCACGAGGAGAAAAGCTACTTCTAGAGTCTTTGTAAAACTGGCACCTCCGTCCTCCCTGCAGCTCCAGCGTGAAGCCACCTCCAGCCCCTTCTGGCTGCGGACCACCCAGCAAAGCTCCACAGCACACATCCCAGCAGCCTCCGGGCACAGGGCACGAGAGGGGAATGGCCTCAGAGCCCTGGGAAACCAGCTGCTTCAGGCAATTCACGGCATTTCAAAGAGAAGAAACTGTACCAAAAAATGTTTTTTTAAAAAAAATAAATCAATGATTCTAACTCGAAAAATGGTCACAAGTCATAAATCCCATCTTGCACCACAGAGGCCGGGCTCAGTCTCCCCTCCCCTCTCCCTCCCTCCCTCCAGTTGCAGTTGCTCCCTTGATTTCAAACACATTTTAAAGAAGCCCAGAGCAAACTGGGCTGGTGTCAGCACGCAGCACTCTGCTTTCGCTGTGCTTAGGGTGAGGGAAAGCAGAGGGGCCTGGGCTGCCACCTCCTCTCTCAGAGCCTCGGGCAGAAGATCTGCACTGGAGCCCACAGAGGATGCTCTCTGCAGAGATGGACAAAACAGACTCCCCCTCAGCTACCCAAAGCTGCTGCAGCTCCCAGCCCATATTATTCTGTGTTATCCTATTGAGACACGCTCGCTCCCTGCAGCAATATCCCCTAGACCGAGAGGAACATCTGCCAAAATATTTCAACAGCTCTTCCAACAGGCTTTCATGAGCCATCCTGGCACAAACACACACCTGGACCCATTTCTCTGAAACCATTTCCTTTAAAACCCAGCAGGACAGAACAGCTGTATTTTATAGGGTTTAAATTTACCAGTAGTAGTGAATTTAGTTAATTGCACCGTGGCAAAAGAACAGTTACATTTCTCAACCTACTCTAAGAAAAGGTCAGAAAACTGCCTCGCCACTGGGCAAATCCCCGAGTCCACAGGCAGAGCTGGTGACTTCACACACTTGCTCACCTCTACTGTATATACCTACAGTGAGTATGAGCTCAAACCCAGCTTAAACCTAAACCTCCCTCGGTGTTCCTGCAGTGCAGATAAAGGAGAAAGACACGGCTCCTTCACGGCCACCCAGCCAAAGTGCTGCGTTTGCACCGGCACTGTGGCACCCGAGAGAACTACGGCGGGGAGAACGTGCAGGGAAAAGGCATCTCTGGAGTTAAAAAGAAAATAAAAATTAAACAATTCAACTGTGGAGCCAAAGTACTAAAAGCCCAGATGAAAGGAAGGGATCAAAGGGGCTGTGCTGCAGACAGCTGTTTCCAGCAGGCACAACAGCGGGAGAAGTTACTCAGCACCTTGAGTGTGAGTAAAGAGGGACTTGTAGCTTTATTGAAAGCCCAGTGGCCTTCCCAGCGCAGTCCTGCTTTGAAGATGGCTGGGAAACACCAACGTGCTGCCAGAGCAGCTCAGCTTCACTTTCAGATGCCCCTGGGAAACCCTCTGGCCACGTGGACAGCCCAGCACGTCCCTCCGCGCGGCCCCGGGACCGAGCGCCAGGGCTCAGAGCTGAGAGTGGCGGCATTTGAAAGCAAAGCGCCTTAACGCGACAGGACCGTGGCAACCCTGAGGACAGCACCGGCCAGGAGGCTCCAGCCAGGTGGCAACGGCTGGGGAGCGGAGGTGGTGGCAGGAGACGACCCTTGTGGACTTCAGTCTCAGCACCTGCCGCCGTTCCCGATGCCTTCAGCCTTCTGGCAAACTCTGATCTGGCACAAGGCAGCTCTTCCAGCCTCACTCGCCCCTTTGTTACCTGGTGGCAAGGGCCCAAACCAGCCTCTTGCCCCATCCATGGAGAGGACAACAGGTCTATTTATAGAATAACTGATTGCCTCTGTCTTTGTCCCCCCTTCCCTTTCCCATTACATCATGTCTAGGGCTTGATTTCAATCACAGACCTATTTTCACAAACAGCACCAGCTATTTTTAGGGCTAAGTAAGTAAATGGCTCCTAAATAGCTTCTTGATTCACAACAGTTTATATTGCTCTTACACGCCCTACTTCTCTCCTCCGAAACTTTTGTACCTCCCTGGTATCGACGTGTCACCTCCCAGCTTACCCTTCGGGGCTGTGCAACCAGGGAAAGTCTAGTTCAGGTGGAAGGGAGAGAGAAGAACCAGGGTTCTGCCAATTACCTCAGCAAACACTCCAACGTGCACTTAGACATGCACATTAGGGGTACTCTGTGACAACTTAATTTCACACTGGTCATGATTAAACCCTGGTAGGAAAATTGATTTCTCTCACTCCATTGCCTACATTCCAATTCAGAACAAACCACTCAAACTTTTCACAACAGTAAATTTTTAGAGAGAAATTAATTTCAATCGACACAGCTTTTTTTATTTTTTTTCCTTTAGCTAATCAAAAGCCCTCTCCTAATTAAAGCAGTGTATAAACAGGAGAGTGAAAATACAACTGCGGCCCTCTCTTTGTGCTTCCCACCTGGATAGATTTACAGCACCGCTCAGCCCAGGAGAGGATGCTCTGCTCAATAAAGGGGTGTGGAATAATCTCCTGCAGGGTTATGAACCAAGAGCAGCGTGGAGCAGGTTGGGGAGGGAAGGAGCTCTGTAATTACTGCCGGGCAGCCCTCGCAAACATTAATCGAAATCACAAACAAACCCTTTGTGCACGAAGACGGGATGAGGATCGGCTGGGAGCCAGCACACTTCACACCACTTTCCATCTGGGAAACAGGGACGACCACCCTTCCCCACCAACGCTGTCGGGAAACATGCCCTGGCAGAGGCAAGGCACCCGGCCCGGACCTCGTTTAGCCAACAGCCCCCTGGAATCAGGCGCCAAAGCCGAGAATCTCCCATAACGTCCACCTCGAACACCCGCCTGCGGTACCAAGTTACCCCAGCAGGAAGAGGTCTGTGATCACATCACTTATTTGTGCCCACCTTCCTTAGAGAAATCCAGCCTGGTCCCCTAAAGAGGGTGAGAAGAGATCTGCTCTGTCCTGTCCCAAGGCCTTCAGGGGATTAAAAAAGGTTTAAATGTTGAAAAATCCAACAAGCATCAGCCAGGCCAGGAAAAGAAACTTGTTAATAATGGTGACAGCAACAAACCTGCAGCCTGACTTTGCTGCTCTGCGCCACACATTTGTTTGGAGTTCTTCGTATTTGCTTTCTGAGGGTTTTCCAGGTATTCAATAAACAGAACATGAAAGCAGTGACAGGTTCATCGGGTGCCTCGTACCAGCAGGGAAATCCTGGTCTGTCAGAGAAATGCTTCAACAGCCACCGCCACAGGAACACTCTGAGCTCTCCGGCACAGGCTGTTCCCACCTCTCGATGTGCTGCTGGCCCCATCCCGGCAGAGGGGATCCCCTGGGGCCACCCCAGCTGGCTGTGCTTGGAGGTGGGCTGAGCTCTCCTACCCTGGACCGGGACCCTGCGGCAGAGCCGGGGGCAGCGACGGTCCCTGACAAGCCTCAGGACCCCTCAAGCTGCTCCATGGCTTAAGCAAATCAGGACATCATTTCACAAGCCTTGCTCAACGTGCGACAGTCACAATGGAGAAAGAAAAGAAGAAAACTCAGGGACGTGAAGTCTCTAGCAATGTGTGTGGGATCGCGTGAAGCACACAGACAACTGTGATTATGTCCCATCTAAGCTCCCTGTCCCAGAAAAAGGTTATCAGCAACTTCCCAGTGACAACTTTATTTGTTCTTAAATCTAGAGAGCTCTCCCAGAGAGGTGGCAAGTGACATTTTATTTGGCGTCCTCCTTAAGCCGAGCAGGATCGCTCTATAGTTTGCAACTTCCTGTAGAGGTTTGCTTGTCACTGAAGGCTACAAACCTATTTTAATTAAAAGTAGAGCTAAGACTGACAGCTGAACTGAGCTGCTTTAAAAAGAAGTGCTGAGAAGAGCCTGGAATGGGTTTTAAGTTTCTATAATAGCCCCATGTTTTATATCAAAGGAAAGAGGAACATCCTTCAATTGCATTTTACACAGTTACCAAAGGACAATGGACTAAAAGGCAGAAGGTTTAGAATAACTGCATTTTGTCTCGACTCTCCTCCAGGATGTTTGTTTTATCAGCAAGATGCCTGAGGCTCCTGACACTCGGTGTCATGTCCTCAAGAAGCACAAATCTCCTTCCTCCCCCCAGCTTTCAGAGCCGCAGCGCAGGGAGAGGGAGAAGAAAATGGGTTTGATGTAATATACTTCAACTAAATTTGGCATTTTGAGGAACAGCTGCTCTTTTTAGTGGACAATAAGTTAAAAATGAAGCCCTGGGCTTCCCTGCACAGCAGCCAAAGCAGAGAGGGAGGAATGTCAGCCAGTGCTCTCGCTGCTGCACAATCCACTGACCACAAGCAGAACCAGTGTCCCAGCAGCAGAGCCCGGGCCATGGACCACGACCGACTCTGGGCCTGTCACGGTTTGGCCGCAGCTGCTGCCACAAAAGCATCTTGCAACAGCTTCTCCGAGCACGATGTAATTGAAACATAAAAACATGCTTCACGTTTTTTTATAGCCTATACAAATATTGCTTCTCCTACCGGAACATTTGACCGTTCGGAACGGGAGCGTGGATCAATAATTCCTCTATTAGATAATTGAAACCTGCCTCTTGATTTACACTAATGCACTTGTTAAGCAATAAGTAATCAGGCTGGGGGCGGGTCTGTGCCTCTGAAGCCGAGATTTGATGAATGGGCTGCGAGAAGGTGAGGGGCGGACGGGTCCAGCTCAGCTCTGCCGTGCTCTCTTCAGACGGCAGCAGGAGCCTTGAGATCAACGCTCCTCAGAGCAAGCACCGGTAGGGCTTTTGGTTTTACAGAACCATTCTCTCAAATGAAATGCATCTTTCCAGAGGTTTGCCAACGACAAAAGCAAGCTGAAGCAGGGCCCTTCAGGCGGCCGTGGCGCCGGTTCCCCTTTCACAGCACCTGCTGACACACAGCTCTGCCCGCGGCCGAGGGGCAGCTCCCGCGGTCGGCAGTGACGCCTTGGCTCTGCGGGATGATGACCGCTGACAGACAGACAGACAGACAGCTCCAGGCCCTCACCCAAACGCCGAGCAGAACGACAAGCCCTGGGCACGGCGGGGAGGGCGGCCTCGGGGAGACGTTTCACTGACACAAACTGCGTGTGCTGCCAAGTCCCAGCACCCGGCCAAACAATTCCGTTCATCAAAGATAAATACTTTGGCATTGATTTGAGGTAAATGAGGCTGTGAATGCCAGGTTCACTAAGTCTCCACGCTACCGCCTGCGGCTCCAGCTCTGCATCAGCCAGGGCACTGCAGCACCAACGCTGCGCCGGGAGCAGCGGCTCAGTGGCTCTGGGGAGAGGTCTTGGTGCAGTTCTCATTGACCGATATATCACTCCTGGCTCAAACTGTACTGAGAAGTTCAGTTCGATTGTACTTTCTTGAAACTTAAGTCCCAATCAATGCAGAAGTAGTCAGCCAGCCTTCAGCCTGGGTCCGCTCCAGCACAAGCACGATTAATTCCCATCGGATGGGAAGCAGCAGGATCTGTCTTGCACTCATTAGTGCATTACTCAGCTCCTCAAAGAGCAAACACCTCGTGGGCCATTTTTGATCAGAACTGTCTGGTAAGCTGTTCCAAGTTCCTCAGGGGAAGTCATAACATATGATTTTTGTTCACTAGAAGAGCTGGTTGGAAGCCTGATGCTCCAAGGACCGCCCAATTTGCCCACAACAGGAAACCCAACCCGCCAGAGAGGTTCACAACAGAGCTGGCTCCACGAGTCACTTGCAACGAGCGAGAGACGTTCAAAGGCTGCGCCTGAGCGGCTCTGGCAAACGCATCCACATAAACAAGGTTGCTAAGATCAGCTCCAAAGAGCCGCTCAAGCTGTGCGGTTTCACCCAAGTCTTCCCTTTTCCATGTTTACCCAGCAGCTCGCCTGTAATCAAATTGGATAATGGAGTAAATCCCTTCAATTACACTTGTTAGAGCAGAGGACCGGTGACCTACACAGCACAGCCTCCATCTCCTCCGGAGGAACACGCGGCGGTCACACCAAACGCCACCGCGCGCAACGGTGTAATGAGCCCAGGCCGGCAGCCGGGGCAGAGAGGGAGGACACGGACCTTATTTCACTGCCCTCTGACTAACGATGTGCTGACAGGCTCAAGAGTTAAGGTGAAGCTACCAAGCAGTCACGGGAAGCGTAATTAATCCCTTGCTCATTAAAGCCTGTGGCATCTTAAAGAAATGCTGACAGCGTTCCACCAGCAGCACTGGTGTGCAAGTCGCCCCCAGCCCCTCACCTCACCTTACCCCACGGAGAAGACATCGAAGAGTCCAATTTGTGAGAAACAGCGTGGGTTTGAGACATGTGGCAGAGATGTCAAGTAACACCAGCCGATGGTCCACCCGCTCTACCTGAGAGAGTTAAAATATGCATCCCTCAGATTATTTGGCCCAGATTAGCTGAAAGAGTTTTCAGTACCTGTATTCCACTTCCAGAGCACAGAAACCTCACCTCCAGCCTCCCCTGGGGGCAGAGGCTCCACCTTCCCCTCTCAAACCATCAGTGGTTTTCCTTTGGGGCCTTTAAACGGGTGCGGTTCTCTTGGCACCGGTCCCTGGTGACAGCACAGGTGAAGTTCCTCTTGCCCATCTTCCTGACACGCCGCACAGATCCAAAGCCTCTGGATCTCAGGGTCAATCTCTCGCAGAGCTTGAAAGGCAGCAGAGTGTACTTCAGCTGCTCAGAGCTTGCAGAAGGCTAAATGAACTCCACTTACATCTCACCTTAACGGCTCCTGCAGCGCTCTGCAAGGATGCAGAACAGATGGAGAATGAGGAACGTGCTGCTGCCACCACCCCAATTCCCCATCCTGGTGCCTTCCGGAGTCACGGAGAGATCAAGAGCAGCTGCAACAGTGGCTTTGTGCCAGGCACAGGGCTCCAGGGCCCACTCTGCACTCCCTGAGCATCAGCCCACCCAAGACCAGTTTACAAAAATAACCCCAGGCATCCAATTTGCAGACAGAATTTGGTCTCCCTTTTTTCCTGGACGTCCCACACGTGTCCCTTCCCCTTTCCTTTGCTGGCTAAGCTTCTGAAGCGATGCTTACAACAGTTATCCGTAAAAGGAACAAGAGGTTTCAGAGTATAACATGAAATCGCTTTTATCTACTGCACCCAAGGGTAAATCAGGTGGCTGTGCTGCTGACTCTCTGGGAATATCTGTCTCTGGAAAGTCTCCGCAAGTTCCCTAATGCACTCAGGGAAAGCTGCTGGGAGGAAGGGGAACAAGATGGGGGTCAGGTAGACCTGCCCGATTTCAAACACGTTCCAGAGCAACAGTTCTTGGCTTGTTTGCTGATCTCGTGACCAATCCTTGCAGCAAATCGTGCTTCCTAGCCAGAGAAGCAAGAAATAGAGACGGAAAAAAAAGAAAAGGGCATCACTTCAACAATAAACAGGACATCAATTAAACAAGAGAGCAGCCACCTGCACAAACAGCTCAGGGAAGAGCCATCGATTCTTCCACCTGACAGTCTGGACTCAGCACATGCCTGGTTTACTGGGATCCCCAGAGAGATAAAGTGTCAGAAATCCTCAGCAAGAAAAGGACAGGTTTCCTGACGTGGTCACGGTGTGTCTCCTTTTAATCAAATATATACTTTTTTTATTTAGATAAAGAGAAAACAACTGTCACTGTGGCTTGAAAATGTATTTGATGAGAAAAACGTAGGGAATGACTCCAGCAGTTAGGAGAACAGTTCCCAGGTCTCCAGACCTGCCTCACCTTGCCTAGCTGAGAGAAGCTGGCACGGATTCCCTGGGAGTTCAGCACCTCTCCAGGATTTCAAAGCACTCAGTACTTATGGGAGGAGCATTACTACCTGATTTTTGTCAAAAGAGAGAAGTCACGGCTTTCTTAAAAGGAGGTGACTTGCCCAAGATCAAATGGAGGATCTGTCTCCTCAGATGAGTCCTTTACTCTGCTTTATGGTTCAGCTCATCCAGTGCTTTGGCAGGTGGCTGCTGAGCATCTCCTGCCAGCTCCGCCAGTTTGTTATTACCCTGAGACGGGCGCTGGGTGTGCCAAGCGGGAACGGCTCCTGCTCCAGAGCTCCCTCTCCTACCTGCTCCAGCTCAGCAAAACTCCATCTATCTCCGAGCACGGGCTTTCAGGGCTTTTACAGGAGAGACTGACGTGGTTTAAATGAAGAGTAAGTGCCTGGCTGCAGCCAGACCCTTGCTGGAAGAGGCTGCAGTGACCGATGCCAGGCTCCGCTCCGAGCTATTGTGTGACCTGCCGACAGCAACGACCGCAGCACGTGTCATTCTGTTCCCAGGGCGCTGCCACGTCAATAGAGAATGGACAGACAGATGCATAGTTACAAAGCATGGATTTCAATCCTATTCCTGGGCTAGTTCCAGAACACAGGTGGTGATTTCAGGACACTGGATACGTTATCTGCAGAAAAGCAAAAATTACAGTGATCAAGAAGAAAGGAGCATTATCATCCTTCCATCACCGCCCCTCTGAAAAAACTCAACAGGTCAAGTGCTTCTAAGCCTGCCCTGATCAATCACAGCAAACTCTAAAAGCATTTAGAAGATGTCCTCCTCTGAGCCATTTGTCAAGCGGAATCAGGCAGTTTTTAGTCCTTTTATTAGTTCTGCTTATGAGAGACATTCGCTTGAAGCCAGCGCTCGATGCGGTGAGAAGGCCGAGCGCGTTTCCACGGCAGAGCCACCTGGTACTTGGCCGGGCGCAGAGACGTGACGGGGATTTAACAAAGCCTGGGGTGGGAGGAACAAGGGTGCCCACACCTCAGCCTGCTGTCCTGGATATTTGTTCCTTCATGCTTGCACTTCAGCCTCAGCCTGAAATGTACTGGAAGCGAAAAAAACCAAACCAACAAA
The DNA here is from genome assembly GCA_013396935.1 of Baryphthengus martii. Lineage (NCBI taxonomy): Eukaryota > Metazoa > Chordata > Aves > Coraciiformes > Momotidae > Baryphthengus > Baryphthengus martii. Next base: position 564,680 of record VWZK01002294.1, on the reverse strand, counting down.
ACCCAAAGTGTGGTGAGTGGTAAAAGGAAGCCCAGAGTGAACCCAGCACACCCCGTGAGCTGGACCTGCTGCCCTCCTGCCCCTCTGATGGGGCTGCTCCCCCACGGCGCTGGATACAGCCCCATCCCCGAAGGCAGGATCAGCTCTAAACCATCTCTAATGTGCTCTAAGCCTGGAGAACCAAAGCGCAAAGAGACTGAGAGAATTGCCCAGAGATCACACAGAGGAGCACGTGTTAAATTCGGGAATCGAACTTTTATCTCCTAAAGCCCTTTCTGGCTCAGCGCTGAGTGGTTTGCGTCAAACCTTTGCCGGCTGCACAGCAGCTGCTTTAGGGGCTGGTGCTTTCTACTCCCAGGCACTTACACAGGGCCCAGCCCAGGGCAGCGCCAGTGCTGCTGCAGAACCGGCGCTTTTTTGCACCATCGTTGGACAAACGGTGGGAGAGGGAGGAATACAAATTGGACACGACCCACCCAGCGCCGTTCTCCTCTGCTCCCCCTCTCCTTGCAGCACTCTCGTTATTTTCCAGCACGGGCAGTCTCCTTTTTCTCTCCCTCGCTTGTCAGCTTCAGATGACATTTGAGTTGTGCTGATGAGACCGACCAGGGCGAGACACATGTTTGTCATCGCTTTGGGCAACCAAGTGCCAAGGCCTTTAACTGCTCTCTTTTGATTTTCCTATGAAGTCAACCTCTCTGCCTCCCTGGCAGTTTGAGTCACGCCACCCAGCGCTCTGCCTCCCGGGGATCTGAGCCTGGGCCGCTCTCACCTTCGCCAGGCAAAGGGCTGATGTTTTTCCTTCTGGGGGAACTGGCAAGTGCTGCAGAGAGATGCCGGGTATGGATGGCAGGATTGGTGGTCTGCTGCCCGGGTCCTGTGGGGCCGAGTGATCGTGGCCGAGGACACTGCACACGAGCAAGGTGGCAAAAACCAGCTCCCTGGCTCCAGTCCAGCAGAGCACTCGAACAGTGCTGAACATCAGACACTGTCCTGGCCGCCATCAATCTCAAAACCCACAGTCCTTCAGTGAACCTCCTGCTCATGGGTCCTGAATCGGTGGGCGGGGGTGTCACAGTGGTGCTGCTGTAACACGGAGATTGGCAGCCGCTTAACCCTTTGGGTCTGGTTTTATCCTGCTTTGCACATTCCCCATCAATTTATACCGGTGCATAAATCTGGAACAAGCTCTCAAGAATTCATTCTATGGTTCTATGAAGAAAAAAATTCTCATTTAACGTTCACAGAAGTGTTTCATATTCATCTTGCAGCGGCATGAATGACAATACAAGATGTAAGATGGAGGAAGTTTTATGAGCGTCCTTAAGGGAGACATCCTACATCGTTTAATCAAATGGATCCAGACACAGTGTCTTTGCTGGGAGCGTGACCAGGTGACATCTGTGTTGAAGAAAGGTCATGCAGCTTGTGACCACGAGAATGAAAAAGATAAACCTACAGCCTTTGGGAATCGCAAGCGAGCGGACCCAGCAGCACACACTGCACCTTGCAGCGATGGCAGGTGTCAGAACTTGGAAGGTTTTGAAAGGGAAGCTCCTGTGAACGGCACACGGGACACAGCAGGTTCCCAGCTCAACCCTCTCCCTCTCTCCAGCACTGACCACCTTCTGCTATTCTTTTCTCAGCTCACCTCTTCCTCGAGAGCAGAGCACGGTTCACCCCTCACTATGACCACAGAGCATTCTCCTTATGTCCTTCCAGCTCTAATATTCCCAGAAAACGCACAGAAATAGAAGAACAAAACAAAACCTGCACGTGGACATTGCTGTTAACACTGACGCGTGTCACAGATTGAGGGCAGCTTGTTTTTCCCAATATAAAGGACTATTTCTAGCCTGTGAACGATTTCTGAGCTACAGTTGTTCTCATGAGTAAGAAACATTTAGGTCAATTACAGCAGTGTGCTGGTTACGATTACTATTATTAATTGTATTCGATTCCACATTTGCAACTATTAAATACAGTATCTCTAGAGTACCCGTGTAGACTTTTAACTCAGCTGAAAACAATGAAAAGTATCTAAATGCAGAGAAACGGCCAGATAATGCAAGGCTAAAACCCAGGCTTGCCCCATGAATCATTTCCCTCCTCTCTGCGAGTGCCTGGCCGATCCGCTGCAAAAGGGACACAAAAGACTTTTTTTTTTCCCTTCATCCTCTTTTCTCTCTGCACCAAAGTCCTCTTTCCTCAGCTGTCCCGTACATGCTGTGGCTCCTCGACTCGCCCTGCTCACCACTACCACAGGCATGTGGTCAGCATCTCAGGAGGGCAGGGGAAGTGATTATCTCTATCAGATCTGTCCAGAGGAGGAAAACACTGCTTTGTGGAGGCTTCTGGAAATTCTGCAATATGGCTTCATCCCAATTAGGAACGGAAACCCAAAATTGTCTGAGAAAAATAAACCTCAGGGATATCCCACCTGGGGAAAGCTCCAGTGTTAGCTGTGCCAGAGCTGTAAGGGCTCATGCATCACTCGTATCCAGCTATGACTTGAACATCACTTTCAAAAAAAAAAAAAAAAATCACTTTGAAGAAGTGTCTCTGTGTCCTACAATGTTAAAGTGCTAATGGGAAAGGAAATGTATTCATGATTCAGTGTATAAAAGTAGCCTTGGAGGAATGCAGATTGTATTTTCCCTCTGCAAACATTTGATCATCCCAATAAAACAGCAGCCCCACCTTTTCCACCAGCTCAATAAATCACAGAGAATGGAAACAACAGGTTTATAGTTGTCATGACGATCGTTACTGAAGTATTTTATGGTGTGCTGGAGAGATGGGGGTGCTTCTTCATAGGCACGAGGTGCCTTCTGAAGGACTGCGGGACTCTCTAAAACCCAACATGCCGCTTAAGTCTCTGGATTAAAAAGGAAATTATTCTCCTGATTCAGTCTCCACCTCGGTCGTGATTGCATTTGCTGATGCTCCAGCCTTCCTAGGCAGTCCTGCGCGGCCAGAGGCTGCGCCAACGGCTCTGGGAACGAGCGGGGAGCTTCTGCAGGTGACGGGGCCGCCGCGTTGCGGCCCTCGCACAAAGAGCCTCACTAGGGTCGCACGGCCTCGCGCTAGTAAAGCCTCCGCAAACCTGAGTCACGTCAGGGTAAGGCTCTGATCTCTGCCGCTGCTGCATTTGTTACTGTTCGTTATCGCTATTGATTAGGATTGGAGCTTACAGCAAAGATCAAGGCCGTGTTATACAAGCCCTGGATCACATTCAGAGGAGGAGGCAGCCTCGGGCCAGAAGGGTTTTTTATCTTCCATGTACCATTCCCAGGAGAGCTGGACAGTCAACTACCACGCGCTGTATATCCATCCCCAGGACCACCTGAGATACCAACAACCCCTTGGAAGAAGATTTCCTCTTCCCAGGCAGGTACAGAGGGAGCTGGCAGCGACCACCCCCCTCCCTTCTGCATTGCTGTGATATTATGTACCTGCAGTTTACTTCCAGGTTTAAAACCCCCAAAGAGATGCTGTCTGCTGCCCTGGATTACAAACAAGGCCAAGAAGTGTCGGGCCAGAACACATGGCAGTAATTCTGAGTGATGACTTTAAGGTCTAAACACTCCTTTGAAAGCCTGTTTGCTCCCAGACCGACGCTGACACGACCCACCAGAGTCTACGGGACAGCGATGAGTGAGAGCGGAGCCGGGGCAGCAGCAGAGGGACGTTTCAGGAGCCCATCTCTTGGGCTAGCACTATTCCCTCCACCATTTCTCATCTCCATCCTCCTGCCTGTAGGAGCTCTGTAATCCTCCACCATCGCATCTTTTTTCCCCTTCTCCACAGGACTGATGACAAATTAGCATTCCACCCTCTGGAATGACTCTGTACCGTGACGGATCCGTATCTCAACACTTGGGCACGACTTTGGTTTTATTGGAGTCTCCCCGTGCTGTTTTACGGCCAGCTCTGTAGACTGGTTAACAATAAAGCAAGAGGAGGCGGAGTGTTTCGAGAGGTGCTGAGCAGCTCTGACTTCTGCCAACTCAGCGCTTCGCAAGAAAGCGCTCAGCATCTGGCAGGATTGAGCTTCTGCATATTTTTTTTTTTTAACTCTCCCCTTGCTTTTTTTACAGTATAAATTAAGTTTAATACCAGGGCAAGTGTGCAGTGCTGCTCAGGGCAGAGTGAGCTAATGAGCTGAGCACTGTACGGCAAGAGCACCTTCCCTGTCCACCTTGCCTTTCTTCCCTTTTTTGCATTTTAATACTTCTCTTTTCTAAAAATAGCTGCAATCCTTAGCCTTTTTAATATGGTCTTCATAAAAACCGGTTCTTAAAGATCTTTGAAAGCTTTGCTTTGGATTTAATAAGCTGGATATAATGGTCATCTAGCAACTAGGCTGAAGAGCACCCGGGGAGCAGAAACACCCAGCTCCTGGTGCACGACCCATCTCAGGGCACTGGACTGAATACAAACACGCCCCGATTGCCCAGAGGACGCCACCAAACACGGCTGCTTCTGTAAAATAATGAAGATAATCAATCAGGTGCCTATTTAGCACCTTTTTCACAATAGCTGCTCTTCATCTACCACCAGAAAGAAATGGGGGGAGGAGGGAAGAAAAGACGACAGATTGAAGTTGAACTGAGACGTAGGAACAGTGAAAAGGCCTTTCCAGTCCAGGCGCATGAGGAACGCTCAGGCTGGTTTCCCCCAGGTTCATTAATAACAGCTTTGCAGTAGTAAAGGTGCTGCAGCAAAGGAAATTTGGTTACAAACACTACAACAGCTTCTTACAGGTACTCCCCCCAGCAGCCAGGTGCAGGCCGTTGGATTGTCTGACCCCTTTTGCACTGGTGTGATGTTCCAGGCGTGTTCCTGACTCGTCTGCACCAACACGGAGCACCAGCACGGGACCTGAACCCCCACCCTGGTCCGTGGGCGGTTTCTGAGCTGAGTTTAATGGTACTACACCCATCTACAGTATCCACAACACTGCTGCAAGACACGAGTCTGGAGATGGGGCACCCATAAGGTAGATGAGTGACTCAGACTCACGGAAACACATGTCTCAGAATGAACACTGGGAAAAGATTAATCTCTTTAACTTATCAGGAAGGAATTCAAAAGATAATTTGATTACAGTGCGCAAGCAGTTTCACAGGAGGAAACTATCAGATACTGAGGGCTCTTTAATCTAGCAGAGAGGAGCACAGAGAGAATCTCTTGGTGGAAATTAAAGGCAGCCAAATTTGAACTCAAAATAATGCTGGCAGTTTTTAAAATAGGGTAATGAATCCCTGGAACAGGCTGGGAGTGGTAGACTCTCCATCAGCTGGTGCCTCCCAGACTAGATTTGGGTCTCTGAGAAATACTTTTTGTAGAAAAAACAATCTTTACAGCTTTGCTTATGAATGAAATCTGAGGGATCTCCAGTCCACTGCCAGCACCAACAAGGATCACCTCAATCCAGGCATTAGGGGGCTCTGGACCCTCCTGGCCGTATCTGGAGCAGATGAGAAGTTCACACGCTTCCTGCTGTTTGCAGAGCAGTGGGAAACTAATGGCAGCTGGAGAGCAAAGAGAGGGCGTCTGTAGGCTGGGATGAGGGGGCACCACCTTCAACTGGTGCTGCTTCCTCCAGAAGAGAAGAGAGAATGAGAAGAAGGACCCCCAGCAGCCACCTCGCTCAGCACCCACCTCGCTCAGCACCCCAGGGGTTATTATTTTGATGCATTGTTGAAGCAGTGCTGCTAATGGGGCTCGTGCTCGGTACAATATTGCTGAGGAGCAGAGGCAGCTTCAGAACAGATTACTGCTCTCCACAGTAAATGAGCAACCAGAGTTTGGATGCCCACTGACAGGATTATCTTTGCATCCCTTATATACTCCTGGGTGGCTTCCCCCTGAATCCAGATATCACATCATTTGTTTAACTTACTGAATAAAGTAATTAATACTCGGGCGTTCTGACTGCTTGGCAGAATATACTGTTACAGGCAACAGATTTTATGTCTTTAGGCTTCACAGTAGAATTTGATTTAATTTGTCCCAAGGTTAAGAAAGACAGGGAGGAAATTTGATGGCTCCAGACCACAAATTCACTGCAATTTATCATCTTCACCATGTGGCGTGGACAGACACCGCTTCCAAGATAAGATGGTAGAAGTTTACTCAATCATCTTTGCTTTAAACTTGCATTCATCCATTATCAGACACTAAGTCCAAAACACGCAGCGTCTCCCTGCCACTGGCAAGGGGAGCCAGCGTCATGTGCGGTTCTCCCCAGAACTGGCTTGTCTTCCATGCTTTTTTGCTGAGGGTCTCCAAAATTTGGGGATTAACTAGTTAAGACATACACAATCCCCAGGAAAAGTAAGAAAGTATCTTAACCAGGCTTACCTTCTACAAGTTCTGTTTAAAATACATTTTAAAAACCTAAATTCGACAAAAAATTTTGTGTGTTTTTTTTCTTTTGCTGAAAGAGAAGAAATGAAACACGAAGCACAGCGGCTGTTTCTTAATCACATCCAGAGTGCTGAATAACACATTTCTGGGGTCAGGTTTCCTTCTTTAAATAACAAAACCAATAGACTAATTTCTCTACTTCATTATAAGCTGATGTTCGCAATGGAGAAAACACAGTTATACAGAGGAGCTCCCCCCCAGCTCCGAGTGTCACAGCCTTGCAGAGCTACACATCCAGTCTCACCACAGAATTACCTTTAGGACTTAAGAGAGCACTTCCCTCTGATCAGCAGCGGATTTGGGAGCAAAGAGGATTTCAGAACCAGCACAGCAGCAGCCTGGCCAAGATCTCATGGAGCAAAGAGAAGGAACCAAGAGTTTTCCGCTCTGTGACCAAGGGGTCACGCTCCATTTCCAAAGCAGGGGCTGCAGCATTACAACAACAGCTTCCAAGAGGACGTGTGTGAGGCTACAGCTTGTGAAGAGCATTATGCAGCAATTATGTACCAAAAGAGCTCCCAGATGTGCAGTGAATGTGGTAACAAAATGTCCCAGCTTATGGCATTTTCTCCCTCTCGCTCTTTTGTCATTGTCCTTTAGGAAGTGAACGTGAAGAATAAAGCTCTATTTTCAGAAACAAGTCTAGATCCTAAAAAGGGAGGAAAATTAAGTGGAGAGATTTCCTAGGCGTAAGGAAATGGCGTATCACAGGCCAACTCAAGCATCCCTGCTGGGATAGCCCCACGCCCCCACTCTCAGCGGGGCTGGGGCTGTCCCCATTGGACCAGAAGCAGGTGAAATCCAGGAAAGTCAACAAGATGGGAAGGCAGACCTTCCACAGCTCTCCTCTCCCCTCTCTCACGCTCCTATCACTGAGAACTGAATTTGACTCTTCCTTATCTATGTGACAAATGCTTAAATTAGCCTGGTCATATTGTCAATGATTCACAAAATACCTTGAAGGGTACAAACCACTTACTTGGAACATCTTCCTAAAGGTTAATTCCATTTCCAGGGCCGATTTCTGCATCGGGTTTCCGCTGTGGTTTCCTCAAGGTACATGAATCTCTGGATCAGACGGAGGTGTTTGTCATCATCGCAGGTCAGCAAGAACCTGGGCAAGATAACAAGAGGAAAGCGTTATTAGATGAATGGTAACATCATGTGAAGTTGTCTAAGAAATTTTAACAACTTGGATTAGAGATCGCAGATTCTACTGCAAAATCTAAACTAACGTCACTAGTCTTTAAAATCGTATTTTCCAAGACATGGGGCTTGACTCGTGACTCTCTGCTCTCTCTCCTGGACAAGCTGTGTGGGACTCACTTCGATCTTGCCTGGATGTCCTCAGCAAGGTACCAAAGCACCGTGATTAAGTCACCGTCAGTGGCCTCTCAACCAGGCCACTCCAGATTTTACCACAAAAGAACGGATATTTCATCAGGAATAGAGCTCTGTAATTCAGAAGCTGTGCTGGAGCCAGCGAGGGCATGTGTCCAGGATTCTGACTCTAATTACTTCTGCTGCCCTGCTCAGGCAGTTCCTAACATGATTTATTTTAAGGACGACAAGAAATTATTATTGCTGATCGCTTAAAATAACTGCCTTTGTAATTACCTGACAGTCGAAATGTAAGAGCATACAAGGGAGAGTCCATGTTCCCAGCAGAAACACAAGCCCTTTGGTGGAGCGGTCAATCTGGGACACAGTGGACCATTTACTGTGGTTTTCTCACTTAATGCCCATGGGTAAGACTCCCCGTGCCCTAAGGCTTCCTCATCACAGCCCGAGGCCAACGCTCACGGTTGCTGTGTGTGCCGTTCCCCATCATATATTACGGTAAATGACTTCTTGGTCTCTTTATCTTACTTAGTTCTTGTCTCTCCTAATATTTAGAGGCTCTTTGGGATACAAACAGTTTTGATTTGTATGTACAACCACCTAGAAGCAGGAGGGCTTGGGTCCTTAGTCCAAATAATAAATAATAGTTAATGTAGTCCAGGCATGACTAGCCCATTTCTACCTAAAAATGTCAATAAAGCAGGGCCATATTGATGCAAAGAGACATAAAATGTGAACTCCTTCAACACATGCACTTATTTGTCTCAGTTTGTGAGGCTGGGAAGGAAAGAGCTGTTAGCAGTGAATAGTATTTTATTAGCATCATAAACCCCAAGAGCAAAGTTTGTGTCACAGAGAACTGCACATGCATTTGAAGGCTTAATTTATGTTCCCGACTCCTCTTAGCTTCCCCCCACCCCCATCCTCTTTTTTTTTCCCCAACAGGGACATAATATAATTTAAAATAAAGACAAAAAGACTCTGAAGACACCTTTGGGTGGCAGAGATGTTCATGCAAAGGGTAAATCCACGCCCACAGCGGTATCAGTATATTCATCTATACTGCAGAGGTACATGGAAGCTTCAGGAAAAATACAGTTTGACACACACCAGGTTGACAGCAAACAGCCTCCTGAAATGCCAGCAACCCTGAAAAGCAAAGCGCAGAAGGAAGAGACAGATGGGGGTGAAGGGACTTGCTGAGGAACTCCACCAAATTAGCAGTGGAAAATTAGCGAGACGAGAGAAGAAAGCACGGCTCTCGGTGGCTTTCCACGAACTTGAGCTCCAGTGACAAAGCAGCAGCAGATCCTCAGCTGAAGCAAAGACCCATCACACCCAAAACAGCCCAACCTTAGGGCTCAGAACTCCTCCAGCTACTGCTCCTTCTTCCTGCACCTCTAACGGTGTTTTTCTTTCATTTGGGCCCTTTTGGAGCGGGGTCAGGTTTCTGGTGCTGCTAGGAAATAGATATTGCAATACAATGGCAATCAACCATTGGTAATCAGCAAATTACAGCCTCCCATGCATTACAAAGCTTTTAACTACCAGCTGCTTATTCTGGTGTATTTATGCGGTAACAATTCTGCCGAGCAAGTTCTAGGCCTATTACAGAGCTGTTAAGCCTCTGTAAATACAGCTTTAATGACCAACAAGCATTTATTTCAGACTCTGCAGCCTGCCTGTGAAGTGAAATTAGACGTGTAGGTGAGTGCTGTAGGCACAGCACTAGAAGTTTTATGACAAAAGAAACAGGCTGCACAAGTAGCTGTGAAAAAGCTGTTCTGCAGGGCGCAGGATAAAACGGAGCAGCGTGGTACGAGGTTTTCAGCCGCCTGTGACTCGCTACCTATTGAGCAGTAAAAGTATTTGTGGCTCCAAACAGCGAGGTGAGGTAAATCTCCGATGTCACAGCATCAACACAAAGGCTTTGGGAGTTCAGGGAGGAATAAGCCTTTGTCGGTAAAAATATTCCCCTGCTCTTTGCTAGAGCGAGGCAAGCGCACGAATCTCCGGCGTCAGCGAGGGAAGGAAGGGGAGGAACAAGATTTGGGGAGCACACCCAGCACAGCCCAACTACCTTTGTCTTCAGGGCTTTCCAAAGGCAGCCAAATGACGACTGTCTAGAGGGGCAAAGCCTCCCTGAAGAACCGGCCGAAGCCCCTCTGAAGACTTTATGATATTCTTAATTACTTGCTTTGTGTTGGCGCCCAGGGAATCTCCTGCCCTTTCGATCACGCTCCGGAATGCCACGTGCTGTGCCGTTCGCTGCACAGGCACCAGACAGAAGATACTCCCTGCCACAGGGGTTTTACATTTCAGAGCAGCGCGGCAAAGAACAGCTTTAAGAGGTGATCTGCGGAACGCCGCCATCGGCTTCCCAAAGTTAACGGTGCGGATCTTTGAGGCATGGCGAGAAAAATCATTTGCACGGCCACCTAACTGAGCTGAAACAAAACCAGTGGGTTCACCAGTTTCTGTCTCTCCTTCTGAAGGGGAAAATAGCCGTTTGCTTGTCCAGGAAGGGTTGCAGGCAAAGGAAGCAAGAAGGATTACTCTGCTTTTCTCCCACCTTGTAACTGCAAATATCCCTCCGTATATATACCGTGCTGCAGAAGAGTATCGTTTCTTTCCTTCCCTCCCCTTTGCAATTTCAGCTTTTTATTTTTTCCTCTTTTATTTCACAGCTTTTAACCTTGCCCAATTGTCCCTCTTAAATAACAATTAACTCTCTTGTTCAGACAGGGAAGTGTTTTAAAGCTCTAGCAATTTTCTTTTCTACAGGATGCCACAGGAGATGGTGGGAGGGAAAAATTAAATCAGAAGGTTTCTCAAGAGTTGCCCCTCTAGAAAACACATTTGCTGTCTCTCCCTGGTGAAAGGCAAATGCTGCTGCCAGATCCGTAGAGTGATCCTACGGCAACCAGCAGCACTTACACAATAATTAACTGAAAGAGAGGAGAAAGAAGAAAATAAACAAGCAGGCAAGGCGGTTAAGGCTGCACTCTCCAAGAACGCTTGCTCCCAACAGACCCACGGCTCGAGTCGTGAAAACACGTGGCGCTTCAGCGCGACGAAACAACGACCGCCACCGAGCGACCCAGAAAAAACGAGGAGTGATGAAGTTGTCTCCCCTGTGCTTCGGGGCTGGATTCCGGGCAGACTGCTCTGCAGCCTCAAAAGCAGGACAGGGGTGGAAAAACCCAAGAGCGACGTACAACGATAAGTGAGAGAGTACTTATTTTAATTATAAACTGGACCAAATAAATTAGAAATTCAATTACAACGCCATTCACCGACAAGAAATTCAAAACACTCAGGCTATTAGTTGCACAAATTAACTGTAGGAGATAACAGGATTTGGGGGAGCAATCCTGTACCATGGTTGTAATGAAAACATTCAGGTCTGAAGTGAGGCAGAGCGCGCTGGGTACAGCCTGAGATATTCCCATGCTCACTGAGCTCGTGACAAACAGAGACGTAGAAAAACATTCCTTCAGAGCATTTTTCTCATTAAAAATTGCTCATTAAAATATCCGGATTTTGGAAAGGACAGACCTATTCTACTATAAAAATATTTCTGCGGTTTACAGTTAGTCTTGACAGAAAACAAACCAGCTACACCTTAAAGAGCCAAGGGATTGGAGCTTGTTTGGGGCACTCCTGCCCCCAGAGCAGCTATGTTCTGCCCAGCTATACGGACATCCACCCCTTGGCCACAAAAGGACGTCTCACATTTGACACGATGGTAACTAAGAGCAAGATCTAAGCTCCTGAGCTCTCCCTGGCTCATAGCTCACTGCCTCAAGAAGATAACCCCACGAGCCACAGATTATTAAATCACATTCCTTCCTGCTTCTCCTAAAGGGTCGATATCCTGAGTCTCTCTCATCTTCTTGACCTAACCTAACATGAATAATGCACAAGCCACTGGTGCGTCAGTTGCTTACTGGACTGCGGCCAGCCAAAGGGCTCTCTCAGCAGATCAAAAGCCAATCAAGTTCATTTCAATATTTATTTTTAATCCTCCATTCTGAAATTATAAATATTTAATGCTACGCCCTTACCAGGAAAGCAAAGCAAAGCAAAACCAGAGGAGAGACAGGACCAGACAGACAGACTCTTTCCTGCTAATTTGTGCCCAGGCGTATGCTGCTCCTTCTGCCCGTTAATATCCTTCAATGAACACAGCTTATTTATCCGAGTCCTCCGAGCGCCTGCCAGGACAGAGGTCAGAGCTGAGGAGCACACAACAGACACAAAGGCAGGCTTCATTCCTGAAGGCGTTTCACGGAGGTTAAATTTTCCGGCCTTACACAAACATTCAGTAGTCACACGGCTCTGAGGCCACCCCATCCCCCTGACACTTCTCCATCACAGACCTGGCCTTCCCCAGACCCCGTGATCCCAACCCGCAGGACCACGTAAGCCCCGATGGACCCACCAAGTGCCGGAGGCTTCCCAGCAGCTCCGTCCTGCCAGAGTCCTACCAAAGATTTTGGTGTTTTACAGTTGTTTGCTGCAGCAAAACCAAAGGCCCCCCGGCCTTCTCTGCTGATAATCCCCCATCCCTCAGCCACTTTCCACCCGCCTGCAGATGAGAGCCGGGAACAAAGCCCGAGGCGGATACCTGCGGACGCAGCGCTGTAGGGGCGGCCCGGCCCCGCAGGTTTTGTTGGCAACCGAACCCTGCCTGCCTGGGAAGAAGCGAGGAGGAGAGCAATGGATTAAAAAGATGGAAATGAATTGAAGATGCAGGAGATCGGACTGAAAGGTAACTTAAGAGTTTTCCTCCAACCCACCTGCTGGCTTGCCTAATTGCCATTTAAAGACACACACCCAATTCCTAACGAACAGCAGGACGAACAAAGGCTTTTTGATGGGGATACTGTTTTCCAGGGAGAACCATTTAATAAGTTTCACTCAGGAAGTCTCTGTTCCCAATAAAGACTTAACAAAGTTAATTAGACTAAACAGTAATTATCATGTCTCTTCATTGTTCAATTATCTTGCTGAACTGGTGTTTCCTGATTAATTTTCTGATTAAAATGTATTAAATTGAAAAGCACTTCCAAACACGAGATGACAGGTCGTCTTGCACGCGGCAGGATTTCCGGAGGTCAGGAAGGGAGGGATGGCTGACGCCCGCCCCGCAGACCACACCAGCCAGCAGCCCGACTCCGCGCGCTCTTCACGAACGCACCTCCACTGCTCCTCCAGTTTGAGGTCCACCGACGTACCGCTGGTGCGTTCCTCCTTCACACATCTCCCGCTTATCTCTCCCAGGCCTTCCTACTGCTCTGGCTTTTTACCCTTCTGTTGGGTTTTTCCTGCACGAACAACGTCCAGGGACATGGTTTAGCAGTGGACTTGGCAGTGCTGGGTTAACGGATGGATGCAATCATCTTAAAGATCTTTTCCAACCTAAACGATTCCGTAATTCTACGATTCTACACTTCACAACTGGCAGTGCTGAGCCACAACAGCGCTGCTTTCCAGAGGGACTGCTTTAGTATTCACTCCCAGCAATCCCGTAATCGCTGGCATTTTGATCAGCCCCTAATACTATTTGCATATCTTTTATAAGACAAATCAGAAAAGGGGATTAATTTTTCTTTCTTCACTTTAATATCACCTGTGGCTGGAAAGGAAACAAACAAATTCATTGCCTCTTTCCCCAAATCCTTGCGATTAGGTTATCGGCGCCCAAGACTTATTATAAATTATAGAAAGGACACAGCTGAGCCCAAATCCCACAGCGGGCTCTTTTTGTCTTCTGTAACACGGGCAATTCTTAACTCCCATCAAGCACAAGGCAGGGAGGATGAGACACCTTCGAAGCTCCACCGTGACAAGCACCAGGGTAGTTCAGCTCTGAATTCAAGGCCCAGTTGCAGATGGGAGTTGCGGGGCTCCCAGCTGACAATCCAGGAGGCGCAAAAGGAACTTTCTTCCCTTTCTGCTTGTCCTTTTGGAAACCCCACACAAGGCTCGTGGCTGCTGCTGGGACGGACACCGGCGTCCACCGGCAGCCCCAGCCCCGTTGACAGGGAACGCGTGGGGCCAGCGGCCGGAAGGTGCAACAACCGCACCAGCGCTTCAGGTTTTCTCCTCCACGGTGCCTTGTTCTAGTGCACTTTAAGTCAGGCCGATAAAAGATTAAAGCTGAGATTCTGATAAGGAGTTAACTTTGTTTGTGATGCACTAAGCCTCTGAAAAAGCTGCAGCTCAGCCAAGAATAAGTATCTAAGAGTGTACACCTCCAGATAAAACCCAGACCGAACCACCCCACTTACAGTAACTTCAAACACAGTTATGCTGACCTCGTTCACACAATTATCTGACATTTGCCACCGGTTTAGATTCATTCCAAAGGACAAGACAAAAAAAATTGAAGTCTAACAGCCCAAATAGTTTTGGTTGGTTTTTTGTTCTAAATAATCCTATAATCAGAAGTAATGAATCAAAGCGCTCCTTGGCTCCTAAGCTACGATTTGGCAAACAGCTACAATTATAAACCCCAAACCTAGTGACTGCATTTAAACACAGCCCTGTACTTAGTAGCTTACAGTAACATTTATCTTGCACCAGGCTGAAAGGAGACGTCCGCAGGGAGTTACCTGTGAAACGTTTCATTTCAAAAGCCTGCGGCAAGTTGATTCACGTCTATTTAATTTTTCCAAGCAGTTTCACGAATGCTGTATATAAATCAAATACACGGCTAGCAGCAGAGATGTACCAAGTTGTGGAAATACTGTACGACTTTAATTAAACTGCAGGCACAAATCAGGCAGTAGCGAAGGTGGAGGAGGAGGGAGAGAGAATTGTTATCGCCTTGGATAAGCCAGTATTTTTGGACAGAAAAACAAATAACCATTTACTGTGAAAAGTCTGATTTCTAAAGCGGCATTTTGTCATTGTGCTGATATTCATAATCAATTTAAATCCGGAAGAAATCATGCTTGAGCACATAAAACAAGGCAGCTGGGAACGGAAGTTAATTAAATGGTACCAGCTCAGCCTTGCTCGTCCTTTCCTCACCACCCAGCTTCCCGGGCTCTCCCAGGCAGAGTTCACTCCGACAATCATGCTCTAACATAACAGAGGCAACCAGCATTCTGCTGATGGTTACGTGGCCACCTTCTGCGCTGTCCCACGCAGCCATCAGCCATCACTAGAGGGGAAACTAAAGACCCCCGTTCAGAAAACTGATCCACCCCTGGCCACCTCCTGCGTCCATGGGGAGTCACGCTGAAATTGGTGGCACTCGACAGCACCGCCGGGCACAGCCAGCAAGCAGACAGGGAAAACAATGTGGAAGCCACACGCTGGCGCTATTCTTGAAGGGCAGGACTTCTGGAAGGAAGCCCCAGTAAAACAATTATTTGTTCTTTCTGGTCATGGGACTTACACCTGAAGATTCAGGAGCAGGAGTGAAGCTTTAGTGATTTTTGTACAGAGAGAGGATGACTCAGTAACTGGAGAGGTCCAGAAAATGCAGGCAGGAATGCTGCTCCACCTCAAGCTCCTCACTGAAGAAGCTGTTAGTCTGTGTTTACCTTCCCCTCTCCTCACACTCTGCAAAGTGGAAAACCAACTCTGCCTAATAACCAGTTGGCAGTACAAGAACAAGCACATGAGATCCCAGGTACTGAGATAAAGGAGCCTATAAATACGTCGCCCAGATAGGCATCTCCTTCCCTCTTGAAAGACCAGGGAAACACAAAAGCTGTCTGCCTTGGAAAACAAAGTAAGGCACCGAACAGCATTTGACAATTAAATCACTGCCTCGGATGGAGAAGTTGCGCCGGCGCTTACGATACCTCTGCGCGAAAACAGGTTACAAGAAGTCCTCTGTCTTTCCACAGGAGTATTGCGGCAACCGCTGACATCAGCGACGGGATGTGTCAGGCGCTGTCGGAGGCAACGGGTAGAAAAGTCTCCGTCCCACAATCTACAGCCTCAACAGACAAGACAGAACAAGTGTCTAATAAAACCGAGGCGACGGGGGGAGAACCGGCGTGGGACGGCGCAGGTCAGCGCCGCACCTCACTCCCAGGGCTTCCCCGGGGACAAGACCCGCAGCAGGCGGCTCGGGTAGTGATGCACCCACCACCCCGGGCAGGGAACCCCAGCCCTTCAGCACATTCAAAGACGTTCCTGTGCAACTGGGACCCATTAGCCCTGATTAAAGCCACAATATCCCAAATCCCAGGAGGTTCTGTGGTGTTGAAGCCATAATGAATTTTGCAGAGTTTTTCCTCCTCCTTTTCCCCACCTCAATCACTTTCAACTACAAGGCATGAATAATACAATAACGTGTTGCCTGGTGATTGCTGTTGTGTTTTCCTTTACAAATGCAGTCAGGGAAGGAAGCGGAATAGAAGCTGCCTGAAGGAATGGCTTGTTTAAAGAAGACTAGCGAGGGGCTGAGGTTCTGCAGATGCAGGATGCTCCAGAGGCTGACTGAAGCCCCCCTAAGGCGCCCTCAGAGCTCAGCCACGGTCCCTGCCCCGCAGCAGAGCACTCTTGACAACCCCAGTGCTCCTCTCCCCGTGTACCGGGAAGGAAAAGAGGACTTGGTTGAACCCGGTGTGTAATTAATACCGCTGTGCAAGGTGCTTCACCATCTTTTACAGCGAAAGCAAACAGGGCTGTAAAATCAGAAGAGGCTCTCTACAAAAAACATGCTATTTGGAGCTGAGAAGGTAATTTTTTCTCCTACTCTAAGTGAAGTAAGCCCATCCCCCAGAATGCTTCTAGCTGGTGATACGGAGAGGAGTCAAGGTTATCTCCAGGATCAGTTTGTTGCCACCAGAAAGAAAAGCTCTTCCAGCTTTCACTTCTCTGTAGCACTACAGAAGGAGGAAGGCATTTTTAAAAGAATGCAAAAGAAGCTCTCACCCCTGCTCTGAAAGTCCCGGAGTCCTCTCCTGTGGATGTAGGCAGGCCTGGAAAGAGCGCAGGAAAGTATTCAAGCACACGCTCCATTCAGAAGGCGATGCAGCGTGGGCTTCCGGAGTGCTGATCACCGCTCCCCTTCTCTGCTTGGCCCAATTACATACTGGTCTGAACACGGCAGCTCCAGCACAGCCGCTCTAGACCTACAGCGAAGGCGATCGGCAAGAAATTGGGCTGGGGTTCTGCTCCTTGCGCTTCCTGAAGTGAGTCCTGCTGTGAACCGCCTTGAGCCAGAGGGTCTCGGGTTCCTGACCCGCGTTCGGGCTCTGCCCTGACACTTGCCTAATTGCCTCCTTAGATTGCAAAGCGCAGTTGAGGAGGCTCCTTCTCCCTCTGCACAACCCAGAGAGCAATCTTGGCTGTAGCCTTTAGATAAGGCAGCAAGAGAGGAAAACAGCAGAACTAAATAACTCTCAGAAGGTGTTTACTCCTCCAGTCTAACGGCGGTGCTTTGTCGAAGCACGACGTACTTAACTGCAGAGCCTGGGATGCTCTACTGTTGTGCTTTGGTGAGGAAAGGAAAAACAGGACCAGTTGTGACATTCCAAGTCCAACCTGATCCCAGCCAGAGGAGCTGTTAAGAACCAGGATACTTCAATAAGACACAAAAGCTCAAGGAAGAAACGCTCTTGGTGTATTTAACGATGCACCGGCCTCCGGTGCGTGTAAAGAGCAAGGCAATTAATAAGGTACATTTAGCATGCTAAGCTGAGGTGTGCAGCTCCCACAGCAGCTGAAATACAGCAATTTAAATAACATTCATCTTAAAGATCAGCTTGGCTGTGACTACAGCTGGCGAGCGCTGTCTGCCGCTCTGCAGAGATGCTGCTTTCCTCCCCAGGAGGCATTTGCTCGCTCACCGTGCGAGTTACTCCAGCAGCCCTGACTCCCACACCCCCTGCAAGCACCTGAGTCGGGGCAGGAGGAACACTGAGTTAGATGAGCACCTCTCTCCCTAAAAAATCCCACTTTTTACCTCTGAAATAATGATACCAGTTGGCCCACAGAGGTAGAAAACACCCCGACCGCTGTTCTGAGTCAGTACAGATACTAGAGCCATGAACCTTTTCCAGTAGGTGTTGCTGGGGAGGGTGCACAGAGCTGTTTTACCCCCACAGAAGCTTGAACCATAACTCTCCAAATGATGTTTGTAAAGAGCTATTGTTTAACTTTTAATTAATTAAATATTATTAGTTTTTATGAGAACCACTTAAAAAAAATACAGAAAAATCAGTAGTTGGAACTACAACTGTCTTTGAACAGATGAAATGCTTTTACTGCCTTTGAACTCGCTCGCTGACTATTCCCAGCCTGTGGCCACCCAGTTTGCCCCAAGGTGCCTGGCATTCAAGTCTCAAGGATAAAAGAAGCCGGTTAAAAACAAAATTAATATCCTGCATAGAAGGCTACACAGCAAACTGAATCAAAGGAGAAAATAAAGACCTGAGCCAAGCAAAATCCATATGCAGATGATTAGTTAAACTTCCAAGATTTGACACTAAGGCTTCGGAAACAAACCACTTGGGAATCACGTGCAGAGCCTCACCCCAAAGCCAGACAAAGGTTTGAAAAATACACCTTGTGTGCGGGTGTTTTGTTGCATTTTTAAGAGTGACAGTTTACCGCAGGAGCTGAGGTGTGACCACGGGGTCACCTGCCCTTGAGTTAGCCCCAAAAGCAAAGGAGGGGGACCTACTTTTGATGGAGACAGTGAAAATCCTCTAGTGCTTTTTTTCCCCTGTTGGGATCTGTTTCTAAGAGACTTCTGGAAACAAACCTGTGTTGCTCTCAGGCTTCATGGGCAGCGGATAACAGGGAGCTCAGCCCCAGCCAAGCCCACGCACGGTTTTCACAGCAAGCCAACACTCACAAAGACCTCCCCACTCCCGGAAATATTTTTCCCAACTCTCCTCTGCACTAATAAACAGTCATTTTTCTGATGATAAAAATCAGTCCTGCAGCGCTGGCTCTGGCAGCTCGCTGCTGACCTTTGCCCTCTGCTCCCCAACATCTAACAGAACTACTAGAAGCTCTTAGAAATTA
Organism: Baryphthengus martii; assembly: GCA_013396935.1. Lineage (NCBI taxonomy): Eukaryota > Metazoa > Chordata > Aves > Coraciiformes > Momotidae > Baryphthengus > Baryphthengus martii. Next base: position 545,900 of record VWZK01002294.1, on the reverse strand, counting down.
TAACAAAACATCTGTTTCCTTTATGGCAGCTGCCACCTGGAGAATTCAGCCAGAGCTCTCCTGACCCCGACGCTCCCTGCCTGTGTGAGCTGCAGCCTTTCTACCAGCGGCCACCGGGATACCTGGCACTTCCACAGCTCCCAAAGTGCTTCCACAAACACCTCAGCAGCCTGAGCCCCAGCATGGGAAGATGTTCCTTTCAGAGGGAGACAGGCCACGGTGTGGGGACAGTTTTCCCATGATCTGCAGCCAAGAGGGGAGAAGGTCTGGGAAAAGCCTGCAGGAGCTCCAGCCCCTGCGCTGCAGCTTTGCGGCACGAAGGGCGGCCCAGGACCCCGGGGGTACCCCTCGATGGCTGGATGACGGTGGGCTGCCCTCCCGAGCTCTGCCGGCTGTGGCAGCTCACCATGGCTTCATCTGCCGGTGCTCCTCACTCCTCCTGAGCCATAAACCCCCAGAGCCAGCACCGTGCACCCCAGCAGGATGCGGCCCTCTCCCTGGAGGCACCACTGCTGCCTACAGGCATCTACTGGAGGAGTTTAGTCACCCAGGGCCAGGCTGTAGCCAGCAGATAGACACTCAGACACTGACTCGGGGCTGAACCACACCCAGGAGGTCCTTCTTCACTGACTCAGGAGTCCAGCTCCCTCCACACTCACGGTCTCCAGCAAGTGCTGAGGAAGAGCCAGCATGAGTCCAGGCCTGAAGCTACCACCACACGGACCCGCTTTGCCTCCCAGGCACCAGCTCTGCTGCCGCCGGGCGTTTATTGCAGCCCTTCCAGCTGAGAGAATTTGATCTCTGGTGGATAAGGGATCAGTAGTAACGAGAGAATAGAGACCATTTGGATTATAAGGAATTAAAAAGCTTTTGAAAGGAGCAAGATAAGAAAAAGCAAAAAAAAAAAAAAACCACCAGAAAATTTATTCACCGTTCTGAAGCAAACAAAAGACACTATAGATTAAACAAATGCATCCTGAAACTTTTCCTTGCAGCGCTCTGACAGACAGACAGCAGACTCAAACAATTAATTGTGCCCCAGTATAGCTGAGTGAGCCACCATATGTGTGTTGACAAAACAATCTCTTTTTTTTGTGGCAAGTTGCAAACTGTGCAAATCATCAGCTCTGTTTAAAGCTGAAAACTGACACATTTTTACTGCATTCTCCTGCTCTTGTAATAGAGCAGACAAATCTGAGAGGTTTAGGGTTATTGGGGAGGAGTGGATCTGGGAACAAATCGGGTCTGGAGCCTCTGGAAATCACTCTGCAGAATTTAGGGTTTGATGGAGGCGGCATTTGAGAGGAAGCCGTAGCGGGAAGCCCACGAGACACGGGCTCCTTCAGCACGAGCTTTGCCACCCTTGCTGCAGAATGGCCACGGAAGGAACAGGCCTGAAGGACCCCAGGGAAGTATTCTTGGGATTGGGGTCAGCACAAAGCTGGCGGAGCAGGCGTTGCAGCAGGGAGAGAGGAGCATCAGCCCAGCTGGGCAGGGGAACGCACGCCCGGTCCTTCCCTGGGTGGGCTTTGATTTTTCACAAGCCTTGACTTTACCCATTTTATTTTCTATGCTGATAGCTATTAACAATTGAAATGGAGGGGGAAAAAAAATATTATACAGCAAAGCCAAGGAAGCCTCTTGGAGATAGTCCAGACAGGCAGAGCTGAAATGTAAATGCAGAGTGACTCTTCTGTGGCCAGGCCAGACATAAATCCACGACAGCTCTATTAAAGTCGCTCCCAGTTCACAGCACAGATGAGAATACTTGCTTCAGTTCTGGGGCTGATGCTGAATTTACCCCAACAGAATACAAAACAGGCCCATTGAGATCAGAGTCCTCTGAAGACGTTGCACGTTGTCTCTCCACATCGTGGGCACGGCTCGGCCATTCTTTGCATTTTGGGTTCAAACAAAAGAAGACACCAAAGGTCAATGTGAGAATCAACAACACTGCTACACCCATCTGCCCCTCGAGCCCGTAAATCAGCCGGAACGCCGGCCAGGACCAAACACCTTTATCTGTAATTAGAGGGGTGGTGGCGGGGGAAACGGTGGAGTTGTAAATATTCATCTTGCCTCCAGAGCCTCTTTTGCTAAAGGTCACTGGGGATTAGATCAAGAGGCTGTCACTGACCCCAGATGATCCCATCTGCATCTGGAGGGCACCGTACGACACGGGTTTAATGGACCCAGACGATACAGGTGAGTCACCAGCGCAGTCAGTCTCTCCATAATGAATTCCATTCCTAGCTCCCAGTCCCTTCTCTCCAGGAATTCCCCTAACACCTTTAATTTAGAAGTGCCATAATCAGTTCCCCTTCTGCTACCTCCTAAAGTTGATGTCTTCCTCGGCACTTTGGAGCCAGGACATTCTTGCTGCACTGGCTGCTTCCTTCATTAGGCTCATTTTCGGACTCCCTTTCTGCTCCGTTCCTCCCTCCTGTCAAGGTACTTCCATGGATTGCCTTGGAATTTTCTGTCTTTCCCCTAACTTAAAGACATAGAAGCTGCTGCTGGAGACCAGCACATTCCCATCGATCCCAAGCATCACTGGAATCTACAGTCTTGCCGTACAAGAGGAAATTAAGTGATAATAAAACACACCAAAAATACTCAGCTGTAACAAAAATCGATCCGTATGGGATATTTCAGTGCCTAATTCTGGTACCCAGAGTTCACAGCATTGACTTTAATGACCAGTCTTTAAATGAACCATTGGAGACTTACAGGCACCAGGTCCATGAATCCTGGTCTCACCACCGACTTCCAACACCATACTAAGCAGCTCTTCCTTCTGCAAAGGTGTTTCCCATCCCACAGGAACTTACAAGATCAGGAAAATAAAATGTTTTCTTTGGTCTTTCTTTTGACAGGGTCAGGAAGAGGATGAGAGAAGTCAGAGTGATGAATCCAGTGCAGCTGGAAATGTTATACATGATTTAGGAAGAGAAATGGATGGTCTTCAGGTCATGGAGGAGGACTCGGGACTAATGCTGAATTTTAGCCCTTACATTGTTAGTCTTTCTATTCAGGTCAGTCTCTGCCAAGTCAAATCGCGGCTCTGTTTTGGCACAGTCCACTTTTCCTTCCTCGCATCTTTAATGACAACATACGCGCAGGACTCCTGCAAAACATGAACTTTGGCTTCCTCTCCACCCGCAGCGCCACTGCGGCTCTCCAGCCACGGCCCGGCAGGAGCCCAGGGCTCTTGTTTCGCTCAGATAATCCAAGGTGCCTACTCCAGCTCCATACCTAATGTGGCACGTGTCTTCAGCAGATTATCTGAAGTGCCTATTTCCACGCCTAGAACCTTCAAAGGCAGAGTTATTAAGCGTATTTAAAAGGAAGAACTGGTCCAGATAAAGGCGGGCTGTAATTAGTTACAAGCTAGTGTACTTTGATGACAAAGCAGCGCTGAGCGCGTGGCCGGTTGGGCAGCAGGCTCTGTCGGGTGTGCGAATTCCTGATAGCAGTCACAGCCGGGGGAAGGCTGACACCGCTCCGATAAAGCGGAGCCTTCTGTAACTCGACGGCTTGGGTTTAACTCTTGGTGCTGAACTCTCAGCCGAAGCCTGGACTTTGGCACATAGCTCTCGACAATTGACTGGGTATTTGAAAGCGTGGAGAGAAGGGGAAAAACACCCAGACTTTTCAAGTAGGTAGAGGAAGGCCAGCTTAGACCCTGGGATCCTGGCTGGTAGCAGCAGCCTGGCGGAGAAAAGAAATTAATTCTGTTTTCCTAAGGAACCTGCTTCTTTCTGGCTCAGAGCGCTCACCCAGCAAAGCACTGCAAGGGCTGCAGATTCATCACCAACCTGGGAAGTTACATCAGATTTGACTCAGCCTCACCGATGTCAAGAGGTGACTTTCAGACAGTGTTTGGCTCTGGCCCTAAATAAAACCCAGTGCCTTAGCCCAAGAGAAGATGGAGAATGGACTGCAAACAAGTGGGAAAGAGAAAAGGGCTGGATGTGTGAGGCAGAGAGAAGCTGCGGGCAGGACGCACGGAGAGTTTTTGGGGTGGGAAGAGGATTCAAAAGCAAGTAATTGGGGTCACTGCAGAAGTGATTTGATAAGGACTGCAGATCTTCTGCAGAGCTGGGGACACTGAGGTGTCTGGAGAGGAGGCAGCACCAGTCCAGCACCACAAAAGCAAAGGTGTTAACCAAGCTGAAGTGTCACAGCACCGCTCCTCAATCTCTCGGGGACGCCGCAAAGGAGCAACAGCACAAGCGTGTGTCTGTCACCACGTCAACTGCCAGCCTGCTCCTGACAGATGGGCAGCTCCGAGCAAACCAGCCCTCGCCACCCTCTGCGCCTTTGCAGCGCAGCATCCCTGTCAGAGCCACCAGCCCTCCCTGCCGCAGGCTCCATCCCGCACTGGTCCTGTCTCCCTGATCTGGGGTACGGCGGCACGAGCCAGAGGAGACATGAGCTGACCTGGAGAGAGGAGAGAAAAACACAACCTCCTGAAGCCCTTTCACGTACAGAAGGGCCGTGCAAACATCACACAATCACGTGAAACAGATCCAGCACTCACCTCAAATGCAGACACCAGGCTAAAACCACGAGCTGAAAGAACACAGGGTGGATCCACGGACCCTAGAGCCACTGCACCGGTTTGGACTAAGTGAGAAGCTGCCTCTCCAGGGGTAGGTGAACACTGTACATGTCCACACGCAGACAGGAAAACCCAAAGCTACGACAACTCTTTCTTCATCGTGTCTCCCTCAAAGTGCCTTGGGAATAGAAGCACAGAGTGGAGCTCAGGGCCCATTAGGGCTAAAATGGGAACTTTCTCACTAGACACCAGAAGACAAAATGTCACCTGAGGCTCTTTTTTTTCATAGGAATGCACCAAAGTCTGATGTTTGTGCATTGCTTGCTCCAGCCTTCACACATTTCTAGGAAGGTAAGAGGTCCATAATGTCTTTTGGAGTTCTTTAAACCCAATTACCTTCTCCCAGACTCTGTTCCTGAAGAGGCTGTATTGTTTCCACTACTGATGAGTGCACAATTAACTCACTGACCTAGAGCCGTGACAATAGAGCTCTCGACACTGGGAGCCCAGCAGCCACAGACGGGGCAGGAGCCGGTAATTCCTCTTGCCACGCTAGTGACACAGGACTGGAACAACCCATCTCAGAAATGCTGAGTAGAGGAGGAAAATGGAAACCATTTCTACATTTATTGACAAATTTAATTTACAATCTGAGTTTCCACTTTGGAGAGAATATATATTTTCTCTCTAAATGTATCAGTCTTTAGCAGTCAGCCCAGCAATAACGATTTCCGTGCCTGCAGACACTTTTACACTGGGTACAGCAAATTTATACGTAACACTTTGGAAAGAAAACGGTATTAAAATTCACTGTTTAGGAGTGCCCTGTAAATTAACTGTTACTAAGCAGATCAGGGGTAAAAGCAAACTTCGTGTGCACGGGTATGGCTTTTCTGTCGGTGTTCTTCCGTTAAACGCCTGTCCAGCTGAGCCTTCTATTCTCACCTGCAGTCTGACAAGCATTTGACTCACTCTCCACATGGTGAAGTGGGTGAGAAAAAAAGAGAAGAATGTTCTAGCAGGTTTCATCTGACAGTGTTAAAACACTTGACAAAACAATTAATTGCAAGATAAAAGTCCCCTGGGAAAGGGGGGGAGAATTATTGCTCCCATCTCACAACTGCCCAAGGGCTGGAGCGCAGAGGCAATCACCAGCAAGAGGGAAGGTCCTGCAGGCACAGAGCACTCATCCTGGTCCATCCTGAACCACCCATCCTGGTCCCAGCACGCCCAGGCACAGCTCAAGCAAGTCACCACTGCCAGTAAGTCCCTTTACACAACCCACAGCCAGAAATTCTCTTAACGCTACGACTCAAAACCCTGACGAGCGACCCTGTGAACAAAGCAGCGCCTGGTGTAAGCCATTCTGCACCCACAAGACTACGGGCAAGCGAGTCTGTGATCGGGACGTGACAGACTGGGGAGGGGCGCCGTGGGAGAAAGGGCTGCCAGAGAAGTTGTTTCTGCCTTGTTCCCTCTGAAAACAGCTCTCTGAACATCACGACGTGATGCTTTTGCCAGAGAGCCTTTCTTCTCCAGGTGCTTTTGGACTCGGGCAGTAGAAAGGCTCCCTCACCCTTCTGCTTACAACGGGAACATGGGAACAGAACCCCTCAAGACCAAAACAACAAACACCCAAGAAAACAAAGAATCTCTCTTGTTCATTTTAACTGTCTTGATGTATGCTGGCTTCACGACTCCAGGTCTGGTCTGTTATGTTTTCATTTTTTTTAATAGTTGGATTGTGATGCCAACAAGGACACAGAATAAATGAGGTTTGTTTTTTCTTAATATCGTAGATGGGTCTTCGGCTGTATAAACTGGCACCGTTCCTCCGAAGTCGTCAGAGCCAAATTACGCTTACTCAGGGTCTGGCCCCGTGACAAAAATATCTTTTTAATTTCCATTTTACTTCAAGAGCAGCCTTAAAAATGCCCCTTTCTATCCATACGCTGCAGTCCCAGCAGAACACTTAGAGCTCTGCTTGCAGCCCTGGCTAATAGCCATCGCATTTCTAGAAGATGAGTATTGTGCTTCAGGTTCTAACAATAACTGGAAAAGCCGGGGCCACCCAGGGCAAAGCCAAGGCAGGCTGCTCTCTAAAGCACAGCCCATCGCACCCTTCAGGCCATGCAAGACGACCGTGAAGGACCAGAACTGTGCTTATCTCCAAGCTTTGCACTCTGATGGGGCTGGAGGGACTACCCACATGCTGAAGATGTTATTTCCCGTAACTGAAAGATGCACCATGTGTATTTCAGCACAAAAACAGTCATCGGGTAATCCGGGAACCTACTATTTGTTTTGGATCAGTATTCATTTAGTTGTCTCGGTGACGACTGGCCATGCTGCAAATCTAAGAGGGAAGACTTAAACCTACCAGGAGATTAATAACAGACTCCAGTGGAACAGATGTATATGAATAGCAAATGAAGCCACTGGAAGCTTCCTATAAAAGTAATGACAGGAGGCTTTGCTGCAGCAGAACTTACCAGCAGAATAAGTAAAGTTATTTGGTAATTTTACATCTCCACAGAGGCTCTACCACTGCAAAAGAACCACGCTGTAAGAAGAGGAAGGAGATCCCACTGAGCTCTTGGTCTGAGGAAGGATGGAGGGAGACACAACTTCCATAAACAGAGGAAAGGGAGAGAGCACTTCAGGCGAGCAAAGAGGTGCAAGCGGCTTCCAGCGTGTAGAATATACTGAGGCTGCAACAGCTACAAGCTAAACTATCTGGGGGGGGCAGAAGGGAACTTGGAATGTATTTCAGCGCACTCCTGGGAAATGCGCTGTAGATAATCTGTCTAGAGAAGATGAAATTGGTAGGAGCAGGCATTTCCAAATCTGCACCTCTTTGGCTCATTGCTAAAGGCACCGACTGCACAAAACCAAGCAGATGAATTTTAACAGCCTCCCTAAATCCACACACATTGTGTCCAAATCTGAGCACTGCCTGTGGAAAGCACAAACCTTCCGGAGAGATGAACTAGCCAATATACCGTACCCCGGTCTAGACAAGTTAATATTTCCCCTTGGAGGACACGGCTTAGAAACATATGAACCAAAGCAGCAGGACTAAACAAAACTGTTGCTGCCTGGTGGACTCATCACAGGTAAACGATCTCTGATCTCCACAAAGGCAGCAAATCAAAGCACAAAAAAACAGACAAAGCTTCTAGAGCCCTCCCGAAAGTCTTTTTGTGCCACAGCACGTGGCAGAAAGGGTAAGACTCTTCCCTCTTCTTCTGGAGCACTGCCTGTAGGGTAAGTGCTCACACAGATTCCTACCACCACAATTTCCTTTGTGTATAAACAGTCGCAAGGACGCGCAAAGCCTCAACGCCTTGGGAAATGCAAACCTACAGCCCTTATATATGGGGGGTACATAGAAACGTACGTACGCAGCTACGTATACGGCTCAGCGGTGCCAGGACAGACACACTCCTCCTTCTGCCCTGTACCCTTTGGGCAGCAGTGTGAATGGATCACCCAAGTCAGCCGTCATCACACCCCACTGCCACCAGGAGCACCGCCAAGGGCCCCAGGCCAGCCTAACATAAGAGCAAGGGAGTATTTTTTTTTTTCTCCTTTGCCTTTCTCAACTCTTCAAGCCTTCAGAAACTGTGAATGTTGACGGTCTGGAAAGCGAGCGAGCATGGGTAGAAAAGAGAGGAGTTGCTTCATCCTTAAATATGACATCAGAGGCTTTATTTGCAGCCACAGTCATTTCAGCCCCATGTGTCCCGTAGGCGCCCAGAACGCGACAGCATCAATACACCGTCTCGCAGCCTCCGCAGCAAAGGCAGAGGAACGGGACAGATGTTTCTACGTCTCCCCGTTCCCTCTGTGCTTAATTCACACATTAAAGAAGCGGATGGAGCAGGCTTCTATCTCCCTCCTTGTGCTGGAAACAGGAGAGGGAAAAAAAAAAAAAGAGACGCTTCTCAGTCTGGCAATGCAGCTCTTTGTGAGGAGCTGTCAGGATGGGAAATGTCACCAGGTGCTCAGCTGCCTCTCCCGAGCCGTGACACAGGGGAGAAGGGGAGGCTCTGCTCTCTGATCTGCCATCGTAAATCCGGAGCGACTCTTCCGAAAGCGCAGCGGCGCAGGGCACGGCCCCGCGGACTCAGGGATTCAGCAGAGAGCCCCACGGACTTGCAGAGCAGTTACGAGTTGGAGGCCCCGGAGATCAGGGAGCCTGGAGAGCCTATGGGCGCTTCTGCTACCAACAAAACCAACCTTCTCAGCCCCACTGGATGAAAATAAGGGCTGCAGACACCTTCCTCCATCACTTGTTTCCTCAGGCATTTACAACCCAGAAAAGAAAGTCTCTAAAGCTTTTACTGAAAATACAAAATATAAATATATATTCATATAAATATATCTAGATGAAGATATAAAAAGATATACTAAGTATCCTAGTCCCCCACCAGTTCACCCTCACAGGTCTCTGCTAACAGCCTGGATCCATCGAGCGTGCAGTCACCAGCGGCTGCCAACACTGCAACTGGAGGAACTGGGGCGGGAGAGATGCTGCAGAACCACATCCTCAGCCAGCGAGGGGCAAGCACCAAAATAAGTGACAGGCAGCACCAGGCCTGGAGATGCCCGGTTCCCCTCCTAATCCCCTTCCCCATGTCCTGGCCCAGCTACAGCTCAGCTGTGTGAGGCCCCTCGCTCCGGCTGGGTCCAGGTCCGTCCGTACCCCAGCTCCTGGATGCCGTCCGGGTGTGCACACCCGAGTTCCATCGAGCGGTCCTCCAAACGCCAGGGTGTATATTCTCGAGCACCATCTGCTGGCTTTTTTTTCTTTCCTATTAACAAGGAAATGATACAGAAAGACAAGCCTTGCACCAGCCAGCTCGTGCTGAGGAGGGAGGAACGAGAGTGCCCATCTGCACCAGAACCGGGCAGGTATTTTCCTGTGAAAAACAACGTGTTTTGTTAAATAAGATATTTTGCCTGGGCAAATGTCGCGGCTCATCTGTGTTTTTCAGTGTGGGGTACTCCCAAGCGAAAAGAAAATGTTAATTCCAAATTGTATTTTTACTTTGCTGCTGCCAGGGAAGTAGAAAATGAAATATTTTGATTATCTGGAAAAGCAATAAAGGAAGAGATTTGTTTTTATTTTTTTATTTTTTCTTTGGCAGAAACCGTTTGCTGAATCTGACCCAAATTCACAAACAGCTTTGCCTCCTCCCACTCAGAACCTGCATTTCTCGGTGAGTAAACTCTTTGTTACACAAATTACGCCGATCTGCTGGTGACACTGCAGAAACACCGGCTCCCAGCCAGAGTTCAGCCTGGGCTCTCGAGAGGCAAAACAAAGGTTGGGATTAATTCTCCTGCAGCTAAAGAGGGGAGCAGGGAACCATTTCTAGTCATTGCTTGTTAGGCATCAGGAGGTCTGTCTGCAGCTAAGCGTGTAGGTTTGCACTTGTTTCCCCCTCCCGGAGGATTACTGACTGGGGCTAAGCCAACGCATCGTACAAAACCCTATTCTTCTCCCTCAGACCTTCTTCGTGTGTGAATCAAAACAAAAATCCAGAATACAGATCTTGCGTCTGAAGAGAAAGTCCAATTTCCATTTCAGTGCATCTCCTGAACGCTGCCACAGGGTGAACTTGCACACAGGACCACAGTCTCCCGCCGGGAGATGGATGGTTAGGCTGGAGGTAAAACTCTGCAACTCTCAGGATGCTCAAGCACAGAAACAAATCATCAAGGGACAGCCCAGAGGTTGAGAATCATTCAGGGAAGGTCTACCCACTTCTCTCTTGGACAATACAGTACGAACCCTTTTCTCTTCGAGCACACCCATAATTTTATTTACCATTTCACCTTTACGTAGGGAGGTCGTATATTTTCCAAAGCAGGAAACTTTTAAGAACAGGTTACTGAAGGAACTATCCAAAATGAGCTATGATCTCTGGAGCTTCACTGGTTTACATTAGCTGAAGGTCCAATTCAGAAACTCCATTCCCCACTACTCTGCCCAGTGTTCATTATACCCAGGCAGAGGAACTAGAATAGAAACATCTTCACAAACTTAGATGTCAGTGACCACAGAAGGTACTGCGGAGTAGAAAACCAGGTCAAGAGCCAGGACTCTGGATAAAGTCACTCCACAGGAGGACACTTCAAAAGAAAACGTAGTGCTCTCTCACTGCAGGGACCAACTGTTCCATACAGGGTACCCATTCCTTCTTCCCTTTATCCATGAGTAGGAGGCACTGCCCAAAGAGAAGCCTTACCTTTAATCTGAGGGGAAACAGATCTTCATATATCACAGGAGACTTCACATGCAATAGGGATGAATAAGGTATAAGAAGAAAAGTAGATGGACCTAAATGGATGGATTCTGTATCGGTATTAAAGTCACACCTCATTTTTCATCCAGTCCTACTTGTAAAGTACTTCTGATTAAATTCATTAAATGTGAGTTGCTCCTGTATTACCCTGTGTTAGTAAATTTTCCTTTGCCACAAGACTGTAGGTAGCAATCAGTAACTTCTCTGCTCAATTTTTCCTTCACAGACCTTCTTTTTAGAATGAATAAGGAAGAATGAGTAGGAACAGGAGAAAAATGAGTTGATATATTTTGCCATTAAACTGGAGCTAGACTTCGGGTTCTCATGAAAGATGCTACCTAGTGAAAAGCACATCTCACTACTACACATTTACAGCCCTGGTGATGACATATATCAAATCCACGAAGTTTAAAAGTCAAAACAAGATTATCCCGTCTTAATAAATATTGATCACCTCACAAGTCATCCTTTTAAAGTCCTTAATTAATGGCAATACCCAGCTTCGCCTGTTGCCCAGTAGGTGAGAATCAATACTCTATCATTAATGCAGTCCAGCAAAAAGAAAAGAGCCCAGTCCTCAGCCGCCATAAACTGACCACACCGGGCTGTCGACCCATTACCTGCATTATAGAGGATCTAAAAAGCCCTCGGGAAATCAAGACCCTGCCGGGCACAGAGCCGTGCCGGCTCCAACAAGAAGTCAACAAGCAACCAGAGCTGGAGGAAAACACCAAGGGTTACTAGAGATGGCAGCTGTAGAGCCAGACCTTTGAGTACCTGATCAGGGTCCTTACCACAACACAGATTAATATCCAGCTTGATCAGCTCCCAAGGACAGAGGAAGAAAAACAGGCCAGGGAGGGAGACTTTCCCACTGCTCGCCACCCCTTAGCTGCTAGAAAGAGGCTTGTGCACTTGCTTCACCCACACGTGTATCCCTCTTCCAGTTGAGCTGAAGGGATCCCAGTGCTTCCACACCAGCTGACAATGGATATTACCGGTGTTATCCCAGCAATGATTTATGCAACACTTAGTCACTGCAGCGCTTCCACAATAGACCGAAGAACAATAGGAAGAGCCACACATTTCAAAGTTCCTGTGATACAGAGGGTTGAGGGTTGGGGAAGAGAGATTAGATTCTTTTCACCCCTCGGATTCCGGCACTGACATTTAAACAGCTCAGGGAAAAGTCAGTGCCTAATCACCAGTGGTATTACCAGCAATCTGACAATAACCCAAACTGCTGCATTTGCACAGTCACCACTGGCCCATTGCCGAATTAATCAGGGGTCGAGTAACAACTGGAGCAGGGAAGAAATTATTACGTTTGCATTGTTATATAGTAAGAAAAGAATCAGAGTTTACCGACAACGGGGTGGTTTATCCCATGGGCCCCACCGCTGTCAAAATTTCTGCCGACTATTACAAGCTGTGGATCCACGCAAAGTTGTTAAGCTCTAGGAAAAGAAAAGAAAACCCACAAGCAAAAACCAAACACCTCACTCAAAACTATAAGAAAGCAAAAGGTTCAAGAAGTGAACACTCAGGAAACTCCAGTGCTGCAACAGAACCATCTGCATTCCTACTTGGTTATTACTTATTAGAATATGATATTTAATTGAAGGCTCACGTATCGGTTCGTATACCGAAGTTTTGGCAAGGGCATGAGGCAGTTCAAGCAGGGCTGTCACTCAACTTTAATAACAAACAGAGCTGCTGCTTCTCACTGTAATAACGGGAGTCATTCCTCGCTCTCGAGCACTGATACACCTCCATCCCCACCAAGGCTCTCTGAATTACAGGGCAATTATCCTCATTGTTCCCATCTCTTCAGAATCAGCTCTGAGACTTACAACTGTCAGGGTCAGACCAGAAATAAGCTTGACTAGAGAGATGAAAAGGTTATTATTTAGAGCTGAGTTTGAAAATCTGCATCTCTCAGGCTTTCTGCTCTGTTCTCAGGGACTTAAGGTTGTCTTGTCCTCTTAATACCTGGAGCCTCAAAAGCAATTTTCCCATTTTCCTCACAGGTTTTGAATGAAGCCTCATGGCTCTGTCAAGGGTTACTTTCGAGCTCACTTTACTATTAACCACCCCTTCAGCCAGAAGGGACAGTAAGCCCAGGAGGTCCAACTGTCATTTTCCAGCCCACCATCATCAACACCGCTACGTATCAACCACCACGTCACAGGGCTGCACAAAGCAATTACTTCTGTGCTCTTCCTCCTTCATTTTGTTCACTGGCTGGCAGCAAATCTTAACTAAATTCTTAATCATTTTCAACATATGCATTGTCACGTGGCTTTACCATCAAACTCAGCAGTTAAGCCCAGTGAAAGCATCAGGGGTGCAGAATGTACCTGCCCAAATTACATCAGTTTATGTGGATGTCTAACGGATAACAGATCCATACTGCCTGCCAGTGCTTCAGTAAAAGGGTATTTTTTTCCTCTGGTTGCTTTTAACTTGTTTCCCTTGGATCTTTCTGAAATAAGAGTGCAATCGTTAGCACCAGGAGCCAGGCAGGGAGTGGCCAGGCTGTGCCAATTTAAAGCTCTGAGCAAGAGAAAGTGAACATCCAAGCTTGTCCTTATCCCCCTTTATTCTTCAAGCCTCTGCATCACTTCACATTTACAGGAGTGTTTCACAGCCTCCCAATTTAAATCCTAACAGGAGGAAAAAAAAAAATAAAATCCAGACAGCAGAACAGCTGCTGGGCCTTTAGGGATCTGGATGTTCCAGGGTAAACATGACAAGCATTGAAGATGGGTGGGAATGTCCTTTCTCTGGGAAGTCCCCAGCTCCAGGCATTGCACGCCTGCAAGAAGGAAAAAAACCCAAAAGGATTTTGGAAGAAATATTTTGCTATGTGGCACATGGAGATGTAAGCTTGGAAGAATCAAACCAGCATTGAGCACCCCTGTGATCTCACAGGCTTCCCTGATCTGGTCACTTAGCTCAACAGGACGACCTAACACATCTCCTGAGCACATCAACGCTTCAGCTGCGCTGGGCACTGCCGAGCTGGAGCTGCACAACCACCCGCAGGAAGAACCCTTCTACAACATGAAGGAATTCACATTAGAGCTGGATGGAGAACGACTGTTGCATTTAGCAGAGAAAATGTTTTTGCTTCTGTGTGAAACGGAGCGGGCGCTGCCATCCTGAGGAGCACCATATGGGACACCGGAGCTGGGAGCCAGAACTCACGCGCTTCCAGGCTTTTAGCAAGTTGAGTTGCTGGGCAGGCGCTTCAGCTCAAAAGCAAATCTAGGTAGGATAAAATTGCCAAGCAGACTGCACTCCATAGCCGCCTTGATTCCTCCAGAATCAAAATCACACTGTTTCTGCAAACAAATGTGACAAATTGGCAAATTCTGAGGGAAAACAGAACAGTGTCGCTCTGTAGCAAAGTTACTGCTAAGCTTTATTCAGTCTAGAATCCAGCTCCCACAACAGACCGAACGTATCGGTAGCATTTAAGCTCCAAAGTCAAATTAGCAATCAAAAACACAGAGAAAATGGCAGGCCAGACTTTATTCGGCGGAAGGTATAATTCTACTGATGTCAAAAAAATGTTAAGCTAAGCTGTGCCAGCTGAGATCTAACTCCCTATATTTTGCATTTTTGATGCGTTTTAGGTTTTGCCTTTCTATCTATCCCCAGCTTTCCTGCCAGCACCTGACTAAAAGCAGGGAGGGCTGGGGAGTCAGAACTGCCAGCCTGACCCGTGGCAAATCCATCCAGATGAGCCTGGCAGTGGATTTGATGGGCCACGCTAATTGCAGCTAATTGTTAGACTGGATGTTCTCAGGTTTCCCCCCCTGACAAGCTGTTTGACATTCTGCATTTGCTCTGGATGGATTTTAATTTGTGAGTTTACTTATGGAATCCTGTGCTTACCTGCAGCTGTCATGTTTGCAGTCACCCGCCAGAATTTGCCCTCTTCCGCTCAGAGGAAATGGCATTTTTGCAGGAAACTAGTCCCACTTCTGCCAAACAAGTTGAAATTTGAGCTTTCTGGAAAACAAATTCTTCTCTCAGCTTTATTCTGCCACTGTGGTGAGCACGGAAACCTCCAATCTTCTCCACAGCTTAGCTGTCATCATTCTCCCCCCCTGCAGCGATGGAGAACCTGCCAGTGAGCCCCTCTCCAGACAACCAGGAAAGGCCTTTTACTCCAAAGTGGGCAAAGCAGCTGCTGCCCAGCAGGCTGGGGTATCGATGCCCTGGCACCACCCGATCGCTTGGCCAGGCAAAGAGCGCTCTGAGCTCCCTCTCTGCAAAGCTTCTCTCTTCCATGGCTATGGAAGGGGCTGGATGTGACTCCAAAGTCTCTAATGTGCTCGCTCAGCCCAAAGTAGATGCTCTTGGCTAGACTGTGTCTATAACTGTAGGTGCATTGCTGACCAGCAGCCAGTCCCAGGAGGCAAAGCTTTGGAGATATCCCTGCATCCCACCTGCACACCCAGCACGTAACAGCTTTTCACTCGTCTGCACTGACTGCAAACCCTGACAGTCCACGGGTGGGCTGATGGTACACACCAGTACAGCTCTGTACACCAGAACAGTCTTTGCTCTGCCCTTCCTGCGCTGCACTAGCAGCTTTTTCTACAGAAAAAAAACAGCAGAAGTTTGCTCTTGCATATTCAGACCTAAAACCTGGGATGGCTCTGTCTTGTGTGACTGCAGCATTCCTCTGGTAATCTGCTCCAAAATATTTCCTGTTATGCCCAATAATGGTCTTGCTCTTCCTCCATTCTGCTGGATGACTCCTCCTCTAAAACACTGGAAATGTTTAATCTATTGGAGTGGATGCTTCCAGACCTGCAGTTCAAGGACTTGTGTCAACTTTTTAACGGATAGGAAATTTTTGTTCACACAAATATCTCGGCTGGATGAATGAAGAACGAGCATCCAAGAAGAAGAAAAAACCACAACCCAACAGTTGCCCAAATACTTGCCCAGTCTAAGGAACATAATTAGTCCAAAGTTAAAACATAGACATAGGCTATGGTTCTACAATTGCTTTTCTAGTAATACTGCTCTGAATTATCTCAGCCCTCCTTCCCAAGAAAAACAGTTTCCGCTTGCATCTATAGCCCAAGAAACACACTCCCTCCTCCTCCCCACGCATACTGACACAAACCAACCATCAGTTGATTAGCTTCACCCAGAGCCCTTCGTGTTTCTCAGGCGGGGATAAAGAAAGGAGCTGGTATCAGAGTCCAGTCGCTGACCTTCGCACGGCTCGGCGAGGCTGAAGAGCTGGCTCTGCAACCCCGAGCACACCAACTGCTGCAGAGCAGGGACACAAACACCATCTGACAAACACAGCTGGGCTCAGCTGCAGAGGGGAAGGAACTTCGGCCTCAGCCTCTTCTGTAACTGTCTCCGTCCCTCACACCGGCCACCGCAACCAGCTGCGGGGACATTTGTTCCTCTACACAAACGACAAGTAGCCGAGCGGGAGGGAAGCGGCCGTTGGGAAGCAGAAGAAAGAAAGGCTTGGCTGCAAAGCCCGCTGGCTGGCAGGGTTTTATCTTGTGCCTGGATACCTGCCGTCCTGGACATGCCTGAGCACACAAATGCAGCCACGGCTGCAAGCGGCGCGCAGGGGTGGGAAGATTTCACAAGCACAAATAAGAAGCTGTAATTTTTTTTCCCGGGCAGCTTTGAGAGAAGGCTTGTGGCAACATCTTGATGTGATAATTGTGATGAAAGAGGCAAAAAGCACTTTAGTATAGAAACAGGATAAACTCAAATCCCTTAAACAAAGGGACCAAGGAGCTCCCGTCCCCCTCGTTCTCATTTTGACACGGTCATGTCTGTATTACTTGACAAAGAGACAGCCTCAAACCATGGCAGGCAAGAAGTATGTCTAATGTAATCTGTGTAGGGGATTCAAAACTACACAAGCAATAAAGAGCTAATTACATTCACACCAATGTCTTCAACTGGTCTGGCGACACACGTTGGCATAAGACCAGCAAGTTATAGCAGCAAGGTGATCAGGGACAGGTAACAGCTAAAAATACAGAGTGAGATTAATTAATAATGGATGGTGCAGGTAGAACACTGCAAAAGTATAATTAATGCTGAACAAATTTGATATAACTCTGTCTTGTTAAAGGCTAATAAAATGTTTCAGTGCTCTCCAGGATCTATGTTGTTAAAACTCCCGGGATCGGACCATCCGTTCACATAAATCTGCGTGGCTCGGCCGACTTCAGCAGGGAGATGCTGGTTTGTCCCCTCAGGAGGTCACGCTGCAGTATTTCCTGACCCCGTTTCACATGTGTTCCTGTACACGTGTGTTTGCACGCAGATACACCCCCATTCAGGTTGTACCTACAGGCAGCCCCTTTGTCCTCAGTGTTCAGTTTCACCCAGACAGCGTTTTGCAGACCTCAGGAGCTGTAACATTCTGCAGAAACACGCATCGGAAAGTTATGAAACTTGCTTCTTAACGCCTGGAACCGCCGGCAAGTGATTCAAGCTGGCCAAAAATAGCCATCATAACAAGTTATAGAATCGGAGCCCTGAATCCTCCGATGAGTAAGTAGCAACTCACTGACTGTAATTGCCGGATACCAAACAGCCAGAACTCGCGTTCACAGCCACCTGTAGTGTGATTTCCAAAGCTCACAAGATCTGATGGGCAGAACAATACTCCATTTGTCTGTGAACTTTTCAAGTGCCAGGCGTCATCTCATGCCCATGACACACACAGGGTTAGTCATGCTGGCTACTATCCCCAGCTGCCACCAGTAATACCCCAGCAGCACTAACAGCTGAGTCCCAGGTATCAGCATCATCCCATGTAGATCACCGAGGCTGAGCTGTTTTCCCCAGACCGCACAATGAGAAAGGACGGACCATTCATGACTAACATTCAACACAAAGCACTTGAATAGTGGATTAGCATAAAAACACCCCAGAGGATGGTTTTATGTCCTGCATAGGGATTGTCTTCAGAGAAGGTGACACTTGAAGAATCATGAGCAGAGAGAACGAGGCCACCGCACTCAACATCACCACCAGGAGCCCTCCCCTCTTGGTATTAATCTGGAGACTGATTGATTGCCAGTGCCTGCCATGGCTCCTGCCTCCACCATCGCTCAGGAATCAGAGCTGCCGTGATCATTTCCTGGCTCCGAGTCTTCTTGGAAACTATTCCAGACCCCAAGTCTGGGCTTCTAAAAAGCTTCAAAGAAAAAGACTAATAGGGCTATGAACAGGCTTTAGAAAATTAAACTAATTAAGTTCAACAGAAGCCCAGCTTAGTTCTGAACTCTTCTTGCTTTGACTTTAAAGGGAGCCCAGAGACACGGGCTGACTTACTGCTCTGCTACACAGGCTGTTTGAAGCTGGGCGCCGTGAACATCCCATCACTTAGTACTCAAGACGACTGGCTCGCAGGACTCAGTCCTACCAGTGACTTTGCTCTGCCCTTGAAAGGGACCAACACATACCTCATAAGGCCAGGGAGAGGATTAATTAGGTAGTATTTGCAAAGTGCTTTGAACATGAAAAACTTGAGCTCTCTGTGTCTCTGTTTACACATCTGTTAAGTATCATAATACCTACCCTAGAGGGTTGACAGTAAGCTTATTTAGTTTTTGTTTGCAAAGCACTCCCAGATCCTAGATGGGAAATGCTGCAGAAGCACTGAGTGTTATTGTTATTAGATGGGCAGGCACTAGAAACTTCTTGGCCAGCTCTAAATGTCAGGAATAGAGTGGGAAAAGTGGAGGGCCAGCTCTCTACCTAAGCCTGGCTTCTTTTGGCTCGCTGCTTCGTCAGGGAGCCAGCAAAGGAACAACTGATGCACCAAATTTGTTTTAAGCTGGGAGAGAGAGGATTCCAGCCAGGGCTGGTGGGATGAGTTACTTGTGCTGCTGTAGTACCCAGGCTGGTTAAACTGGTGCCCACACATGGGTTTTGGAGAACTCTGAGCAAAACACCAGCCTTCCAGGGCACACAGCAAGGACAGCCTCTTCAAACAACTCTTGCAGTTACTTCTTCGGGAACAGCGCAAGCCTATGAAACACAAGACTTTATTTTAATCACCATAAACTAATGGATGTTGGAAGGTGTTTGCTTTCATCACAGGCACTGCCATGAGCCTTCAAGCTCCTGAGGCAAGCGGCGATAAAGCAAACGGCGGGAGGGCAACGCCTGCCTCTAGTTCTCCCTCAGAAGTGAAATGCATCTTCTTCCTGGAGACATCTCGCCCCACCAAAATTCTCCTCTGCTCGGCATAATGAGGGCATCACTCTTTGCAGGTAGTTTTTGAAGTAGCTAATTATGCTGTGCTGTGGGAAGCTGCTGCACATTCCTCATGTTCTGGGTGATCCAAGAGAGTTTAACTAGGAATAATGGGGAAAAACCTGTGCACAGAATATATTAAGTTGAGTATCAGGCAAAACCTCCTAGCAGGGATGCACAGGCATTAGGTGGTGCCTGATGAGAAACTGGAAAGGGATCATTTTAAACTGGACAGGACACGGCAGAAGTGAGCAACTCCCCGCAGGTCTAACAACTCCTATTAATCTCTTATAGGACCTAATATTGGGACATCTCTTTCACTGAAGGGAGAGAAGAGAAAACCGAAAGAAATAAGGAGACCACCTTGTTTACACAACCAAAAATGTGTGCGCAGCACACCTAGCTGTTAGGAGTAAGAGGCCAACCAATCATACAATGACAGCCTGGAATGAAAGAGCTCTAACCAGGCTTGGAAACAGAAGGCAATAAACACACCATGTGTTAACTGAGCTGGGGCAGAGGAGCAAGAAATACACTTTGCCTCATCCTACTCCAGAAGCCGCAGAGGCAGAGAAGGAGCAGGGACATGGAAGAACTTGACCTGAACTCTCCAGCTCCTGCTCCAGAGGGAGGAGCCTCACTGAGGGGTCAAAGGAGGACTTGTTTTCACAATATTGGAAAGTCTTGTAACTGAAGGCTTGGAAAAGGCACTAGGAGCTCTTTGGTTAAATTAAGAGAAAGTGAGAGACTCTTTCAAGTTACAACAAGAGCAGACAGCAAAGTATCCAAAAGAGTTCAGTTTGTGTCTGAGTTCCACACTGTGCCCCTCTCCCAGAGCAGAGACATCTGCAGAACAAGGCCAGTGAGAAGGGAATGTCTATCCAGATGTCAACGTCTTTTCCACATTCTCCAGATACCATGTAAGGAAGAAATCCCTTTTTTCCTGATTTTTTTTTTTTCCAGGTCATATCACTTCTTTTTACTCCTGGCTAAACACTAAAAAGCATCAGGAACACATCAGGGCTTTAGCTGCTAATAAACAAAAAGCAGAAAATACATTTCATCATATATACTCTTTTTTCCTCCTTCCACTAATACTCTTGACAGTCTCTTTTACAACCCCTTCACACTTAACAAAGCAAAGCTATGCCTCAGACAGCAGACCTGTGCTTGTTTTTTGCAGGTCATTCTGATCTGTACTTGAATGCAAGTGTTTTTAAGTCAGCCCTTCAAGTCTGAAAATAATGCAGTTCTCCAGGGGAGCCTACCAGAGGCACTCGGATGGATTTTAGGATGAGATTCCAGCAGGGCTGGGTCTAATCAGCAAATCAGGACTTTGCTTCCTAAGGCTTTTTCTTTGTCTGTTTATTTAACATGAAAGACAGAGCAGCCCATTTGAATAATGCAGGATTAGGAAGGATAAACCTGACCAGCACATTTTAACAATCTCAGCACCATAAACCAGCTCCAAGAATCTTAGGGAGCTCCAGGCAAGCACCGCACCACCAAAGCCTGGGGATCTCTGCTCACCGGCTGAGGATGCAGCGGGAAGAGACACAGAGGTGACCGGCCTTCCTGCAGCCCCGAGAGGCCCGAGGAGAAGTGGGGAACCTTGGGTTCAGTGCTGTGTAGTGCTAAACCAAAAGCTGTGCCACAAAGAAACACCATCATTCAGGGGCTCCTTCTGCCTGAGCTGCCCAACATCTTGAGGCTTCCGTGCTCCCCAGGATTTTTAATACCGAATCTCTTTATCATACGTGACGGGGCACAAGCGAAAGGGACACATAATAAAGCAGGATTACAGCACCTTTGTCTTCCTTTAGAGACCAAGCTAAAGCCACAAGGACTTGAACAGACTGAGCCATGCTTTCTGCAGTAGGTGACTTTCCCAAATCAGGGTCTGCAAGATTCTCTAATAAATAACCACAGGCCCATATTGAATCCCTCTACCTGCTTGACCTGAGGTTCACTCGGCACTCCTCACCCCAGGGAAGAAGGGGATGAGTTCCTGAGTGAGCAGAATAGGCTATTTTCATGTCGTATGTGTGTCAGGCTTTGCCCGAGGCACTCAAAGATAGTCTGCAAAGCTGTCTGGAATCCCTTGGTGTTTGTTGGCAGCTGTCGGTCCCAGCAAGCGGCAGGGATAACAGAGTCTAAATGGAAGACTGGATTTAAAACACTAAAAAACTGGCAGGAAGGTTCCCAGCAACAGAGCTCAGCTCCACGCAACCGCAGGCAGCACCGGGCTTTGAATCCTCATCCTCCAGGGTTGTGGCCCCAGCAAAGACAAGAGCTACAGGCAGTTCCTGGCCTCTAGCAGTTCCCAGCTTTGCAAGAATGTAGAGGTATCAATTTTTGGGAAAGGAAGGATGAAGTATGAGCACATGCAGGTGCCTGCCCTCAACCCAACTGTCTGCAGCCTCTTGCCCCAGCTGGACTCAGCAGGGAGAGGCTCCCTCTTAGTCTAAGAGCTGCTACTAGAGCAACTCAACTTATTTCTATGGAGAAAAGTCATGTTTAAAAGACGGCAAAAAAAAAAATCATCTAAGCCATTGCTCTTTGCAACCACTGTACTGTCTGTATGGTGGTACTTCTCACAACACCCTCAGAGGACGGAGAAGACAACAGCAGACTGATACTCAAAGTCTTCTATCACTTGGAGTGATATTCAGGAGGCCTAAATCCCACCTACACGCTCATGCCCTGTTTTGTCAGCCGACTCCAGTTTTCCCAAGTACCTTCCCCAAAGGAATCTGAAGCTGGAGCTCTGGCTTTGGCCCAGGTCACACAGCTGGTCTGGAGCAGGGCACAACACACTAACCAATGGACTGTCCTTCCTCACAAACCTCTAAGAGCATTTTTGAGATATCACTTCAGATAAACTTCATTGGACAGGATCATAAATTCTCTCTAAATAATAATTAATGATACTAATAATGAAGAGAACCCACAAATCTTCAGTGAAACCAATGAGTATTTGGGGAGACAAATGACTCTATTACTGAGGCTATCGGAGAAGCCCTGAACCATAACCACAGCGAGCACGAAGCAATGGCGCTCCCTGAAGCTAAGGAACGGTGCCAGGTTGGTTCCTCAGAAGATCTGGCCCCTTTGGAGTTTTTCAGAAGAGCCTTCAGTGGCTGTATGTGCTCTTTGCTTGTCCCCAGGTCATTATAAATGACAATAAGTAATCACCGCTATCACAGACAAGCCAACCAAGGCTGTGTGATTTGCTTCATGCTGCACAATCAACAGATTTTAAAACAAACAGACAAATTCCAGCATCCAAATATACCTTGCAAGGCAAGGCCAGGGCCAAACACCCTAACCTACACCCTCCAGTCTTCACCATGCAGGGGACCAGGAGCGTTAGACAGCAACAACTTATTCCAGCAGCACAGCATTTAGCCGCAGCTGCATCGCCATCACAGTGTGTGCTGCAGCTCCGAGGGCTTCCTCTGAAGGGGGGAGAAGGCAGATGAAAAGAGAGCAGGAGGAATCACCATCCCCTTCCTCTGAACAAACTCACTAGAGTGAAATGTGAGACACATGCAATTCCTACCATTACAAGTAAAGTCTTCCTGATCCTCAATGTCACAGTAACTTCGTATATCAAAGGCCTCACCCGACTGCTCAAAATTTTCCATGGAAATGGTGTTCTGGATCCAAATTCCCAGCTCTGTTTCCTTGTGCACAGAATTATGCAAGATGGCCTTTTTGAGATAGAGATATCTGCCACTTTCGGCTACTCTGCCAAGTGAATCCCTCGGCTGTACCGTACTTGATGGGCAGGTGGAGAGACATGTGATTGACAGCGTAATTGAAGCAACGTCCCGTCGGCGATGAAGGGATCACGGAGCATCTGTGCTATCCTGAAGGTCTCTGCTATCCAATCTTTTCCCTCTTGCCCTCTAGATACAGCCCTTCAGTGCCCACACAACCCAAATACAAAGACAAGCAAAGAGCAAAACCCTAAAGCCTCATCACACAGCAGGAGCCGGGCAGGGTGGCGGCGGGATACAAACACACATCTGTTCAGTAGATCTCTCAAAAATACTCTGTAGAACGTATGTTTAAGATATCTAACCAAATCAACACAGATAAAACGTGTAGGTGTCTGCACACACACGAACCCAGCACACACGGTTATGCAGAGCTCAGCATCATGACAGAATGGAGCTGCGTGTTCTTACCATACGTGGACGGGTGGCTTTGAGTTCAGTGCAAGATCTGACTCGTCCTGGGAGAGGGGAGAGCCTTTGCTTCTAACAGTGAGCTCTCTAGTCTGAGAACCCCCAAAAGCTTTCCCTCCCCAGGCTGTACACACTTTGCAGGAGCCCCCAGGCTCACTCCGTACGTTGAGATGGATTCAGAAGCACCAAGGTGCTTTCCAGGGCAGCCACCTGTCAAGTCAGCAGAAGATGACAAAGGCCACGTCCTCTCCCTGCCAGAGGTTTCAAAACTTTCCTCCACCTACCCCTGCTGCAGAAGGGAGGGTTTCTGTCACACTGTTAAAAATAACAGAAATGAAAATAGCCCCTGAGCTCATCCATTTTCAGACTAGCTAATTTGTCCCCAGGGACTGGCCGGAGGGGATGGGGGGAGGGAACCAGCGCTCTCTCTCCTGTTATAAAAATAACAAAAAGTGATGAATGACCCTTAGTGCTCAGGATGGGAAGAAGCAGGTTTTTTCAGCCTGAGATAAATTACTCCTGTCACAGCAGGTAGCATAGTGATTTACCCACAATATACCCGGGCCAGCTCCTCGGTGACCTGGCTTTACCGGCCTCGCTTATCTCATCTCCAAAGATTTGCTCTTGTTTAAGATCAAAATGAGACCAATTGGGGAAACAAGAGGCGAGGCTGTCGCTGTCTCCGCTCACAGCGGCGGGCGGGCCGGGATACCAGGAGATGCACGGACATCACCCCGCGCTCCCTGGTGCGGGCGGACGTAAGGAGCTCACAAAGGAGTCCGTTTGCAGCGCACAAAGAAGAGACTCCATCACTCCTCCCAGCCCCAAACACACGTCCCTATCTTCCTAAGCGCCATCTATTGGCATTTCTTCCTCTGAACTTTCCGCTGAGCCGTTCACAGACAAGCAGCATTCTCTTCAGAGGCAGGAATGAGAAAACTGTGGCTCGGATGGAAAAGCCAACAGCGCACAGCAGACAAGCCCAGCGCTGGGTTTGAAAAGGGCTGGCTGGGGTTTTTCAGATTGGAACACCCGTTATCTGCCAGGCATCTAACCCCACATACAAGCTCATGGATTCATTTATTCAGGAGAGGGAATTGATAGATTTAGTTCAATTTTCTTTTCATAAGCCTCCTTCCTCGAGCTACATTTCTCTTTTCAATAATGTATGGATGAAGGAATAAACTGTTAACGCAGAAGATCAGAGCTGTCGAGCAATCTCCTCAGGACAGGAAAGGAGCTGGGCAGAGGGGGACTCCCAGCTATGGAAGCAGGCTCGGCAGGTAATTTAAAGAAAATTGCTGCAGCCAATCGTGTGCTGCAGCCAGCACACCCACTATCACCTCCTTGGTTCTCCTGCCACTTTTTCCATGGGAAGTTTCATTGTGCTTTTAATTTGTCTATTTGCAGCGTCTAGCAGAGCACGCTGCAGAATCCTTCCCAGCAACAGGAGCGCACAAACACAAATAGAGTGGGGAGAAACGTGTGAAAGAGATTCAGACAAATATTTATGGGAGAAGGGAAAACCTAGTCTCACGGGAAGAGAAATTGCAAGAAAATTAACTAAAGAAATTGAAAGTGTCTCTCGTCATACAGTTAATGACAACTCAAAGAGAGATTCATCTGGACCTGAGCCAGTCCCACCTTTGTGCCTGTGCTCGCTGGGCTGAGCTTTCCTCGGGGCTTACAGAACACAAAGCACAGTCTCTATAATTCCCTCCTGCACGGAGCCCTTGCTGCTTTCCCCATGCTTAGGTCTGCACAGCCTCTGCTCATCCAGTCCCACAGCTTTTCTTCCATTCCACACAAAGCTTTTTTCCGTGTGCCACAGTGACACACACAGAGATCACGTGCATATTATATCTTTAGACCTTCCTTACCCTCAAATGCACTTCAGAGACGAAGCACAGCTCTGAGGGGGAATCTATCCATGCACATAAAGTCATTCTCATCCCCCCTCTACCCATTTTCCACCAGGACTCATCACAGAGGTGAAAGACCCCCAGCAGAAAACCCACTCAACTTGCCCTCGTGCAACCAGCTCTCTCCTCTTGATCCACTTCTCTGTTCCAGTTTAACAACTTTCAGGCCAGATGATGAACATGGTGCACGCAGAGGCCAGCCAAGCTCTGATCAATAGCATTTGACAATCAAGTAACCGGACCTTTTTCACTTTTCAATTTCACTTCGGGCCTTCCCATCACTGTGCTGCAAGGGGAGAGGATTTAAAGCCCTCTCCTGAAGGGCACAGAGCGGAGGAGCAGCTGGCATTGGAGGCTTGCAAATGAGAGCGGCACACAAATAAGAAAAATCCCTAGAGAGTCTGAGTTCAGTTCTGAGTCATGGCCGTAAATCTAGGCAACCAACGCGAGGCTGAACCAAATTATTAAGAAAACAGTGATTTTGGGGCTAGATGCTATTTCTGTACAGGAGCCGCAAGATCCAAAGGGGGAGGGCCAAGAGAACCCCACAGACACATCAAAGAGCTAGTAGGATAAGCATGTGATTTTAAATCAATTTTCTAGTCAAATCCTTCTTACCAGAGTGGAATGTGATGTCCCAAGCATGACAGGGAAGGTGTTAATTCCTGTGCAAATAGGGTGTGAAATGCCACAACATCAGATGGGGTTTCTACTCACTTTGCTAATTACGTTCTCTGCCAGTTTGCTCTTTAAGTCATATTTCACGTTGGTGCAAACTGCATCCGTAGGACAGAGCTCTGCTTCAGAAAGCAATGCAGAATTTTTAGACTTGAGTGGAAAACTTGCCAGAGGCTGTATTGTCAGAAGGGAGAAAAAAACAACCCCAATGTAGAATATACCACCATTACTATAATTAGTTATTTTTCATAGTTGTAAGTCACAAATCCTAGCTGGGGCTTGACAGAGACGGACAAATAGCAGAAAGCAAAGACCAAGGTGATCGTGTCAAGCGGCCAGTAACCAGCTCTGGATGGATGGAGTACATGGACATTTTACTGACAAAAATCTTTCAGTATTTCCCCCATGCTAATTTATTTGGTGTAAATGTGACTTTGGAGCTGGTCTTACTTTATGAGCACACCACTGCAGCGGATTCACCTTGGAGTTAGTTCTTGTGCAAGGGTGTGAGCAAAACACCGTCACCCCAGATTGTGCAGGTATCTGTGAGCTTGGCTGCCAAACACTGGTGGCCCCAACAGCCCCACCTAATAACCTCAAATCCTCCTCATTATTATCCCTGCACAGGCTTCACAAGGCTCACCGAGCTGGGCTGGTTTGATGCCAATTTTAGAATACCTGGAAAGGTCAATTTTGAAAGTAGCTCAGATCCAACTGCAACACACTGAAATTATTTGCACAGATTATAAACAGGTGGGGTAAACACAAATTTATTCCTTAATCTGCCACATCAACTTTCCCCTCTGAACAAGACCATGGCTACAGCACTCAGAGGAGCCAAGAAAGGTGTGATAATCCTACCTCAGCCTCTCATGGCCCTTTCACTGTCTCCTCCTCAGCCACAACAAGCATTGTTTGGAACTTTTAAAATAGAACAGTTGCTTCTGACCCTCCCACGGTCTTCCAGGGCTAATAAGCCAAGAGGCTTGTGTGCAGAGAGTAAATACGCTCATTTAGTGTGCTGCTCTGCCTGTCTCAGACCAGAGACCTTCCTCCATACCAATATCTGCTGGAACAAGAGCAGTCTCTTAGAAAATTACCTGAATTTGATAGGAAAAGTCTGCATTCGCAGAGTCCATTACAGTCCTTGGTCAGTTGCTTTAGTAGTTCATTATGTTTAGAAGCAAAAATATGGTTTGAATTTCTCACAGCTGAGCTTCTTATCCCTGGACTTATTCTTTTATCCCAGGAAAGCAGAAAGAAAATTAGCTTTATTGACTTACAGCAGGTTACTCTTCATTTATTCCAGGTATACACAAGGAGAATCAGCCCCACTGGAGTTACTGCTGATTTACAATAGGTAAGTAGGTACACAATTACTCCTGGTGATTTACAACCGAGTTACCTGTTATTTATTCTAGGTATTTAAGGATATATCCACAGGGGAGCCCTAAGGAAAATTAAACCAAATTAATTT
This sequence comes from Baryphthengus martii, assembly GCA_013396935.1. Taxonomy (NCBI): domain Eukaryota; kingdom Metazoa; phylum Chordata; class Aves; order Coraciiformes; family Momotidae; genus Baryphthengus; species Baryphthengus martii. The sequence goes on along the minus strand of VWZK01002294.1, from coordinate 518,481 downwards.
TAAAGTAGATTAGTTAAACTGTGTTAGATCATGACACAAACCCTCCTCTTCAGAATTAAAGGGGCCTTAATTCATTTTTGTTCATCTTAACTCCTTCTCCAGCGAGAAAAAAACCACCTCAGCCCAAGCGGTGGTACCAGGGAACTGGAACAAACAAGTTGAAAAGTTTGCCCTGCTCACTTGCCAAGGGATCATCTCTGCTCTGTGACAGGAAGGGCAGAACAAGGAACATATTCCCCTCTCCTTCCCTTTCACTCTCACACAAAGCTTTTCTTCCGTTTCAAGCTCTCTACTACCTCAGCTCACACACATCCTTCCTTGTGCCTGCAGGAGAGCAAAGTCTCTTCCTCTCTCCTTCACTTACTCCACTTTTCTCTTACATCCCCCCTTTTCTCTCTGACCTTTTTCTCTCCCTGGTGCTCCCCGAAGCGTGCCCAGGAAGACAGCCAGCAGGGTGAAAAGCCTGAGGAGGTTCTGACAAACAGTTTTTAAGGAAAAATACCTAGGCTGTTTCCCAGCTATAGGATCAGCTTATCCAGATGAAAGACGAAGGGTGTTTCTCAAGTGGTCACCTCAAGACAACTCGGGGCCAAGTGCACTAAAGGGGAGTGTCAATGCTGCAAAGACCAGGAACAATAAAGGGGGGGTGGGGGAATTTCACAATAGGCAGCTCTGGGCCTGCACTGCTGAACAGGGTGAATTTCACCTTCAGTGAATCACAGCACAATTGAACTGTGTCTTTTTTTTTTTTTTAATATACAACCTAATTGCAACCTAAACACAGTAGAGCCCAGCAGAAACAGAGCAGCCCGGCAGTATCTCTTCGCATTAGCTGCTGGGTTATGAGCAAGGCAGACATTTATTGGCCCATACATTCCCAGGATAATCACTTAACTGACTCAGCCCATGCTCCATACTTGCCAGATAATGGGCTAAAGCATCACTTATTAGTCCAGCTGTACCTTGTGAGCAGCTTGGGAACTGCAGAGGCGAGTAGCATCCGAGCCCTGGGTGCTGCTGCCTGCTCAGCACTGACCGTCCAGAGGAGAAGCAGGAGTAAAAATTCCTTAAATAGAATTAAAGTTTGCTTTTTTTAAAGACACAAATGAGATTGGCAAGGCCCAATTCCTGTTAGATTTTAATGAGACTTAAGTACTTAAGCTGCTCAGGAAATCCCTCCTGACAATAAACACACCATGGGTTTCATATGTACCCAGTGGCACGGATCTTCCGGAACCAGAAAGAGCAGCAGGCCACTCTGGCTGAATACTTGCTCTCCTCTCCTCTCCCACCCCACCCCAGTCTGCATGCATCCAAAGGTCCCATTGATTTGTCAAGCATAACAGAAAGTTTTGATGGGGCCACGAGTACTCTTGGGTTTAGTCTGCTCCGTTGCCAGCTCCCCAGAGATCTGAGTGAACAGTTTCCACCCCTCTAACCCAGTTTCCCCACAAGGATAACACTCTAGGCTCTGGAGGCACAGTTCTACAGCACAGTACTATGACTGGTGGCTGCAGAGCATTGTTGACCTAAGTAGCTGATATCCTGTGTACAGTTTCCAAGGGAAGCAAACACAGCCCTAATCCTTAGCTGAGTTAGTGCAGTTGGGATGAGACTATGTCTTAGCCAGGTGTCAGAAAGCAGTCAGCTGTGGGCACAACTGAAGTGGCCAAACAGGCACCACCAGGAGCGCGCTGCCTCTGGAAACACCACAGTTGAGCGCTATCCAGGTGCACAACAAAACCTGCCCTCGCTTGGAGGATCTCAGTCTGTAGTGAAAGGCAAAAGGGGAACAGACAAAACAATCCAACCCACATCATACAAGAGTCAGAAATACAAGAGACCAGGTACCTTCCCTATGAGTTCAGGCTCCTTTGAACACATTCACAACATTACAGACACCAACAGGACACTATTCACATCATATAGAAACTGCTGGTATAGAGGATTATATTCTTCCCCTCATCCCAAAGGCACGTGGCATCCTCCTCCGGGACACATTAATCTCCAGCAAGCCCCTTCCATAGTCACTAATTCTGGAAGTCAATTGTCTCACTGTCCCACGCTTCCCGGGTGAAGATCTTCCTTGTCTCAGTTCGGTGTCTGTCCCCAGGGTGAAGAGGATGCTTTTTGTCTGGCATTTTGGAGAAATCCATTCAGCCACACAGAGGCATAATTAATCCAGGCGAATATCAAGAGAAAGAGCAGACATAATTAGACAGCCGTGCTTGAGAGTTAACCCTGTGTTAATTGATTACACAAAGCTTCCTCTGTGAAGAGGTGGCTGCAGAGTTTGCTGCCACCTCCCCCTCTCATAGAGCTGCTGTTGCAATTCCTTTCACCTTGAGAGGGGATTATGACAAGGCTCGTCTTTGGAACAAGCCTTATTAAGAAACAGGAAATAAACGTATGGAAATTAATCTCAAAAGTCTAACGCACATCATCAGGATGATTCCCTAGTGAGGCTCAACTGAAGAGCCGGACACACTTATACTCTTACCACTCTTAGAAAGGTGACAGGGCTGGGACCAAAGGGCCATCCCTGCCCTCAGCTGCCTTTAATGGGCCTGATGCTCTTATATAGTGCCCAAAGTCAGGATTCCAGTCCAACCATGAGCACCAGCACCGAATCAGCCTCGTAAGCAAACTGGGCATGGAGGAGGAGCTGGTGGAGCACACAGACAGCCACAGGTTGCTGAGTCGATAGCTCAGAGCACAAAGCTGGACTCAAGCTCTATCAGAGCTGGAACAAATCACACTGTCACCTGCTTAACAGAAAGGTTAAGGACTTCCAAGGGATTAAAAACGTGTTTCTGATGGGGCAGATACATGCTGGGCAGAAGTCATTTGGCCTCATGCCCCCAGCTGTCCAAAGCAAAGCCCCATGGAGTCTCAGGCACACAATGTGGAGGTTCACATGAGATGGGTCTGGCCCAGCCCCACACCTGTGACAGATCTGTCCAAGCAGAGAACTGTGCAGAGGAGTCAGTCCCAAGGCTTGGGCAACCCTCACACGCTACATAAGCCCTCCAGACAAGGTGTATACTCAGAGTAGCTGGTCTGGATTTTGAGGAGAGGGAAGGCAGCCATAGAGGAGAAGCAGCAGACCCTTTTTGTTGTGAACACGCTGCAGTGAGCAGCTCTGAGAGGTGCTGCTGCTGCTGTTCCACCTGGCAGCTCCCGGTCCTGGCTCTACTCGCCCCCAGGGCTGTCTCCCAGGCCCCATTACTGTCCTGGCAAATCTGATGGCTCTTCAATGAGGAAAGCTCCGTTCTGCCACCAGAATTGTTTATTTTCTCCAGAAGCCGTGTGATAAATCAAGCTGACACATCCTAGCCGCCATGAAGCCTCCTCAGCGGTACAAAGTGTTGTGCAAGGTTTCGTCTGCAGCGCTCGGTACATTCTCAACAGTTAACTTCTATTTGCAGCGGTGACTCGAGCGAGCCAAGATTGATGAGGGTGGCAACGCCAACATCCCCCGCCTTCCCCCCCGGTCACTTCGAGCTGGGAAATCCATCCCGGCGGTGCTATCGCAGCCCTCCACAGTACTTCCAGGATCATACCAGAAGCACACCCAATGCGAGATGCGTGTTTTAACCGGAATTCTAATCGCCCTTCTCACAGCACAGCCACCCCAGCGTCCCCAGGGAACCCTGGGCGATGTTCCCAGGTGATGCGGGGTCAATGCTGAGCCGCAGGGAAACCGCTCCAACTGGTGCCAGAGAAATCCGGAGCTCTACAGCACAGCTGCCTTGGCTCCTACTTCGGACAAGGGCTACAAGGTGACCGCTTGCGTCCCGTGCGAAGATAAAGAGCAGGGAATTTCTAAAGAGGATCCTAAAGGCTGCCCAAGCTTTGCACGCTGCAAACGCCCTGAGTTACAACTAGAAATGCGTAGATACTTTAACTTCTTGTTGGATTTTCTTCCTTTGGAACATAAGAGAGCAAGAGAAGTCCAACGAGCAGCCTGAATTCCAGTCACTCTAAATACGTCCCACAAACATAAAGAGCCTAATCCAAATTCTGATGCAAATACAATAACCAAAAAGTCGTTGCATCATCAGCCCTTGCTCAGAGACTCCAAGCTCTCAGCAGGTTTATCCTAACAGATACTTGGGCAAATTTTAAGCTCTGGGAGGGGCACAAGATGGAAGTGTGTGTCCTGGTGTGTCAGTATCTCTATGGTTCCACCCGTGATTTCAAAAATAGTATGTATTTTCTCAGTAAATCAGCAGCTCTGAGTTCACACAATCCCTTAATCCCTGGGTGGAAGATCCCCATTATCTGTCCAGTACAAGGCACATTATTAGCGGATTACGTCTGCAGCAGGTAAAGGTCATTTTTAATGCTTTTAATGATTTTAAAAATGGATTTTCCTGTCAGATTTACTATTTTCAAGAAGCTTGGCTGTGAAAACCCTACCCAGTAAGTAATATGCATTAAAAGGTAGAGATTCAACTGGTTCAGTTCTCCCAAACAGAGCTCAGAAGGGATGAACTGTAACGGATCATCGCCCAGTAGAGATTTAGAAGCCAGTCTGAGCAGAAAATACAGGCCAGATTTTCAAAGAACCTCTGAAATTAAAAGCTTACCTTTAAAAAGAACCAGTTTATACACATTTGCTGTCCTCTGAATATATAACAAGTGGCCTCAGGTGGACAAATACCATCTTTGGCTGCACAAATATCACAGGGCATCGTTTATTTGGTCTCTTCCGCATAAATTTGGCTGGAAAGGACAAACACCTTCCTGGCCAGCCTCGTGATTCGATTACATGATGTTTGTTCGTGCTGTGGACAGCAAAATTTCTCAAAGCTCCCTATAAGCAAATTCCCTCAAAGTCTGACCCCCATACCAAGTTTATCGATAGGGTGTCTTTTGAAGTGTGGTTTCCTTCTGCCAACACAGGAATGGACAGTAACCAAAGCAAGGTGGGAATTCTTCCCCAGCTCCTTCCTATTTTCACCTTCTCTGTTCTCTCCACTTCAGGACTGCTGCACGGCCCAGCCTTCTCCCAGCACCCCAGAAGGGCAGCAGAACAGGAAAAGTGACAGGAATCTGTTAAGGTCAAAAAGATCTGCTGCTGTCATGGATGTTACTGAACTTGTCACCTTGAGAGGGGACGCTCCGCAGGTCCAGAGCAACCAGTGAAGGAAGCCGGGAAGACAGGAGCTGCACGAGGCAGTGCCAGTGGGCCTTGGGGGTCTGCTCAGCCAGCTCCTGGGAACCAAACGGGGCTGTGCGGCCACAGGTCCCTTTACCCCTTCAGGACACACATCACAGCAGCACACTATGGAACTTGAGATGTCCCAGATCTGAGCTGAAGGTTCCTGGGAGTCAGCAGGTAGTTCCTGTGATGACCTTGGAGCAATCTGGCCCTGCCCTCTTGGGAGCTGCACCGGGCTGGTAACTGATGTGGCTCTGGAGATTCCCTCAAGAGCAGAAATGACAAACCAGCAGCTCTTCCTCAACAGTCACTGAGATGAAATGACTCATTATCAAGTACAATCCTTCTCAGATTCTCACGCAAGCCAGTAAATTGGAAGCACTAAACCTCTTTGCTTTGTATGATATTTGATTCCTGTTTTCTTTGTTATTTAAACTTTAAGCCCAGCTACAAGGTAGTCCTAAATAAAAGCAGAAGAGACAATCACAACTTTATTAGCAGGCTCCCCACACCTCCCCCAAATTGCATTTGTTCTTCCAAATGTCCCCAGTCTTTTTCCCTGTACCGTGTACCTCCCTGTCTCTCCAACACGATCACAGGAACCGCATCGCTGATGAGGAACCCTTCTGCTCCTCATTAATGCTGAGAAGTCAGAGAGGTGTTAGATGTGCAGCCAGAGTGACCCAGCTCTCGATGACAAGGAACAACCACGTACTTGTTTAGACTTCAAACGTTGCACCTCAATTCATCTCCTGTCATGCCCACACAGCAAAAAAGATCTCAGCAGGAACTTCCTGCCTTCCAAGATCTAGCGTTTCCCTGCTCCCAAAGAGTCTGGGCTCGACATGCTGGAGCATCACAGCCAGTCATGGAGTACACACCTTAAAATCTTGCAGGAAAATCACTTTTTGTCCTGAGACCTCATCTCAGGTCAGAGCAAGCTCTGCTTCCCAGCGTGCACAGCTTGTAAAAATATTGCTTATTCAGAGAGTCGCGTGTACAGACCTTTATGCAAATACTTGTCATTGTAGGAAGTCACTAGTGCAACACTACCTGAGGAAAAAGAATACCTCAGGGGAGTAACAGGCGTGTCCATTACATGGAAACCAAAGTGTCAGCTCCTCAGTGAGACAAAGCTCCCATCCTTCCCACAGAGTCACCTTTGGGTGCGATGGCAGTAGCCGCAGCACTGCACTGTCTCCCCACTTGATGGGGAAAACGGCAGGTTGCAGCAGTCCCTCGCTATTCTGCAAGGTCTCGTCCTAGAGAATCAACTTGTCTTATCTGGCCAAAGGCAAACCTCTTTGGCCAGAAGCCAGTCTCCAACGCAAAGCCAGAATAATCCATTGGAAGGAGTGGAAATACGCCAGAGTAGCTGAGATCAGCACCTGGCCCCGGCCACTCAGCAGTTATTCGGCACACGGTGGTTTTACGAAGGCGGTGTTTTATCCCAGCAATCACATTAGCCCTGCGCTCGGATGTTTCAGTTGGAAGCCTTAGTTTCCAGAAGCACAGCATCCTGGGATATGTTACAGGGTTGATACCAGAGCAGTTGGAGGCTTTTCACTCCAAAACACATGCAAGCTGTTTAGGGCTCCTCAGCAGATGATGCTCGAAGCCGCCTGTGCTGCCGAGCATCTTTCTTTGCAAATCACCTCCTGCAAGGACACGCGTGTGCAAACGTGCGTGGACACACCGCACGGAAACACTTGCCCACGGAGCGGATGCTCGAAGAGCTTGTCGAGATCTGAGGACTTCTGTAACTGCGTAGGTGTAGCGGTGTGAGCAGCGAGCACATGACAGCTGTCACTGCGATCATCACCAAGAACAGGAGACAGACCTTCACAGCCAGAGGCGCGAGTCGGTGCCGATGGTGCACGGCCACGTGCAGAAAATCAGAGTCAGAGGAGATCAGACCAGAAAGCTACTGAGACAAGCTCCGCTGGTGTCAAAGTGTGCACCGCATACGGTGTGGGATGGGCCTGCAGCTTCTGTGCTGGAGGCTTCTGCTGGCACTGGGGGTGGAGGCGGCGCAATTCAGGGTCTGGCCGGACACCCACAGTGGGCCAGCGTCCCGAGAGCAGAGAGCTCTCACACAGCCTGCCTCAGGAGTTCACTGCAAAATGAGCTCCAGGTTCTTTGACCTTGCACTCAGCTGTCTGCAAGGCTGATGCTGACCTTAACACCACAAAGTTTACCTCAAGGGAGCAACGCGGTTCCATCGATTCCCACCCTCTCCCTCACTGGGTATTCTGGTGGATGGTCTCTGTGCTCCTGCCTGTAGTCATGACTTGGACAAAAGGCTGAAGGCTGGCTCTGCTACGATCAGCCTGAGGAAGAGTTGGTAACACTGCAGGTAAAGGGTTAGAGCTCACGTGCCTTAAATCTGTCACTGACTAATCTTAATTCCTGAGGAATTAATTCAAGCACCGTACTCAAGATCCATGTTCTTCAGAACTCAGGACAGTTTAGATTTCATTTTGCCCAAGTTCACACCAAGACACACTCAGGCCACAAGAGAAACATGCCATCGCTAAGTTGTAAGGTTTCCCTACCCGCCAGAAAAGAAGCTTCTTGATTTAGTGGTAAAAAGTAACCTTGGAGTGGCAAGGAATGCATTAGAACACCAGCATCCACAGCCTGAGTACAGCATCATTAGTCATTGTTTTTCTCGCTGATTTTCCCCAAGCTATTTTGTTTGTATATATCAAAACATGACTGATTACACTCTAGAAAACTAAAGATTCTGTTCAACTTTCCCAACATAAATTACAATTAATAGCTAGAGTTTTACTTTAAGGCAGTTGTTTCTAAAGATTTTTTTTTCAAATATTATTTGAACGGACCGCAATAAAGAACTGTCTGACCCTGCAGGGATGCTGTCTGCCCTTGGCTCCTGCAGATGGCAGGAACCCAAAGCACTCAGCACCTTGCAGAACGAGCCCAAAACACCACCAGTCGCCTTGGTCAGGCAGCGCGGTACCTTCCCCTTCTGCTGCTTGCCTGAGTCACTTTGGGCCAGGCCTGCAACACCACGTGCTACTGGACCCCACAAGTGTCTCCTCGGGGTTTGGCCGGTGTGTTTTTCACCGGCACTGGAATACTCCCAACGGATCCCTCTCCTATTTCAGAGCAACACGGACAAACCAGCCCAGGATCAGGCCCATAACACCCGAGCGTGTGCGTAACAATCGCCGCGCTACCGGTAAAGATAAGTCATGAATTCCAAATCCTTCAGAATAGCTTTGATAAGTGCTTTGGGACAAGGGAACTTCAGACCATCACGGAGGAGTCACGGCGTGCTGTTCACTTATCGTTTGCTATTATTCATAACCAAATCACCTGCTATCGGATGTAGCTCTGTGCCTTTTAAGTGAAAAATGTTTTAAAGCAAGTAACCCCTTCCATTTGTAATTTTTCAAGCAGTACATAAAAATATCATAATGCATCAAGTCTGCACAACTGTTCTATGGGCTATTATGTACTTTATGCCTCATCTCAAGGGTAGTTTATTTTAAACAAAAAGAGCTTTTAAAAATAAAATCATTTTGCATCTAGATAACATCTCCCCACTCTCCCTGTGCTTCACAAACTCAAATCACGTTCTATAATAATCCTTTTGATTGCAAAGTAAATGAAGAATAGTCTTTAATGACCATCAGAAGCTGAAGCACTGAGACTGTCTGACAAGCGCAGCACAGCCAGTTGGGAAGAGGTTCTTCCAAGTTCTTCATTCTCAGTGACATCCACCTGCCACAGGACTGGCACATCTGAAAACCTGGACAAGGCTCTAGTAAAGCTGGTCCCATCAGGAGACAGAAGTTCTATGTCCATGGTGTCCATAACTAGAAATCCATCCACTGGATGTAGAAGAAAAAAAACCCAACCAAAACAACCAGGCCATGAGCAATGCTGCTCAGAACCATTATCTGCTGCTAATGAACGGGCCAGGGTGGCAGCTTTCTCAGATAGGTCCTAAAGGACACTGGTGAATAACGGGTGGTGGCTTCTGTCCATCCAAGCCAGATAGCTCAGGGCATCAAGCAGAGCAATTATTAAGCAGCTTGCTATAACAATTTAAGTTATAATGGTAAATAAACATTAGCAGTGTTACAGGCCAGACCAGGGAGTCACAGTTATTTACCCCTAACGGCAGATTTTGGCCTTGGAAGTTTATTTACAATGTCAACTGTGTCCTGAAATAAATGAAAGCCACTCATTTCTGTAGGGACCTTCTCCATCCTGAATCCATTACTCCAGTCAGGCAGCAGGAGTCAAAAATCATCACATTTCCTGGTAATTGAAAAGTTACATAACAAATCTGTTTATCCCCAGCTCCTGCATCTGGCAAACAACCACAACAATGCAGGTGCCAGGCAAGAAGGTTAGGGGATAAAGAGAGGGGCACCCTTGTGCAGTGACTGACAGCTGACATTGCCACAGCACCGAGAACACCGCTGAATCGTGGGGGCTCTGATAACGAGCCTTGCCCCTGCTCTCAGATCTCTCACTGTCCCTATCTCAGCCCTTTCCTCTGAAGCTGTAAAATAAGGCTTCTCTGGGCAGACAAGGCTCTGACTCCTTTGACAAGGCTGCCGAGAACAAGGCACTGGACTCTGCAATCGCAGACCCCCACGTCAGCTTTCTCCTGCCTCCTTTTCAGAACCTGAGGATTTCAGCTGGCAGAAGCAGAAATAAAAAGGGAAAACAGGAAGAGTCATGACAATATTGCACTTGAAGACATAAAGCGCTCCCAGCAGCCCTTCCCTCATCCCATCCACGCCACACGAAGAGAAGTAAAGCAGGATGCCTCTCCAGCCATCCGCAGAAGGCAGATGCAGGCACAGAGCAAAGATATGTTTCTCAAAACGATCCCTTCTGTTTGGAGAGCAGCCTTAAGGAAATTTTTCTAACCCAGGGATAGCGAACAAATCTGGACTTGCATGTTGCAGAGCCACAGAACCAACCGTAGACGCTATCCGTAACAAATGCTGCCAAGCCCATCAGTTCCCGCAGCCAAGATGTGCTGGCTGGGTCCACCATGTCACAACCAGGCCCATCTGAATTGGCTTGAATAACCCTCTTGATAGACAAGAGCAGGAGAAGGAAGAGGAGAAAGTGCCCCGTAGTTTGGCCTGAAACAGCAATGGATCTACAGCCTTATTATGCAAAACACAAGCTGAGAAAAAATTAAGTCAAAAGGGGAAAATTGTTTTTGTTTGTGCCAGCATCATTCAATAAAAGCAGCTTTTTCCTTCCCTGCAGCAGCCATTCTGTTGTTGAGCTGTGTTTTGTCTCTTCCCCAACCCTCCCCCCTCTGAATTTTGCTTTGGATAAACATTTGGAAAAAGAAGTTCAGCCAGCAGCCTTCCGCACAGCCCATCACCTCCCAGTGGCCCATTCACAGGGCTCATCACTCCCTGGGGCAGTTGAAGGACCACCTAAGGAGAAGGAAGCCTTGCTCTGCTGTGCACTGGACAAGTCTTCTTCCCCAGGCTTTTGTCCCTCCTGGTTTTCAGGGCAAGACACTTTGTGGGACTGGAGTTTGTTGCCCTGCTGATGTTTAAGAGACAATGAACGCAGGAAACTGAAGAGGAATACCCTTTGCTGCTGAGTTATAGTTAACTGCTCAACAGTCCATGTTGTCTTTTCAGAGCTGGATCTGATCTACTCAGGATATTATTTCAGAGGTTCAGAAAGAAGAAAGAATCCCCATTTTCCTCAGCAGCAACTGTCCCTAATTGCTTCGACACTCCTGCGTTACTTTGACACAAACTGACTTAAACACGGCTATTTTTAGAGGATGCTCTACCAAGTACTGGTTTCAGTGGCATCAGCTCACTTGCTGTTTCACTAATTACACCGGTTTAGTTCTCTGCTTCAGAAATCCCGTCCAGTCTATGTGGCGTTAATTACACTCTTCCTCACGGCCAAACACCAGCAGTCCTCCAGTTTCACAAATTTATCAACAAGCCAGAGTTGTCCTCTTGTCCCTCCTCTGCTCTCCCCTTGATGGCCACTTTGAGGCCACCTCTCTGCCCGCTGCCATCCTCTCCCCAGATGAAAAGCTGGAGAAGGCACTTGCCGTTCACAGACCAGTTGTGATTCTCTACTCGCTACCCTCGAACGTGACTTCCATCCTCACGCAGTCCACAGCACCATAAGTAAAGCTTAATGACTTGCTGCAGTTGCATTAATAAACTTGCCGGGCTGGTGTGTGTCAAGTTTTCAGACTAAGGCATGGGACTGGCAGAGGAGGTCTAATCCTCGCACAGCGTGTGATTAACAACCGTTATCACGGCTATGAAAACAGGAACTTTGGTGAGTAATTACCGAGCTAATAGAGACACTGGGTGTCTCAGCAGGAAAAGATAAAAGTGCTACACCAGCACTTTGGAAGGAGAAGTCTATCGAAAAGCCGCACGTGGCCGGAGCCCGGTACCCGGCGGGGAGCACACGAGGCAGGGCTGACACGTGGCTCTGCCCGGACCTCCAGCTGAGACCTGCTGCTCTGCCCCAGCTGACCCTCTGACACCTGCTCATCCAGCTCCAGCCCACCTCACCGGCGAGAGCAGCCCAGCAACACCAGGCACAGCACCTGGCGCTCAGCCTGAAGCTCATCTATGGTCTTAATTGTGCTTAGTGTTTCCTGCCTCATCCTCCACAAGCCCAGCTTTTGCTTTCTCCACCCTCCAGAGGCATTCCGGCCTTTCACATCCTGCTTGGAGCTATTACTCCAAACCCTTCTGGGTTCCAGCCAATTTCAATGAAGATTTAGTGATTTATATCAGTACAAGTCTCACCCCAAGACTCATACTACCATTAATCATAAATCTCTTCCTGGGATTCGCCAGGTCTACACAAAGGTGCAGATCCTTCTCGAGCTGAGCCCCTGAGCCACGTTCTGCAGGTCCTGCAGGGAAGGGGCAGCCCTGGGCACTAGGGATGCTCATTTCCAGGGCTGCACCACAAAACCTTCCACACGCTTTTGTGTGTCCTTCTGCGATTATATGACTTCACAGCATAAAAATCGCAATAGGTTGAAGCACAAAAAAAAGGGAAAATGAGAATATGTACAAACACACAGGAAAAGAAAACCTCTGGGTTAGGGGAAAAAAATAATTTAAAAAAAAAAATCAATAATTGCCATGTCAGTCTGACCCTTTCTCTAAAAATGAGTGTGTAGTGACCCTAACGTCACTTCAAAAGGTATGTGTATTGTCTCTGTCACTGATTCAGTGTTCAAAAGCTTGAAACCTTCTTCTGCTTTTGTGTTTTAAGTCCTAAGAGAGGGAAGACAGATTGAACTACTCCATGCCTTGACCATGGTACATAATTTATCAAAAATAATGACTCCTTTTTCCTTAGAAACAGCTTTGAAGGTTCTCTGTATTGTGTCACAATGAACACAAAAAAGACCATTTTTAAAACCAACACCAATGAGATTCACATCAAGATGCAAAAATCATAAAAAAAGCCTAAATCAAACTGAAATGACCTCATTATGTAACTTTTTGTTGGCAGCGGTGGTGGGGAGTTGGCAGTTTCAGTTGTTTTGGAGGGGGGGGTGGTGATTTGAGGGCTGGGGGTTATTCTGCATGTGACTTGGATTAGTTCCTGCCTCGGTCAGGTTCATTTATTTTCTGTTTTTTGTATCTCAGCAGCTAAGAGGCACTTTGATTATTGTTTGTTTTGGAGGGGAGGGGGGAAAGCTGGGTGATTGCATTTGCATTTCTTGCACTGCAAGGAAGTGTCTCATCGCAAAGACAAACCCCTCGATCGGCGTCTCCTGGATTCATCCCAGCATAGCAAAGATCACATCCTACCCAGGCTCTTCAAAGGTAATAAAGACGCCTGCCAAACATCCAGATCAGACTGTGCTATTCCCTGCAACACCGACAGCTAAAAATATTCCAGCAGCAAAATTCTAGTTTTTGTTGTAAAGCTGAAGGAAAAATATTCAATCTCCTCTCATGTTTTTGTGAAAATAAAAGCGTCAAAAGAGAGATCTCCCAGAATCCAGGTGCTCGCTCTCTTTTAAACGTCGATACAAAACTTTCCTGGCCCCTGCCTCTGCCTCCCGTGATGAGACGGCGTAGGATGCAATGAGGTGTGACTTTTGGGAAACGAACGGTTGTCTGCTTATATTTTAAGCATATTCGTGACAAATAAAACACTGGAGCCTCTTTCAGTAAGAAATCAGGCACTAAACAGATCAAGAACGAGAGCACCGAGGAAAGGGATACACCGAAAAGCTGCTTTCACTTGATGTCCTTTTTCACCATTTCAGCCTTTTTAATACCTGACCTGATCACCCTTCTCTCTGCTCCTGTGATTATACTGATACAGAACAAAGAGCTGATATAATCAAGGTATCTTTTACCTTCTCCTAAGCTTGTAGGACAATTAAATGACAGTAACAACAAACAAGGAGAAGTTGCTCCCCTCACTTGCGTGATTTCCTGCACCTTGGTTCCTTCCCAGCCCACCAGCACACCCAGGCCTTCCCCCTCTCAGACACCAGCCTTCTGCTTTCCTCACGCTCACAAAAGGCATAACCTGTTCCAGAACCTCGACTCAGCACCTAGATGCAAGCTGGTTACTAACCACACGATCTCTGCCACCACCCTAGATTTGCTTTCCTGTAAGAGGGCTCGCAGAGCGCCGTTGGGCACGTACCGGTGGCATTACTGGCCTTGTAATGCGCCGCTGGACCATTTAAAGCTGCTCTCTGGTGGGTAGCGCTACGATAGCTCCTGAATTTTGCAGAAGGCAGAGTATGACATTTTGCTCCCTGATTGTACAGCAGTGACACAAACCAGCCTATTTTTACATTTATTTCAAACAGCTCCCTCAATTGTAGAGGCGACAATATGAAAGCAACCCAAGGAGATGAAATAATTTTATCTGTCTTTTGAAGAGCTCATTTTTTTTTTTTTGAGTGTGGGGTTTTGGTTTTTTCCCCTCCTCAAATATCTAACAGCTCCTGCAGACTGCAAAATATTCTGTTGTTTCTGTCAAGTTTTGGACAAACTTCTGGATTACACTCCCTACCCCCCCTGAAAAGCAATTCTCCTCTTTGCTACAGCTTCTCCCTCTTTTATAGCACTGCTGAAGGAAAGGCACGTTATCGGTAACAGAGACTGCACATGATGTAATCTGATTGATAGGCTGTAATAAGTGATGTTATAATTTTGCCAGTGGCTCCGATAAGGTAATCTGATATATCAAAACTGCAAGAAAGGAGAGGAAATATCTGCAGAAAATGACTGTAGCTTTTGGCTCTATTGCTGTTTTCTTCCACGCGTCTAGCGGCGAGATTGCAGCAACGAGCCGAGGTACAAAGCTACTTATGGTCCAAGTACATAGACATCAATCATGGATTTTGAGGAAGCAAAAGGGGTGTTTTTCATAGGCCATCACCATTAGAGCGCATCGAGAATGCAGGCTGGAGAGCTTCTAAAGCCCGGTGAGGGTCGGTGACGCTCTGCAGCGTTAGGGTGGCGGGTGCTGGCTCAGGCTGCGGGGGGGTTGGAAGGGCTACAGAAAAGGCAGCTGTGCTGGGGTCACCCTCTGAAGCGCAGCCCCAGAAGGAGCGTTCCCTGCCCAGTAAGCCAACCAAAGGGTCCCCTTCCAGCAGGGTGACAGGAAAAAACAAAACTGCTTTCACCAAAACCTTTTAACGTTTCTCAGAAATATTCAAAAGAGACCTGAGTTTTCACGAGTGAAGTAATTTCTTAATGGAAATCGGAGGTAATTAGCCCAGCAAGACCCTCACTGCCCTGCAGACCGTATAGCGATAACAACGCAACCTCCATCTGGGACTTCAGGAAAGGCAGGGCCAGCTCAGCTCCTCACTAAGTTGATTCTCATCATTCTGCAGTTCCTCTTCAGGTGAGATAAATACAACACTACCATATTGTGCTGGAAGGTACAAAAATAAACCTCCCCCCTCAGTCCACAGCGACTGAAGGCAGCAGTGGCCTGTGACACTCCGTTTTTCCAGAGTAACGTTATCTCAGAATACATTAGGGAAGATTAAAACAAAGAGAACTGGACTGGGAGGGTGGGATGAAGCACCTGGAGGTTGGAAGAGCATTGCAGGTCAGAGCGGAACAGCAGCTCCGGTATCACCGCCTGGCAGAGCTGGGGTCAGACTGACAGCGGTGACATCCCCCCACATGACCGCACCGTCTGAAACCCCTCACACCAAACCTGCTCACAGGAGAGGACGAGTAACAAAAATAAACCAAAGCACTTATTCGTCAACAAACCCATTCCATTAGTGAAACCAGTGCTTTTCTTCCCTTGTGTTTTCCTAGACCATTCATTGCAGCGCCTTTAAACAGCAACTGAACCATCGCAAACTGTCCTCAGCCGCCAATCAAACTTAAAGAAACTCCATTATAAATGAAGCAGAGCTCACAAAACAAGATAGCACACAAATACAGAAAGCAAGGGGGGTGGAACTCAGATCCTAAAAAAATAATCACTAATTCTTCTTATCTAAAATTTCCCTCTATTTCCTTTGAAAGACATCTCCTGCCAAAAACAATGAAAATAAAGACATATCCCAGCCCAGACGCATCAGTTCTATTTCTCTGGAAGATTTCTTGAGCGATTCTCAAAAATAAATAATTGCATATACATTATTCTGCTATCATGACTCTGCAGAACAGAATTTCCCTTTTAATTCATTGGATTTTCTTATCCTTTGATATTTGGCAGTCCCTTCAAGCTGTTAAAGACAAAGCCCCACAGCCTGGGCCAGAGACCAGCAGCACACGGGGCCAGCTGAGCAGCCACTTCCATCTTCATGGAGATTTCTTCGGCCCTGAACTTGCACATCTCTAGAAAAAGGAAGGTAAAAGACTGTGGTCCAGATGCAGCATCTTAAAGAGAAAATAGCTACAGTTGTGTGGAATAGGATGGTAGTTTGAAAGACATCTGTTTTTTGAATAAAAAAAGGATCTTTATTCCTGTTTTAAAGTGCCTGTAAAACCTTAAGGATCCACAAGAGGCTACAATAAATGCAACAGACCTTTCTACAGTGTGTGCAGAAGGATTTTTTTTAAAGTGCATTTTTAATTATTAAAGTAATGAAAGTAGCATATTTATCACTGCAGCAGCATCCTCTCACCACAAGGATGTTTTTGAGGATGCAACAAAGGGCCATTTTAGGTGCAATCTGATTTTTCTCTTTGATGGAGACAAGTCCTTTCCGTGAACGGGAAGAAAACTTCAGTTCTTTATTTTGTGCAATTTAAAAAGGTTTCCTAAAGGGTGAGTCAGGGCAGTAAAGGACCCACGCTACCAACAACAACAACAAAACCCCACTGCTTTTCTTCTCAGTGGAGAACAGAATTTCATTAGGTCTCCAAAATTCAGTTAACCATTTTCCATGAAGCTTGGGGAGCGGGGAGCAGGAATTAGAAGGTATTAGGAAGGAACTGATGGGACAGTACATTGTACAAGCCTTATTCCTTTAGGAAATCTCAGAATCTCCCCGAAAAGCAGCCTTGCAGATCTGGACACCACCGATCTGTCATCGCACAACAGCTCCCCTAACTCAGCAGCAGAGAACATGGCGTAGTGCAGACAAAAAGTCAACATATAATAATTTAAGAATGATTAGAAAGTCTAACCTTTTATTCAATAAATCCAGACCAAATCCCAGCCCAGCACAATCTCACCAGCTGGGTCAGCGAGTTTGAAGCTACCACAGGAATCCCCAGCTTTGCTATATGGATACTTGCATAGCCCTTTGTAGGTGGGGGCCCTTAAGCCTCTTGGTTCCCCTAACTATAAAATAAAGATAACAGTAGTTTTCATCTGGAGGAGGTACAGCGAGTATAACTTAATTGATCTCTAAAAGATGTTCACATCTGCAGATCATGAAGTTCAGCCAAGTTTCAACAAGCAGCTAGAGCTGCTCAAGGAGTGTGCCCCGGGAGTGCGTGGCAGAGAAGCTGAAATTCAAAGCTGTTTTCTCAATTCAAGACCTTAAACAGAACATTAGCTTTCCTCTCTTTCTTAAAAGAGAGAGAAAACCCACACCCTAACACGTTTACCAAGCTGGATAAACACATAGAAAAAAAACAACAACATGACAGAGACTTCCCAAACAGACAATAAAAAATGTAAACACCATTCCCTGAAACGCAAACTGTTCCTGGACAGACAAAATAAGTAAGAGGGCGTCTATTCAAACCCCAGAATACTGAAGATGGCAAAGCACTTTCCTGCTCAAAAGTAAAATGGTTTCCGAAAGGTTTCGTTGAACTCATTCATGGATAATGTAAATTACAGCTTCCAAATGAATTTGGCATAAATATTTCACATGACACTACAACAAGCTTTGTGCAGAGAGCCTAGAAGACGTGGAGCTTTATTTGTCATCGTTCTGGAAAAATCAATTTCAATCGATCAGCTCCCACAGTCGCAGTGGCTGTGCTGTTCGCGTGCGCCTGTTGTTGATACAGGCACCGCTGTTGTTTTAGTTGAGCTGTTAAACTGTGGAGATGGCTTCTTTTTTGGTTGCACAAGCAGCAAACAGCAGTCACATCCTTTATATCACCTAAGGGAACGCACACATGGTTTTGTAGAATGTTAAGTGCTGGGGAAGCCTTTGAAGGAACCGGGGACTTGATCTGAAACACCGCTGAGACATCTCAGGACCACAAAGAATGAGGCCACGTGCCTTTATTTATTTCACAGGATGTTATTTATCCAAGAGGCTCTTAAAGCCCCAGGCAAGTTCCAACTCTCCCTTACCTCTTGGTACTAGTGGTGGTGTCTCAGATGGCTCCAGGACAGCAACAGAGATCCCATCCTGTGTACAGGCTGCAGGCAACAGTTCCTGTCCTCAGGACATTTTAAGTCTTAATACAGATGAGAACAGGATGAAAAGAGCTTCAGTTACCCAGCCTCAGCAGCCAGAGAACCAAAGCATTCAGAACCTGCCGCTGCCACTCCTTTCATCCAACCATGACTGCATCAGGCCTCTTAAAAGGAAGAGTTGCTGTCTTTGCAACTTCCCTGTAACCTAATCAATCACCCATTTCAGAACTAACCATTCAGCTCTCTGAAATGTGCTCAGATGTTGGGAGAGTCACGAAAAGATACCAAGTCATCTTCAAGGTCTTCTGCGCTGGGCTGGAAGGGCTCACACAGAGTATAAACACACACCTACAGACCAGTGATGAATTCCTTGTTCCACCACTGAGTCAGAGCCCAATGACAAATCGGTAACAAAGCCAGGACAAAAGTCACAGGAGTCCTTCAATTCTCACCCTCGTGTATTTCCTAGAGCACACTTCCCTCTGAGTCTTATTGAATATAATTGCTTAAGCAAGGACAGCTATTTTTACATTTCAATTTGCCTTGGCAAGTGTCTAAGCAAAGAAACACGAACAAAAGGAACCTGTCTTTAGCTGATCATAATGCCATCAAATTAAAAGTTTGTTCCTTAAACATGGCAATGCCTGTTCTCCGATGACTCCAAAAAACCCACGTGGTTTGACAATGGGAAAACCACGGAGCGTGTTAGCGGGAGTGGAGGTGGGAGCCAGGTGCATCAAAAGGAGTGAAACAAGCAGAAAGCTAATGAGTACGAGGGCTTTGACTTGGCTGAGTGGGATGTGATTTGTCATACTCAAATTGTTTTCCTATGAGAACAACAGAATGTTTCAAGGATGAGGTTTTTTTTTTTCCTTCAACCAGGACAAAAGATGAAATTCACCACAGACTATTGTTCTGCACCAGGAGTTGCAACTAAAGTCATCACATGGCTATTGTTTCAAACAATAAAAGAGTTTCCTCTGGACTTGTCACTTTTGCACCCGTCTGTTACACAGCATAAAGGACTAGACATTCGTTCCCAACAGGTAACCGAGTCCCAAAGGTTTTGAAAAAGAGCGATGAACTGCTGGAACCAACTCAGCTAGGAACAGGGCTGCCTTGTCCTCACGTGGAGTCTCTAAATCCCTGCCTGCCTCAGTGAAAGATTCCCTGGATGGGGCACCAGACCTTGGGTTTGCCAGGGCACCTCCCTGAGGCTCTTCTCAGGAGGGAGAACAGCAGCTCAGTCCCACCAGGGTACCCACTGGGACTCCCCGAGCAATCGCCCAGTCCAGGCACACAACAGGAGCAGCACACTGTGTCTAGGACTGGTTAGTCACTCTCTTAAACCAACTTCGGTTTCTCCCTTCACTTTAAGATGAAGTCAAAGAAGAATTAACATGGAGCATCTAGAAGAAATTTCCATCCCTAACACACCTCTTTCATTCTGTCTGCCTCATTAAGGAAGCTTCAATGAAATCTTTTCAAAAGACGCACAGCGCAAACAATGAAGTGATTGCGGTTTGTAAGGAAGTGGGATGCAATTAGCATATGAACATCAAAATGTTTCTGCAATCTCCATTAGCTACCTGCTGTCTATATCTTTTTAGACTCCTATTTTTTTTTTTTTAAATTCTGTTCCAATTCCTACTTCTCAACTGAAGTCCAAGGGTCAAATAACGAACAGCAGGACATTTGTTCAAGGGAGTAGCCCCAAGCAGCACTACCTCATACAGGGTTACACAGGAGAGTTACTGGCCACCACCCACTTCAGTGTCACCAAAGACAGAGGCACTTTCATTGGCTCCAGATTCAAAGAGATCCTCCTCTTGCTGTCTCAGGTCAGACTTCAAACTTTGCAGCTGCAATTCAGGTGAGAACAAACTGTGATATTGAACGTTTCTAACTGCACTGCTCTGGCTAAGGGGACAGAACACGACTGTCAGACACACGGATGCATCCCTGGTCATGCAACCACAGCAATAATGAGGACATTTCAACCACCTCAGCTCTATGGTACATTCTCCTCTTCACGTATTTACGATTTCTACAGCAATATTATTCCCAAGTTCTTGCTTATGTACCAGAACAGCAGGTTACATGGGAGCTGTTCTGAAGATACAAAGAATTGGGGCCCCATCGAAACTGGTGCTCAGAAATCCAGGAGCAGAGCACAGTTCAGGTAGTAGCTAGAACAGGGTGAGATGAATAAATGTCACTGTAGAGACCTAGAAGTACTGTCAACAGAAACAGACCTATAGCTCAACACAGGGTGGAGAAATCGCTATTTCTAACAAAACATGCTAAAGAAAACAGCTAAGAGGGTTTTGATTTTCATGCCCTGGGACAGATGACCTTCTGATGGAGCATGAGCAATGCAAAGGTGCTCTCCTAGCAGCAGACTCTAAGGCTGGGTGACAGGGAACTGCGCACTCCCTGCTCAGGCAGCCTGGGCGGTCCTGGGCCTGCTCTGAGAACAAGTGGCCCGCTCAGGCCAGGGAAGCTCAAATGTGCAATTTTTCTGTAGCCTGTTGTTTATCAACTCATGAAACAATCGATAGTTACGCTTGTGAGAAGGCTTCCTCTTTATATCTCCTTCCGTATGATCTTTGCCACCCTAAAGCAGGGGAGGACACCCTTTAGTCTCAGTCCACATGCCGGAGTGTCCCCCACCAGCTCCAATTCCTGAGGTTTTAACTCAGAGCACACCAACAGAAGGATGCTGACTGCTACGAGAAGTTAATGTTTATTTCCCTCCAGACACCAGAGTTAATTTCTCTTTTCTCCACAAATTAAGAACATTTCTTCTGCCCTGTTCACCACTTCCCCTGGTCAATCCACTGACTCAGACCCTCTCAGGGCTCCGCAGCGCAGCATCAGGCTCCCTGCATCCCTCAGTGCCACCAGTACTCAGGACACCATTTCCTCGGCAAGTGCTTCACATGGTGCCAGAATCACTCCTGTCTTGACAGTCCACGTGTCCCAGACCTGCCAACCAGTCATTTTACTGCCAGCAAAGGAAATAATCCCTTGCAGTCATCCAACGGGTTGAAAATAAGGACTTTCAGTGTTAAAACTATGTAGCTGGAGCTAAAGAAACCACTCCATTAGTTAGTACCAGCAGTTAACTAATACAATTCTTGTAAAGGTGAAGTGAATGGAGTTTCTCCCGCTCCACAAAGGTGGCAAAGACAATCTACCTTACTGAAGAGGCACTGGAAAGCAATTCAAAGCCCACATAGTCCTGAAGTGGCAGAGCTCTGGAAGCAGCTCTCAGCCCCGGGTGTGCTGCCATCTGAGCTCAGAACTATTCCTGCTCTCAGCAGCCCCTCATCTCCCATTTTCTGACCCTTGCTGTTTCCTCTGGCTCTCTTCTGCTCCACAGTATGTTGCTGAAGCATCAGGGGCTGTGAATCCTGTGCCTTCAGAGCTATTTAGCCAAATGGGTTCCCCTCTTCCCCAGTCCTAGCCACAGAGAAGGTCATTTCTGCCTTAGCTCTACATGTCTGAGAGAAGGTTAATAAATATTTATAGGCCTAAATGCTCAGAGGTGCAAACAATCAAGTCTTTTGCAAATGTCACAGAATGTGGCAGAGTTGATGCAGATCCCTGAACACCACCCAACGGTGTGGGCAAACCCTGCTTTGGCTAACACAAAGGAGGAACATCAACTGCACCGACTTTTATAGGCTCCAGGTAAAGTACCTCGCACAGACTAAGCTCCCACTCTAAACATCAAAGAAACAATCTCTCACAGACCTTTTGGGCACCACAGATACTGCTGTTACTTATCACAGAGCAACTCCAAAGGAACAGCAACAATTCCAGGACCCCGTTGTGCCCCACACGCACACCACAGGCAAGTCTCTGCCTCACCCAGACTGCAAACTCGGACAAAACGGGTGGCATCGCTCCGTTTGGGAAGTCACTTGTCTTGTCTGGCAAAGTCAGAGCCTTGTGCCTCTTGTGTCTGAGCATTTCACACACCCACATTTAAACAGATAGGGTAACACACCAACCACCACACCTGATGAAGTTTTGGCTACTGAAATATTGTTCTGTATCCCTGTCTTACATTCCATCGTGCAATCCACGTGCGTTCAATGGCAATTTCTGCCTCTGCAAAAAGACTGTGGAGTCAGGAGGTGTTGCTCCTTCCATCTATCACAGAATTGAAACCGTGCAGCCCCCAAATGGTAGAAAAATGCAGGGTGTGGTGTTTACTTCATTTGAACTTGTCATTTGGAGAAGAGAGGTCTCAATTCTAATATGGAAAATCATAGACATGGCAAAGGACGTGGTGATTGTGCAGGCGCGAGAAAAAAATAAGGCAGAGAAATTGCAGTTATTCAGCGAACTAGCAAAAAAAGAACAAATTGTGACCTGGCAAGTGACCTCTCTCACGCTATTGTGTTCTCTGAGAGCCTCAAGTGTTTGTGCTACAGCCTAAATAGTTACTAGATTCAGGGTCCACTTTGCACTGAAAAAATACAATAATTTCTTGTTTTGTGCATTAATGGAAAGAGGAGAAATCAATCCAATCAGCTTTAAAAGGGAATTTTCAAAGCAACATGCAATAATGCGCTGTCATTGTGTGAAGATGAGCCATAAATAACACAGGAAAAGTAAGCAAAACCTTTTTCCCCACTTACTTGCATCTTTGGCCACGTGCAGAACCATTGTCGACATTAAGAAATTCATCGTTACCAATCTGTATGTCCCGGGGCTTTAGAAATGTGGGACTTCTAAATTACTGCCAATTAATTGCACTATTTGTATTCCTGGTAGAGTAAAGTGAGATTTACTTACTGAGTTTTTAAACAAAGAGAATAAGTGTTGCAGCCTCTTTTGTTGTTTTTGTTTTTTTTTCCCCTCCCCACCGTCTAACTTATGTATGCCATTTATTTTAATTATTTAAGCACATTTGAAGTGCATGCTAAACAACATACTTCTCAACAAATGACATAAGTGCTCAGAAATTGCTTATGGTGTTGGCCTCCCCTGCCAAATGGTGCTGTCCTGACTGCAATCCAAAAAGCCTTGCTATCAAAATATAATTTGAGCAGGTATATTAAAGGTTTGGGTTTTTCCCCATGAATTTCCAGGAGCTGTCCCAGGTGCCAGGAGGAGCTAAAACGGGTAGGGGGAGAAGAGGAAAGTGTCATCCACACGTAATTGAGCTGCCTCAATTCAGTTTCAAAAGCGGTGACAGAAAAAGGGATGAATTTGATATTTGGACGATAGTCCCGAGCTCAACAAAGTCCAACAAAGAATTCCTGTTGCACTGAGTAGGAGTCAAGTGATCCCAAAAGCCATAATCCTCCACAAGAGAGACAGAAACATTTCTAATTCAGCTGTGGTTATTTCCCTCCCAAAAGACAATTCCAGAATTTTCCACAGAAGTCTCCTTGGAGAGCACACAAGCACTCCTCTGCCTACCTTCGGCACAGCATTCAGACCACTGGCAGACCAGATGTCCTTGCTGTTGCGCTACAGTCGTACTGCCCGTTTTTTGAGGCTTCTTTTGTTGTTCTTTCTAAACTCACTTTTGGAAAAAAGCCAGCACTATTTGCTTCTTGGGCAGAGAATATGGAATTACCGTAAATTATATTGAAAAATTAGATTCATTCACCGCTGTGATAATTGATCTCCCAATCTGTCTCGGCAAGTTAGCAGCTGGTAAGAAAATAAAATGCAATTTAAATTTTCATTTATTTATTTTTTTTTTCAAAACCCCTTTAATCCAAGCGTGGCAACAAATAAGAGGAAGAGGAGAGCGCGAGTTACTTATTTGCCATGCCTAATATTAAATACTGATGATAAGAAAGCCAAGTACAAGATGATTGCAGAGGTATTTGAGAAATCCCCAGCACGCTGGCATTAAGCACGGCGTGCGCTGCAGGTGGGTTTTGTATCCTTCACGTAATTATGTGCAATTGTACCTCAGCCCTACAAAACAGGATTACGGACAAAGACTCGCGTGGAGTAGCAGCTCTCTCCTGGGCTGTCACCTGGGGCTGACACCACGAGAAGAGCTGGTATTCATGCTGCCAAACCAACATTCCACAAGTGACTCCAGGAATTCAACTCCTCTGGAAAAGCCTCTGTAACTGGGCCTATCAAATTTGCTGGCAAGTTTTGACTGTGTTCAGTTCAGGTCCCCAAAGAGAGAAGAATTGGACCCAAAGCCTGGTATTTGTGGCTGCTGTTCTCATTAAGCCTCTTCTGTGTCAGTCTGTGCTTAGATCACATCACACATTAGAGATGGAGACGGGATTTGATTTTTACGTTGAGATCAGCTCGAAGGAAATGCATTTTTATCTGCTGGGAGTAGAAGGCAAGAACTCCATAATTCACAATAACCCAATAATTTACAGAGAGATCAGCCAAACAGTGTTTTTAGGTGGCTGAAAAATCTCATGCTGCCATCAGTAATAAAGCAAGAATGATAATCCTCTTCCTCAGCTAAAGTGGACCATCAGGAGCGAAGGAATGGACGTGTCATTAGAACCCATGATAATGGTGCACGGTTGATGGGAAGGTGCTGGCTGGAGCCAGCTCAGTCTGGCAGCCCTGCCTGAAGGCAGCAGATAAACACAATAAGCTCTTAATAGCTGTGGACCCTCAAATGTGCAATATGGAGCATCTTTTATGTTATTTCCCTCCGTCCCTCATGGGGCTGAGTAGCAGCGAGGTTTGGAAGAACCTGCCACTTAAAGGAAGGTTTCAGAAGGACACCGTTCTCCACTCGGCACATCAGTGGAGAAAACCGAAGGCCTGACCCTGTCACTTCACTCAGGAAGTTAGACCGAAATGGTTTTATCAGTAATTTGTGACTATGGGAGGAGTACAACTCATCCCTGCCCTACCAGAGGCTTTGATACATCATGAAATTATTGAGCAGCCGTCTTTAATTACAGCTGTCGATAACAGCATAAAAATAAAGAGCACAGAGAACCCAAACTTTGCAGCAGCATCAAGAAAATTAAGCCTCTGACAGCACAGTTAGGGTTAATCAGCCCCAGCATTCAAAACAATTTTCCTTCAGTTTCCTTTCAGTGCTGAGGCACTTGCAGAGTCTCAGCAGGGTACAGAAAGAAGAGGTGTTCACATCACTTAGAGTATCTCCAGAAGCACCCAGGTAGGCCCAGTGTATTTCTCTGTTCTCTACTAATCTTTATCTCCAGAAGCTAAACTGCCATCTTCTTTGCACGACCATCCCTTTCTGGCTATGGTATTGTTACTGTAGTTCAGCAGGTTAAGATCATTTTTATTATTATTATTCCCACTCCCTGTGATTTGCATGCTAATAGTACCGTGGAGTTCAAATCTCAACTAGGAACCCACACAGCCAAGAGATACACAATTCATTCCGAGGTTGTAAATGTGCTAATGTACTTAGACTCACAATGAAAGGCAACTCATCACATGACAATATATTCTCTTATTATTAATTTTGTGTCATTGAAAAAGCTTCATAGCGGTTGGTTAAGTTAATGCTCGTCGCTTGATAGGTTGACTGCTTTTCTTTGTGTGATTGAGATATAAAATCCATGATGACAAAAGTTGCCCGGGGATTTACAATAAGGCCTTTTTCTTTCATAAAAATCAAGCGAAATTAAATAAGTGTTGGTCTGACAACACCTCCCCAACAGGCTTTTCTTCATCATTGCTTTGGATGGAACGAGCCCTGCAAAGCTGCTATGAAAACACTGAATTGATCGAGCCAGTCCTGAGCAAGAGCAGCAGCGAGTGGGCTAACCAGGGGAATTCACTACTGCCTGAACAAACTCACGGCACTTCAAATCACATCATCGCAATCTCGCACCCCAGGTTCTTATCCTGAAGTTCCCAGTTCTGCTCTGCACCTTCTCTGCAACTTTGCAAAAAATTCCTGCTGTGCCCCCAGCCCTCAGTTTTCCCTTTGTCTGCAAAGCTGCTCAGAATGTAGAGCTGCGACTGGCAGCGCGCACGGGGTCGTGGAAACGGGACCCCCGCACCCAAGGACAGCAATAAGCTCTTAAATTACAAATCTGAGTAAAGAGGAGTCTTGCCTGGGTAAGGATAGAGTGAACCGATCATCCTGTTCTGCTTATTTCTGAGGTTTTATTAATGGTGTCAACAGGTTATTCTGACATCATTTCAGTGCTCGTGCTTTGTCTCCCAGTACAGCGACACCTGCCACCTAAACAGCCTCTGACATCCACGAGGTTTTCTCTTCTCCCTCCCTGCACTCGAGGTGGCTGCGGCAGCAACCTGAAGGTAATTATCCAGCAAGGTCACTGCACCGTGGAGTGGAGGAGGAAAGAAGTCATTTCTCACTCCACTATTGCTATAAGGCCACAAGGTTAAACAATTGATGAAAAACCTCTGAGAGCTGTTTTCCCTTTTCCCCTCACAGGACCCTCATGCATTTGAGATTTCTGCATCCTCCACAAGTTGGATAGCGTTTGGATAACGTTTATTATGTCTTGTGGAGGTAATAAATTAGCAGCATAATACAAGATGCATCAGCATGACCGCAGCTCACAGTTGGGCGACAGCTCTGAAGGAGGGAGAAATGGAGTAAGAAAGCTGCTGAAAATTTATGTGTAACAGCCTCTAAGCAAAGAAACCAGGCTTCAGGTGAAGTCATACCGCAATTTATCTCTAACTAGGATCACAGCACAGGGAGGCTCCAACACTGGAAAGCATTTAAGTACCACAATAACCATACACAACTGCTGCCACCAAAGGCACCGGACAGAGTCACAGCCCTGGGACGAGGGGTTCCATTTTATTTGCAGATGGAAATGCTGTGGTCTCTCCCACTGACCAGCTCTGAAGTACTTAAAAAAAAAAAAGTGCATTTGAACAGCACATCCACCTCAAGCTGAGCAAGCAGTGGGCACGGCTGCCCTGGAGCAGCACCGACACTGCCTAACAGCAGCTCCTTCAAGACTTTCAGATTTTGGCACCCTGCGTGCTGCGAGCAAAGAAAACGATCCAAGCATTGGTGAGCTCACCCAGATTCTTCTGATCATTAGCTCGGCAAGAACTCCACGTTATTAGACAGAATTCAAAGAAAGTTTCTTCCTCGTGACTTATTACTATGGTAACCCCAGGCAAACAGGACTATGCCAGGCTCTGCACATGGGTGAGGGAGAGACATCTCTTGTCACTGAGCGCCTCAGAGTTGAATGGGTAAATCAGTGAGCCAGGGAAAGGGAACAGAGAAAAATCTGGCCCAGGGTTTGCCCCACTAATTCACGACTCAACAATGAATATAGTACAACAACTTAGAAGCCAAAAATCTTTCAGCGAACCCCTGGGCTTGGTGCTGCACAGAACCCAGGGGAGGAAGGCGGCTTTGAGAAAGAATTTTGATTGGAAATAAACCACACAGGGAGGAAGTTGAAAGTCACCTGTTTGAGGTACAGGAGAGCAGCACAAGCTGCCATAATTGAAGCAAGATGCGTGAGCACATGGAATGCGAGCTGTTGGTCCCTCACTCACACTTAAGATCTCATCTCGCAATAAACGAAGGTTTCTCCTTCCTGAGAGGAAAGAGCAGGAAGTTCTCTCAAACCACACATCACACCAGCAGCCACCACTTATTTCCCCCCACGGGCATTCCCTTAAAGCCTAACCTCGGGCAGGGCACTCTCCCTGGGGTGCACATTTGTCAGCACAGAAGTCAATCTCCTACTGTTATTTCTGGGCTTTGTTTTACATCACAGCCTCCAAGGAGCACTTCTTGCATTATGGGGCAGGGAGGAAGGGGAATAAAAATCCTTTTATATCATTACAAGAAAAAGATCAGATAATTACTCAGCAGATAAGTAGAACATATAGGAAAGGGCTGTTCTCATCACTCCTCAAAGCATCTTGTCTATATTAGTAGGAAATGATGTATTTGTGCCAGGTTAATTCACAGGGATTGTAATTTCAGGATGTAAATTACCCCCTGTCATGTGTTCTTAGTAAAGAGGACCAGCAGCAGAGGTACTGAGTGTTTAAAACAAATTTTGTTAACAAGCTTTTTCTCTCCAACCTCCTGACCCTCTTTTTTTCATCTGCTGGTGGCAGGGTGAGGAGAAGGGAAGATGGAAGCACACCCTGGCAGCAGGGGGGAGAGCAGGTTGGGAAGGGAGACAGCCTGAGCACAGACAATTTCTAAAGCAGGACGCACAGGCCTTTGAGGTGGAACATCCAGCTGAGAATTGCTCATTTTCAGAACACCTGTGAAAATGCTCCAAGACCAGAGCCCCTTGGTTAAATCATTCACAGGTTTCAGAGCATCTGGGAACAGCAGAGCTACTCCTACAAACACACTCTGCTTGTGGACAAACCTCCCGTGGTACACAGTCACCGTCAGCCCATAAGCCTCATGCATTTCCACAAGTCATACTGCCCCACAAACCAGGGCCAAAGGGTTCGGAGCAAGATGTGATCCCCTCCCACCACCGAGGAAGAGCGTGAGATACAAGCACCCCTTTATTACCCCTGTTATTTATCGCCCTACATTTTGTACTGGTTTGCATACTAAGGAGTTGCGAAGTGCAGATACACATATATATTTATTACAGAAAGCTGTGCCCTAAACCATTCCAGGTTACCTTTTGGAACTTATTCATAAGTTCTGTCAGAGGGAGACTAGTTTAATGGCGCAAGAAATATGTATATAAAAAGCTGCATACATTCTGCTTTCCTGGTGATAGAGATACTATGGTCCATCAAGTAAGTAAATTAATTTAATGTATATGGAGGAGGAGGAGGACAGAAGCGAAGGAGAATCCTCCCTTGTGAAACTCAGTATCCAACCACCAAGCTCCCCTTTTCTTATCTACTGCCCTTGCCTGGCTTCCAAGAGTTTTGCTTGGGTGGACAAAACATCTACGCAAAGTGTTTAGAAGGTTCTGGGAAGGATGGGAGAGCACCTCTTCTCCCCCAAGCTTGTATGGTCAGATAGTTGTTCTTCCCTGAATACCTGGTACCAATCCCAATGATTAAATGCAGAGACTTTACCCCTAAAAGACACGTGCTGCATTTCTCTCTGCTCCTTCACCATCAGAAAACACGCTTTCCTCTCATGCTCTCAGCACACAGGGATTATCTCTATCTGCCTTGCATCTTTATTTTGGAGACTGTTCACTTCCTTCAACTATTTCTCACTATCATCTTCAAAGCATATTTTGATAACAGCTCTTGGCATCCAACAGCTCTGTCAGATGTGGTGCTTGATCAGTCCCAAGCCAGAAGCCACATCTGCAGATTGCAATCTAAATCACTGATGACGTGAAGAGTAAGAAGGTGGGTTTGCATTTACCCTCACACTGGACATCATCTCCTAGGACCCTCTCGAATTATCCACGTGGATGCGCCAGAGTACTCCTCTGGTCAGCATCACCCATCTGTCACAGTATCAGTGTAAGAAAAAGAATCATCTGGAACAATATCAAAAGTGGCATTTTTTAGACCTATTCTCACTCTGTTCAGACACCGGGACTTCGAGCAGGGAGCAGAAAAGGGGAGGACAATCCCAGGCTTTGTCTAACAAAAGCACCATTTCCTTGAGCAGTGGGGGAAGGAATCTCTTCAGGAAGCCAGATAACCCAGAAACCAGTGCTAATAAGTTATTGACTTTCCTACAGTTCTTCCAGTATAGGCTGATGGCTTCCGGTAATCGCTTTGCTTCCATATTCACAGAGTCCAGCTGTGTCTCCCCGAAGAGTTCATTTACGGCACCTTGCGATAATGTGCTATTTTAGCACTGTCAGCTTTTGTGCTAGATGTAAAATCCCTCTGATTTATTGTCCTCTGCTCCAAGTGCACACACACAAAAAAAGAAAAGTGAAAGTAACCCATAAAAGTGTCTCATTCACATTTAGGTGACCGTGACTCCTCTTTCCTGTCCTCCTCACATTTGTACCAAGTTCCCTGCCAAGCACAGAGGAACCACACGTCCCTTCTGCTCCATTAGAACCCTTGGGCTTTCGTAATGCTCCTGCAGGAAGCAGAGATGAGGGTACAGATGCAGCAGGAAGGATGGCAGCCTCAGAGTCTGAAGGGTTAAGTGCTGCTCCCACCTCCGACACCAACCTGCTCTGTGTCCTGGTCAAGTGCCATCACTGCATTTCTGGTTCTGAGCACAACCGGGCAGATGTCGGTGGCACCACACGGCAACTACAACAGGAGCTGACACACCACAGAGGCTTTCAATTAGCGAGCTCCGGCACAGCCAGCGGATTAGCATTGGGTTCTGCGATTTACCCGGGTGATAGTCAGGGCAGAGATCCAAGCTGCACTCCACGGTAGCAGAGCAACTGTGAGCAGCTGAGACTCAAGCAGCACTCCCCTCTAACAGCCTGCAAGTTCTTTGGGATCTGAAGGCTCTCTCAGGCTGTTTCCAAAGCACCTGGCACAACATGTTGATCCAAGGAGGGTTTCCAGGCAAATAGCTGATACTAATTGAAAAGATGAGCAAACCGAACCTTCGGCTCTATAAATCGGCATTCCCTGCTACCAACACGCAGCAAATTTACACTGGTTATATGTTCCTTACTGGGGCTCGTGACACTTCTAACACCAGACAGACCTGCTCACAGATAACCCAAACACACATGCACTCACTTGTACCAGTTAAAACCAGTTTTAGCCTGGCTAGCAGAAGGCAGACTGAGCACTCCTTGGGCTAGTGGCACTAGCCCCATGTGACTTGGGAAAGCCAGGAAAGGTTTTTAAAGCACCAAGGAGGTTCAGAGAACACGTGTCTCAGTGTGACATCTGCCCTGCTCAGATGGGCACAGTCATATCCACTCAGCGAGTCCAGTATCCTGCCTTTGGCACAGCTGATTTAGGAGAACAGAAAGACCTGTACATCAGTGCTTTGGATAAATAACTAAATAACCAAAACCTGGCCCTTTTGCCCTTAAAAGCTCAGCATTTTCTAGGGTAGTGAAGAAAGCTTCTTGATACGATGGCAGTAGGGAGAAGAGGAGCAGAGAAGACTCTCCGGAGTTGGGAAGGGAAAGAGAGAACAATATTATTATTTTTTTTTCTCCCTAACTGAAGCAGCTTTAGATTAAACTAAAACACTACAGAGACTCCAAGGGGATCAGATCCTGTCAAAGGTTCGTATTTCACGCTGATCTTTCAAAGGTTAGGGCGGCACATCTGCCGGGAGATGTGACGATAACTTTGTCCTTCAGAACAAAACAACAGAGCTGAGAAGATTTT
This sequence comes from Baryphthengus martii, assembly GCA_013396935.1. Lineage (NCBI taxonomy): Eukaryota > Metazoa > Chordata > Aves > Coraciiformes > Momotidae > Baryphthengus > Baryphthengus martii. The sequence goes on along the minus strand of VWZK01002294.1, from coordinate 487,256 downwards.
CATTCAAACAAGAGCAGAATTTCTAGGATAAAGGGTAAGTGGGTATAGATGTGTGCACTGGAGGAGAAGCAGATCCAAAGTCCACAGAACATCACTGTAAGGATCACAGAAGATACTCCGTGCCCCAAGGAGTATGTATTCTGGAGCTGGGCGTTGTTGAACCCACTGGGCTGAAGGGATGCAAAAGCTACAGCAGGAAAAGCTCTACGTGGTTATGAGACAAGCAAACTGCACTGCTGCTCAGAGGAAAGGGGTTCAAAGTACAGTGTACACAAGACAAGCTGGAGTAGGACGAGCTGATCTACCAAAGACCTCAAATCACTCCATCCCAGTGATAACAGCAGGGGAGAAATCAATAACCGAGCAAGAAACTGTAATAACAACTGACATTTATACAGCATCGGATACCCAGGTGTCCCCAAACACTTGACAGATATTACAAGCTGAACTGATTTACAAGCAGGGGATCTGGCTCCTTGCAGAACATTGATTCCCACAAAGCGAAGGCACTTCTGTGGATTTTGTGGCCACCTTCACCTCTCGCTCCATTCCAGTGGCAAACGTCTAGATGCTCTGACCTTCCACACCTCGCACCACTCGGCGCAGGAACTCCCTCCACTACACACAAAGCAGCTCACATTCAGGGAAGGCAAATACTTGTTTGCTATGGCTGGACAAAAAGCATCCAAATATTGTGAGGACAGACTCCTAAGCATCTTCATAGTGTTCTGCTCACCTTGTAATCCCCTCAGCCCCACATATCAGGAGTCCAACTTACACATCCCTCTGTTTATATCAGACAGGAAGCTATTTCAAGCAGCCCCAGCCATGGATTTGCCTTTGGCACAGATGCTCAGCTGAGGCAACAACGACATTCCGACCAGAGTGTTTCCTTGTCTTTGCCTCAGCTGCGCTTTTCTCCTAAAAAGTGGAAAAATGAAAGTGGAAGAGGATGTAAGAATGAGATTCAAAGGCTCAGTCTACACAAAAACCTCTCCACTGTTTTGTAGCTCCCAAGCACAGCAGAGGTCCAATGGCACTAACCACTCCAGGATCCCAGATGCCTGGTAGGCTTGAAGCACTCGGACTTAGCGCAGCTGCTGCAACTTCAAATGACCCTGCCTGCAGCAGGTGGTGACTCCTCTGTGCTGGAGCCCAAACAGGTCCAGCAACAACGAGCAAGTGCTAGAAACCTTCCTAAGACAGAGAAATCTTAAGAACGAAACAGAATCAGGCTCAGGGCACACAGCCTGCTTTACATCTCAGCTCCTCAAGGGTCAATTTACCCGCTCTTGAGCAGAAGGTTATTACAGGAGCTCGCAGAGGGCAGAGCCGCTGTGCCAAGTGCTGTACTCAGCCCCAACGTGTGGAGTCCCAAGTCTCTAAGACACCACATCACACCCTGCTCTCCCCTTGCACTGCTTCGGAGAAGGACTTCAATTTAAGATGCAACACAGCAACACTACATCTCCTTCACATCACAGAGCTGATGCAACGGTGTTGGTTCTAATAACAATATACGGAGTTTTAAAAATTATTATTAATAAAAAATTCCTTGAATTTTTCATGTGTTTTTCATCTTGTGTTTTCCTCCTCAGGGCATCCTACCCATACTGCACAACGAGCGTAGGAGGAAGCAAATGAAGGCAGTGCAGTGAGCTGGGCTGTGAATAGCAGCAGAACCACCCTCTGCACTCGGCCGCAGCACAATTGCCTCCTGCAACCCAGAGCCTGAGGACAAACAGTGGTGGCTTCAACTTCTCACTGCTTTCCCTTTCCCTGAATGGAAACTCTTTTAGATTGTCCCAATTTATCTTCCTCTCTGACCCTCAAGCCATCAGACGGTTGTAGTTGAAGTTCACACCCCACCACTGATGCCAGCTGTGGAATCAATCCTTCCAACAGTCACCTGCCAACTGACTTCCCTCCGCAGAGCCAGCTGCTCCTTCTAGAGATGGCTGGTTTTCAAATTAAATGTGCAACAAAGGTGGGAAGTTCTGCGGGGGCCGAGGGGGGGACTGAAAGAAAAGCACAAGCAACACACATCCAAACTTTTTAAAGGGCTTCCTGAATTCCCACTTCACATTTCTCCCTCAGAACATGAATGCTGCTGATCAGCTCCGCCACTCTGGGATGTGTGACAATTCCTCTGCTATTTCGATAAGCCCCGGGAGAAGCGCGGAGGATGGGTTTGTGAGCAACCGCTGCGAAGTTTTTCAGCTCACTACAGCTTCCAAATCACTGAAAGAAAGCCGCCCACCGGGAGGCTGTTGAGCCCAATATGACAGAAAACACTCCTCCTTTCAGGCAACAGGTATGTTTGCAGGCCTTGGGTAGTTTCAAACAAAGAAAAACTGTACTAAAATCTTCAGTAATACTTCTTTTAGAGTAAGTTTCAATCCATTAAAAGTAATCAGTTTGGGTTTCTAATGGCAACTATGAACTTGCTGTAAAGCAAGACACTGGGAACAACCCTGAGGAAACAGGAAGAAAATCTTCCTGCAAAGAATATCATCTCCCAAGGGGTTTGCAGCTAGCCCCTACAAAGTCTGAAGGAGATCAGAGTGGAGCTTTGCAAAACCTGCTGCTGTTTTTCTGCTTACTGCTAATGTTCTTGCTATACTTGAGCTCCTCGGGTATAAACAAACCTGGATTAAGTTTTCCAGTATCATAAATAATTGCGGGAGAAAATGAAAATCTCACTGGTATTTATTCAGCATTGTAAAAGTGACTTTGTCAGACCTAAGCAGCATAATTAGTTCCACTGAGAAGCTTTTCAGTTCTACATGGGAACACTGGAGGCTGGTTAAACACCTATTGAGACACCATTTCCCAACTCGGATTTTTTGGCTGCCCAGGCTGGGTGACTCAACAGCCTTTTCCCAATTTGTAGTCACACAGTAGCAGCCTCTAAATCCCTAAGGAGCACACAGAATGACTTTTGCCAGCTCTCAGTACCTACAACAGGATTAGGGTGAGGGTATGGGTTCTCCTGCTCAGAACACAAGAGAGACCATGAAGAAAAAGAAGCCTGGACCCTGATGAAGAGCCACAAAGGAGCTTGGATGGCAAGCGTCCTGCAGACAGTCTTGTCCAAGCGTCAACTTTCCACAGCGCTAACTGCAGGAGTCGGGGCTGAGAGGATAGCAAGGACTGTAGACACTCCCCATCTGCTCCAGGCAGTCTGAATTTTGGCTTTTTCAGTTTGCTCCTCAGCAATGTGGCCTCTGCAGCTGTCACATGAGACCAAGGGAGACCTGCTATGACACATCCTCCCCTAGCAGCAAACACCCGCCAGCCTGAGAGCATTTAGCAGGAACATACCAGCCCCCAAACCCCATTTGTTGAAGTTTATTATGGCAAATCTCTCCTGCAAGGATAAATTGTTGTAGCAACAGTTCGTCGAGCTTTCGGCATCACAAATTTTATATTCTCCTACCCCCAGACCTGTCATCTCCCACAGTGGGGCTGCTTAGCGAGATGTCAGAGGCAAGCGGCCTCCGCCAAGGCTATCCACGGAGCTCCAAGAACACACCAAACTCCCTCTCCTATTCTCCACATACACCCAGCCTGCCTTCCCTCCAACATTGTGCATTCATTGCAGACAGTTTTGCATCTTATTTTAAAAAGAACTGAAAACATGTTACAAACAAACTCACTGCCAAACAAACCCTGTAGCCTGTGGCACAGACGAAGCGTGGAGGATCTCTCCCTGGCAGAAACTTACACAGTCTTCAGCAGTTCTGATCAAGCTTTCTTTTTCTTGTTCATTAAGAATTTAGTTTCAGAAGAAAGCTATTCATGGACACCTGCCTAAATCCAGGCATATTTTCACTGTACCACTCTTATTTAGTTTCAGCATCATAGTAGGCAGTGGTCATGCACGTACAAGCAACGGGCAGACAGAAACTGGGAACCAAATATGCAATCCAGGTGATGGGGAGTTCCTGGGAAGTCTAATTAGTACCAGTTACACTAAAAGAGCAAAGCTATGCACCTTGACATCCACTTCCTTCATCTTGCCATGCAGAGAAGCCATTAGAAACATCTCTCCTTTGGTGCACCTGCTTTGTCCCCATGCACTGAGCTCGGAGCATGTAGAGAGACACTGCACCAAGCACTGACAAATCTGAAGCACTCCCATCTCTTCAAGGCTCAAAACCTTTTCGAGGCTTCACGACAGAGTTTAATAGTCCAGTGAAACACTTTAAGCCAAGGCTGCCATGTGAACTGCAGGGACCACAGCAGTTCTTAAAATTCTGAAGTGCTACTGACAATGCTGCTGTTCTAAGAGCAAGTGACCTTGTCACAGCACCTACCCTCTCAGCTCATGTTGCTGGAGCCACAAGACGACAAAGGAGATGCATCGCTTGCCCAAGATGTGCTCCAACAATCCTTTCTCCAAAGTCTTTCTCCTTATCACACAATAAGAAATCCATTCATATAAACTGAGGTCCTTTTCAGGCAGTAATATTAAAATGATGACCTATGCTGGATACACTCAGGCAAGATCTAAATTTAGCTTCAAACCTGAGCTTCTCCAGTAACTTCAGGCACTTTAGTGCCAGTTCTATCTTGCCCTCATATTATTTTTACATCTGAGAGGTAGCCACTCTGCAGTATTTCCTGACTTACATTCAGGGAAAGGTGCAGTTTTAAAGCATTAGTTTTATTGCTTCTAGAAACACATTTACTACATTACTGAGTTAAAACTATCCGGCATTAAACCCAAAATCCCAGTCAGATGTGCACATACGAGACACCTTGTAACCAACTGTCCTGTACCTCACATCTTGATTTCCTTACCTTGATAAAAGCCCAAACATAAGATAGGAGAGTATCTATCAGAATTTGGAATTCCTGCATTTCAGTCTCTTCTCATGCAATGAATAGCTCAGCATCAATCCACAAAGGTAAACCAGATACCATTGCCTTATCCCTCAACAGACCCGCTTTCTTCCTAGACCTTCAACTGCCTTCACTTAGAGAGCAACAAATTTCTTATGGAGTCTCTCTTCATCCCCCTTCCTAGGAGAACGACTCCAGAATTCTGAATCCCAGACAAGCTCCTTCATTATTTCCATGAGGAACAGGTGATCTTCACACTATCACCCAGTCCTGCTTCTCACAGCATCCTCTAAGGTTCTCACCAAAAAGGAGAGCCTCACATCAGGGGATGCAGATGCCTGCTCTCTTCCACCACTCCTGTTTCCAAGGTCCTGTTAGCAAGGAGATTCTCTTTGGCACCTCCAATCCCAAGAGGAATTTCACCAGAAGTAGCCACAGAAGCACAGAGGCACCTTTTTCTCCCCACAAACATATTTACACCTCATTCAGCTGTAGCCTCAAGCAGACACACATTCCCTGCACAAGGGACCAGAACTAGAACCTTAACACAAGCTCTCTCTTAGTAGCTTTCCTTCCCTTTTTTCCTCTCTGTTTTTAATCTTTTCTAACTCTACACTAGATTTCTTTCCTGCAAACACTCAATTTATATTGCATCAGGAGGAGCTAACAAAAAGTGCTTCACTGTCTTGTCAGCAGATTACAGAAAGACTTCTCATTCGAGTTTATCCAGTTGGAAACGCAAGTAATTGATGTGAACTTGAAAAATATATGATTTGGAAGAGCGGGGTGGGGGAAGCTTCTCACCAGCACTGCTGTTTCACCCAGCTTGTACTTCAGTCAATCACACAGGGCTGGTTAATCGTAGCTCTATTATCACCTTCCTTTCCTGCATTTACTTTGGGCACAAGAGCCATCAGGAGGGAAACTGAAATGAGAACAGGGTGTAAATGTGCACATGCTGCACCTCCTTGTTTGTCACTGGTATCTGAAAATGAAACAGCAGTGAAGGGAAAAGAAAATACTCTACCTAGCCAGGATTTTTCCTTCAGGTTTTTCCTTCACCCTCCTTTGTTTTTTGTCTTTTTTTTCCCCCCACCCTGTGGCTTCTCAATCCAAGCAAAACCAAAGCCACCCAGGATACCAGCACTGAACTGTTTGCTTAGTTAACATCCCAAGAGCCGACTGGCACCTCTTACACACACAAAGAGAACAATTTGTTACTCATCCATAAAGTTCCCAAGGAAGCCTCCTTGACTGAAATGTGACTTTTCTCCCCCTTTCTTTTCCACAGAGGACGAAAACAGAACAAACCAACTCCTGCAGATACCTTGCCTTTTATTATCACCTCCTCTAGCAGTGTGCAGGGTGCTCTGGGGACTGCTGTGAATAATTATGTGAACTGGGGACAATTTCCTACCTGTGCTACCCAGACTCAGGCACCGGCCACTGCACAAGAGACTGTTGGTCAGTTCTGGTATTGGCATCTCCTTTGGGAAATCTGTCAGTGCTAACAGGAGGCCATAATTAACACACAGGTCTTAGAAGCAGGCTTGACTAGTGATGGCAAGGAATGCAAGTCATCCTGAGCCCAGATTTAACTCCCTCCCACACATGGCACTTGTTAGCTGACTGTTTACAGCTTAACATTATTGACATCATAAATGTTGAATCATGAGGCTGAAATTAAAAGAAAGGATTCCTGTTTTGCTTGTGGCTCTCTCCTTTATTGCCTACCTCTTTCTCCTCCTTGCTTTGGTTGTGTACCTCATTGAGCTTGTGTGACACGTTTAAGTCTCTGAGGGATGAAAGCTATGGCAACAGGAGTTCTGCATCTAATCCCTGATGCAGAGAGCTAAAAACATACCATGCAGCACCACATTTTCTATTCACAAGACTGTTCATGTTTTCATTCATGTTAAACTCGGGAGAGAAGTTACAGAAATTCTGTGTAAGGGGAAAATCTCAAGGCAGCAGGTCCTGCATAGGTCTGGGCACTTGGTTTAAGCAGCAGAATTGTGGGGATAGGGAAATAGGGCTCACACCAGGAACCATAACAAGAAATGGCATAGTCAGAAAAAGTGTCTGGAAATTGCTAGGGACTGGTTGATAGTGGATTGTTGGTGTAGGTCACCACTTCAGCTCAGATACAGAGGTTGGCAATTCAGTATCACACCTGGACACCTCTCCTTGTTTCCACTGCTCACTCTTACCAGCCCCCATCCGAACTGGCACCCTCAGGCCATAGTGTCACAGGCTGCTACAGCTGGGACTGAGATACCCTCACTCCACAGCTAAGATATAACTGCACCTTCACAGGCCACACCTAGAGATGGACACCAAGCCCTAGAACAGTGCCTCACCACCACCAAGAATAGGGCAGAAACTCCACAGAACACCTGCATTTTTTGCAAAGTCTTTCTACTCGAGGAAAAAAAAGAAAATGGCGTGGACCTGTCTGTCCTGTCTTTGCCAGCCAGGGTAGCTCCACCTTCCTTAGCCGAGCACTCACATTGTGTGGGGAGCCTGCAAAAAGCTGCTCACCCCTGCCCAGTGAAAGTACAGTAAAAGCAGCCAGATGGTTGTGTGACACCAGGATCCTGCTCTTACCAGGCCCTGGACAGGCTTGCTCAGCAAAAAAAAGCCAAATTAGACAAGTATTTAGAAACACCTGAATACTACACATATTTGAACAGAAGAAAAAAGGCACAAAAAAGTAGAAAACCAAGCCTTAGTATACGCTTCATTCAACTCTGCATTGAGAACTAATAGATGATTCACCGCTTCCCATCCGTGGGTTGAAAACCAGCTGCTTATGAATGAGTATTTTTGCAATCTAAAGGACCTACAAAACCCAGTTGAACATAGCTTTTACATACAGACCGTAACTAGTACCTTCAGACAGCACAATCATCATCTGAACCCCCAAAAGAGACATGTGGACTTACCCCTGCCTTCACCTGAAGGGCCTTCTTCTGGAAGGTGGGCTCTGTAGCAACTCCAGAAGGTTCTGGCCAGGACTTCCATACCTATGTAGAGTGCAGTGAGAATGTAGAACCATGGCTAAACTGCAAGATCAAGGACTCTAAAAGACACTTTGCCACTTCCTCCTTTCCCTACCCTCCCTCCATCACCATAAATAAAGGTTTTGGAGCAAACTAGATAACGCCCGACTGGTGTGAGCTCAAATTAAACCTGGGTGGGGTTCAAGTGCAGCGCTTTTCTAATCAGAGGCAGATTTGAGTACAGGGCCAATAAAGCAATTATCCAGACAGCTCAGATAACAAATTCTAAGCAGCTTTTAAAGTAAGTAAAGACTCGAGATATTGTAATGAAGGTGGTAAACCCCCTGGGAGGGGTCTGTGCCCGGCATGGCCCACCTGCCAGGCGTTGGTGGCCCTCCCTGCTGATGCAGCTCCGGTGGGACACGGTGGCGAGTGACTTCAGCTGTGGCGAGTGACTTCAGCTGTGGCGACTTAATAACAGACAGGAAGGAGAGAAAAAGCGAGGGAAAGAGGGAGAGGAGTCTTGCTCAGGGGGCTGATGGGAGAGATCCGGGCGCCGTGAGAGGGATGGTTCCGGAAGATTCCAAGGCCTGAGACTGGCTTTAAAGGATACAGAAAGCTCTTCAGAGAACATCTTGGGCTGCTCTTCTCAAACTTAAAGGTAGGTTTTTACCTTCTGTTTTAATTTTGGAATGACTTGTCCTCGTCTAGAGGCGCTGCTGGTCTGTGTGTGAGGGGCTCGCAGGAGCCACACTTCCCTCCACGTCTGTCCCCTGTGAGCAGCCACGGTCCTTGCTGCTGAACGCCGTGGGGAGACTACCAGTAATTTGTGCACGCAGCGTGTTTTCTGTGGGGAAAAAAGTCACTTCACAATGTAAACTGTCCACATTGCTTCAAGCTTTGCAGTTAAATCTTGATGCCTCAAGTGCGCTTGTGATGCAGAAGCGGGTGCGGAGCAGCAGGTGACTCCTGAGGAGCCCCGTGTGCTGGGTTTGCTGAGCAGGCCGTGTTTGCTGTGCCTGCCTCCCTGGCAGGTGCTGCCAGGAGAGGCTTCTTTCCTCTGTGGTTCCTGAACAGTGTCCAGGGCTGCCTGCCTGGGGTAGGTGATGGGGTTGTTAGTATGTGTGTGCCGTGGCACCCTCACCAAGCATGTGCCCCAAACGTTAATAAGCAAAGCAAACAGTACAAGTCTTTACACTGACCTGCTGCAACTCTTAATAACCAAACCCTTTCAGACTTAATAGTTGCCATCAAGTAATTTGCTGACTGTAGTTTATATTCTCTTTTATCCTTTTTTTTTTCTTCAGTCCAGTTGGTGAGGTGGGGGTTTGCTTACAGCTAGTATTCCAGTGCTGTTCATTCATTGTGCTCAGTTTAACTTGATAAACTAAGTACTATATGTTTTTAACTTACTTCATGAGTCTCCTCTTAGCCTACAGGGCAAACAGCTGTCTCTTGGTGGCAAATGTTAACGGTGCTAATAAGGAAGAACGATAGACTTGCGGCGTCTCTTGGGGAGAGCACAATGACAAACCTCCTAAAAATCCCCTGGATGTATAATGGGGTCACTGCAGTTTTACTGAGAATGTCTCTTCTGAGCCCTGAATGAGCAGCACAATCATTCACCATTAAAATTAGTGAAAGGTGTATTAATGTGGGCTGTGAAACAGTGCTGAGCAAACCTCCTCAGAGCTGTGTGGAGTGCTCCCTGGCAGTGCAAGGGGCACAGGACAGAAGTGGCCATGCAGATATTATTTGGTAATAAATTTTAAATTGAGTTTGGATTTGAAACAGCTGCCTAATGCTGAGTCTGTCGTTATAATTTTCTGTGTTAAGGTGTTGCTTGCCTGGATTCTAGCTTAGATTGGAGAACTGGAAGCAAAGAAAATATCTTCCACTTTAAATGGGAAATAAAGCTAGCAGTATGGTTTGGTTTACTCTGGTGGTGGGGACGTGGTGGGGGGAAAGGTGTGAGCATCTGAATGAATCCCTGATGAGCATTTTGGTTTGCACAGAAACATGCAAATAAGGTGGTTTTTGAAGCCATATGGAGAATCTTACTTTGTTCCAGCTGCTTAACATCTGCTGGTTACCTCTTTATGGCTAAATCCTAGGATACCAGCATTGTTCCTTCAGTGCATTTTTAAATCTTGCTGTTCTGTCTACAGATGGTGTACTTCAGTTTCTATTCCAGGAGTGCCGGTGGTACATTGGATGCAGGTTTACAAATATATGTGAGAACTCTCCAAAGTGCTGGTGTAATGTAGAAACACATTCCAATAAAGATTACGATGGCATCTTCAGAGAGAGCTTGAACACTTAATTCATTTGTGCACAGAAATTAGACTTGGGGAAAGTGCAGGCACTCCTGCACATTTCAGAGGCACTTAAAACCGGGGCATTGTGGTTAAGGTGAATGATGAGGGACAAGGCTCTCATCCTGAAGTGGTCCTTGTTAGAAAGCTGACTTGGGCTGTAAGCAAAGTAAACACTTGCTAGGGCTTGTGGAGTGGTCCCTTGTGGGAGCAGTTTGTCCTTGCCTGGCCCTTAGTCTTTAGAAAAGGAAAACTAAATTTTACTTATGCTACTGATAAGCTTTGATCTATTTCGCTACTGTCATGTTATATGTGTTGGGATTTGTCTGGATAGGGAAACAGATTGTTGTGGGTATTGCAGGGTGAGGTACTTGACTGTGTATCTGAAATCAGCTCTGTGTGGGCTCTTTCAGAACAGCAGGTAAATGGTTTGGTCACTTTACCTGTGTTAGGTGAGCCCCAAAATGCACAGTGTGCTTCCCTCTGATGGCAGAGAAGCACTGTTTGGATTTCAGACTGTACTAGGCTTGACAGCTTGCATATGTTGTGAAGCACCTCTCCTAAATTTTCAGGTGATGAGACTGTTCTGAGCAAAATGGGCTGGCTTCTTTTGGCAAGGGCTATTTGAACCTTTTGTTAGGTGAAGTCTGCCCTTGTGACTGAGATGTTTGTAGCTCCACAGGCCTGGCAGTGCATCTGTAGGCAACAAAAATGCTAAATACACTAAAGCATCTCTTCCTGGTGCATGTTGGTCCTGGGAGAATCCATCCCAGGAAGCTCGGATTAATTGACGAGAACCCCCAAACAGTCTGAAGATTACTGTGATGGAATAGTTATAGCTGATGTAACAAGACATATTCAACTCGGAAAATATGCACTAACTCCAGACATGGGAATTAACTGAGAGTATATGAGGTAACTTAATTATTTACCTAATTCTGTACTTTGGATGTACCTGGGGGCTCTTGCTGTTTCCCCATGAGCAAAGAGCAGCTTTGAGTCTGCCTAGCATTTACTTAGAGTGAAACAAGAATAAATATAGCAAGGGAAGTAGGAGCTTTATTGGAGAGCAGGTGTGCTGAGCTCCTCTTTAACATGCCACATTAATTTGGCCTCCAGCAATTGCAGCTGCCCCCACTGAAGGGAAAGAACCTCGAAAATCTAAAGGTGCACTTGCAAGAAGGCAATCTCTCTAGAGGTTGTTCCTGTTGATAATTCTTGGTGTGCTTTGGTTATTTAAGTGCAGTTTTCGTTTTAAAGGGGCTACCAAATGGTTGTACTCAGCCTACTTTGAGGCAGGACCCAGAAAAGAATGATGCTGTCCTCTGGTGTCCCAGAGAGGGCAGGGGAGAGGCGGTTCAGCAGCGAACATGATCTGCAGCTGAATGTCTCCTGGTGTGTCTGGTATCACAAGCACTGCTGTCATGCAGGAGGGGTTTTATTCTGGTGGGAATCTCTGAGCAAATTAAGCTCAGGAAACCTCAGTCCACCTGTAACCTCTCTGGTGGGCCGGTCCCATTTGTTGAGGCTAATAAAGACGTGGTCCGACACCGCAGTCTCTGGTTTGGATTTTCAGCAGGTGTAAATCAGTAGAGAACTGCCCAAGTACTGAAGTGCTGCTGTTGAGGGAAGCAGGGCCAGTTGTGCTTGCAGGAAAAAGGTTTGTGAAAGGATAGTCTCTTCTCTTCTGGTAGTAACTAAAACTACTGGCCTAATTCTTGGCTGAAACTTGGTAACCCTGATCACTTACTAAGATAGTTTAAGAAACCTTTCTCTGTTCCAAGATGATTTATTAAAGCTAAAGTTTTGCACTGGGAAGAGGCGTTGGCTTTTTGGGTTTGTTTTTCCTGACCATGCCTATTATCAGGAAAGAAAGGAACCTTGAGTTCTCTGTTGTATTTTGGGCTAGAGTTCTTTCCAAAGAACATTGTTCTGGATAAACATGCAGAAGGGCTTTTGGCTCTTCTGTCCTGGTGAGGAATTAGAGCAGTAATACTCCATGGAAAGGAGTCTCTTTGGAAGCACAAAAGGTAGGAGAAGTATTCTTGCTGAAGTGGGGGAGAAGAGAGGTATCAGAAAAGGAGTAAGCTTTGTTTACAGCCTCCTGAGTGAAGATGATGGATGCAGCTGAGAAGTTCAGCAATGATAGACTTGTTCAGAGTTGCCCTTGACTGCTTACAGGCATAATTTTAATTTAAATGTAATAAAAACCTAAAAGGAAAAATTGAGATGCAAAAAGCAGTTAAAAAGCCTGTCTGAAGACATCTGCAAAATGGTTTTATTCCAAGCAAGTATAAGAAAACTGTTTGGTTTTTTATTGTCAAACAATAATAGTGCCTTCATTTATACAATGCCTTTTACAACCAAATCTTTTTCATAGATTACTTGCAAAATAGCACAAATGTTGATTTATTTTTAAACCCTGGCCTCTTAACCCTTTTCCTCCCAGCAGCATAGCATGTCTTCAGCATGCCAGTGAACTACTGAGAGCTGAGCACAAGGTTAGGCAGTGAGTGGGGAGCCTGTTTGGCTGGGTCAGAAGAAGGAGGCAGGGGCTCTGCTTCTCACCTCAGCCGTCTTTCCTTTGGGCTTCTCTTTGTTCTGAGCCCAGTGGCAAAGCTCTGAGCTGAGCCTGTTTACTCCGTGGGGTCCAGTGCAACGCAAGTTAGACTAAGGGTGAGGCAGGGTATCCTTTATCACAATTGGTGTGGTTTCCTTTTAATTTTTCCCCAGCTGTTTGGTAGTCTCTTTCTCAGTCCGCATTGTCTAGACACAGAGAGTAGTGCTCTCGGCGTTCACAACTCTTCTGCAGTCATTTTCGCACAGGCAGACCCCTAGGAGGTGAATTCCACTTCACTTGACTTCCCTAGGAGGCCTGAGAGGAAGGGATCTGCTTGCTTCTCTTCCACTGGAAACAGAGGTGCCTGCTGCCCTTAGTATACCCTCTAAAAACCCCACTCCTCTCCACAGAGGATAAAAGTGGAAAGATAAAGACTGCTGCTGGGACATGGGTCACAGACACAACCCTTTCAGATCTCAGGATCTGGTGATATTTTGAAAGCCGCAAGAATCCTGACTTTAAGCTTTCTGCTTGAAAGAAAGGAATTGAATCTTTCCCTGGCTGACAAACTTGAAACCTACAGGTAATTAATAACTACTATAAAATAGTGCTTTAAAGATGCTGACAGAGAATTTAATGTGCCTTATGGGGGGGGTGTGTGTGTGTGTGTGTGTGTCTGTGTGTGTTACTGACTTTTCAAAACTTAATTAAGCTGTAATCCTTGGGCAGAGGATCTCTGTAAATGTAATATGCAACAGCTAGTACTAATGCAAGTTGTCCTAGTTTCATGTGGACCGGGGACATGAGGTGCTTTAAAAAGAGAATCGCTGTGTGACACTTGAAAAAAATAATAAAAAAATCAGCTTTCCCTGCTGCTTGGGAGTGTTGAGAGTGCTCCAGCTGTCAGCACATGTCTGTATCTTAAACAACTGCATTATCTGAAGGGACCGCAGCCCCCAGTTCACTGCCAGTTGGCTGATGTGCATCAGTTAGTAAATACCGTCAGCTCAATCCATGGGAGAGAAGCTTCACTGTGCTTGTGCAACACGCCAGCAGCATGTGCACGGTTAAACCTGAGCTGCTCCAGCGGTGCCTCACTGGTGGGTGTCTGCGTTAGGCTTTGTCATCTGCTGCCCTGGTGACAATGACAGGGTTTGAGTTCTAGCTGTGTGTGGCTGCTGGTGCCCCCCAGGGCAGGACCTTGCAGTACTTGAGAGAAGCAAGGGTGTCACAGGGAGAGTTAAGCAGATGTGACCTTGTGTTGAGCGAGACGTGAGCGGCTGCCGACCTGGCTGGGAGCTCCTTTCTCCTAGGGCAGCTACCTGTGTGTGCAAAGGCACCGGGACTTGGGTCACCAGGACGTGTGTGGCAGTGCGGGTGTAAACACCAGCAGACCTCTCTGGAGAAGAGTCCTTCTGTAGAGCAGTCCCTGCTAACATCTGTGCTGTTGTGAGGAGCTTTGGAGCTGCACATCCTAAAGGCTGCTTTTTACCCTTTTTATTCACTGAGGGGGGCATTGAGTCGTGTCACTTCACCCCAGCGTGGTGGCCTGTCTGTCCCAGCTGTGACTGGCTGCTCTGCTGTGTGCCTTCAAAGGAAGCTGGCTCTGAGCACATCCTCCCTGCTGAGATTGAGTGGAGATCTCATACCCCTGAAGTTTTCTGTCCTTGCTGCCTCTTGCCAGTGACACTTGGCAGGTGGCAGCGACTTTGAAAGCTAGAGGGAGAGCAAGATTTGGGGGTGGCCGTCTTCTTGAGATCGCTGTCCTCTGAGGAGTTAGTACTGGGAGCACAGGGTGCCTCTTGGAGCTGCTTGGAGAGCAGTGGGAAGTGACAGGAGTTCCCAGAGCTCCTCACTGGGGCCAGGCAGGAGCATATGGACCTTGCATGCATGGGTTGTCTCTGTTGTTGGAGCGATTGCTCATCTGGCTAAAAGCCATTCCAATTCAGATGTTGAAAAGGAGCTGCTGGTGACACTTTCCAGGTTTCTGTCCTTCCCCCTTACCACCTCCTTGCTGTCCTAATTAAATTTAATATTAAGTAAAACATTAAAGACATTATTTTAGAGCTTTAATCTGACGTGCATAAGCTCCTTCCTAATTTGTTAGGTTATTAGCAAGGCGAAGTAAATAGAAATGAGTTTGTGGAGGCTAAAATGTTTGAGGAATCAGCATTTTGAGGATGGGGCTATTCTTTGTTTTTCCAGCAAGCACGTGCCCCGCGGAGCAGGGCTTGGCAGCGTGATGTTTTCTAAACCTGGCGTCGTAACAGCATCGCCCGTAGCGGAGCCAAATGTGGCAGTTGTACTTGTTTGTGCTCTGTTTACGGTGCCAATCCAAGAGCTGGGATTCCCTGTCCTCCTTCCAGCATCCTGAGACTGTTTTAATGTATATTTGAATTTGACTGGTGGGGTTTTTTGAGCCCTTTAACTCTTTGCATCTCTTGCCTGCAGTGTGAGGGTTTAGCCTGTCTTGGTTTGCTCAGTGGAGCAGGAATCGCTTGGTTACAGGGACTGGAGCTTCTGCTGGAGCAGAAGTAGCGCGGTCGGCTGTAGAGATAGAAGGTGTCTTTCTCCTGCATGCATCATGTGTAGTCACTGTCACCAATTCTCCAAAAAGACCTTTCGAATGGCACTGAGGCTTATCAGAAGTGAGGAAGAATTGAACAACCTCTGAGGTCAGAATTGCTCTGGGCTTGTGGGCGATGCAGGAGTGAAGTGCTCCCTTCGAGGCAGAGTCCTGCAGCAGGCTTGATCAGGAGATTAGGTGACTGCAGGAGAGCGTTTAACTGTGTGCTAACTCCAGCCTTCCTGACAGCCAGTCTCTCAAAAAATGGCTCAGACAAGACTAGGGTCGTGTGAATTCAAAGTGTTGCCGCCTGAGCTTCAAATGCAGGGAGGAAGCTTGGGGAAGTCGGGGAGCTAGGAGCCTGTCGTGACTCCCTGAAGTCTTGAGCAAATGGCACGTTCGGTGGTTGGTGTGGTTGTGGAGTGGATGTGAGAGTGCTTGTTCTGCCTCCTGAAGGGTTGAAGGCTGCCATCGTTAACTATTTGAGTACCATCTTTGTGATTGGAATGATTCAATATTTGGAAGCTATGCGCAGGAAGGTTTATTCCTTGTTTTACGTGTGTAACGCTTAACTCTTGTATGAAACCGCTCTGAGTATTGGTTGTGAAGGTGCTACTGCCAGGAGTGGCTGGTACTACTTGGTTTGATTCATGCCGTCCAACTTATTGTGTATATTAGACTGAAAATAACTACAGAGTGGGGAAAAAATAGGGCTCTGTATTTAGAGAGCACGCAGCATTCCTGCAGTCAGAATGGTTACAAGGACTAAGGAACTGCAAAAAAAAAAATCACTTTCAGCTTGATTTACAAAACAAGACTTTACTGTATGGGTTGTGCTGGCCCCAGGGTTACTTTGACAGACTTGGTTTGGAGTAGAAGTTCAGTTGCAGGTATGGTCACAGGGTTCACTAGATTCCTGAGAGTGCTGAGGACCAGAAGGTCTAATTCTCTCTGGTTCAGAGGAGGCTAAAAGGTTTGGCTCTGAATTTTGATAGGTTTGTCTTGCCATAGAATGACAAATGGCTCTGAGTTTTGATAGGTTTGTCTTTTCCAGAATGCAAAAGAGATGAAATATTGGGGTTTTATGTTGAATAGAGGTCATTATTTACCCTTATATTGCAGTGAGCATGTGGGTGGAACTAAGCTATGGTGTTCACAGGGTACTGGAGGAATGGGTGAGAATGGAAAACACTGTTTTGTAAAGAGACAATGAACTCTCCAGGAAAGTGAATTTTGTTCTCTTTTGAAGACTTTTAATATCAGTTTCTGCTGAAAATAACAGGGAGGGAAAGGCCCCAAACTGCTTTTTGGCTTGAATATTTGTTTCACTGGCCCCACTTAGTCTGTTGTAAGGAGTCAGCCATGCAATCCCCGCTGCCAGGTTCAGGCGAGGAAAGATTCTTTCACTAACATTTTTTTAGAAGGCAGCAACTTGAGCAGTGGTTGTGCATTTGCTTGATGAATCTTCTTCCCAGCATATGTTTAATGCTTGGATGAATGAGTTATTTAAGTGTATTTGAAGGTTATGACAGACACCTGTAAACAGACAGATATTGATAAAAATGTCATTTGGAACCAGATATCTGCCTCTCTTGCAATCCAATTACTACTGATGGCGGACAGCCCAGAACCAGCAGCAAAGTGCATTAACCCCACCGGTGATGGGCAGGCTGTCCTTAGAGGGAGCACCATCAGGGCCTTTTTTACCTCTGGCTTTCATGTAACTCCAGGAGTTAATGGAGTTATTTGTAATTTACACCGGAGCAAACCAGAGCTGACTCCAGATGTGTATCTATAGGCTTACTGTGGATTTCTTAAAGCACACCGTGTCAGCGAAATGGAAACGGTGTGGAGGCTGGTAGCTGAAGGCTCCTGTCCTCCCTGTGTCTGCTCTTGTCCCTCTGAAAGGCTTACTGGAAACAAGTCAGTTTACCATGGAAGATGTGTTGTTTTTTGCTGCACTGTAAGCGATGCAGAGAGAAGAAATGTCTCTGGTTGCGTGTTCTTCGCTGTGTGCACATGAAAAGAACTGTGAGACCGTGCCCTTGATCGGGGCGCTGCCGCCTTTGGGTGAAGTCAAACATATATAATGTGGTCATTAACAATTGACTACTTCTCTACTAGCTCTCCAAGATCTCCTCGAAGCTTGTCAATAGGATTGTTTTCTGCACTGATGTGAATTGCTTGTGATGGTTGCAGTGTTGGGATGTGCTGGAGCTACTAACATTATTTTAATAGAAAACGGACACTGAAAGTTCTATCAAATTGCTGCTGTTCTTAACCTCTTAGAATAGCAAGAGGAGGAAGCTCTCATTCTGGTTATTTTTCTCCAAGCTGGAGAGTAATGTAATAAGGATGGAAGTAGAACTGTTGTACAATTACCTAGTTAAGGTGAAGTCCAGAGCTGTCCGTAATGAAATGATTATTTGGTGGTAGTTTTAGCTTTCAGAAGAGAAGACAAACCAAAAAGACAAGGTTAATGGAAGCTGCATTTCATCTAGATTGCTCTTATTTCCTATTTTATAAGCTTGTGTTCAATGCAGGTGCTTGGCTTATATCTTCATGCTGTCAATAAACCCAATGTGTTTGAGCAGACAGGATTAATGCAGATTTTAAGGTCTATATTTAGAAGTAATTTAGCTATCATCAGTCAGAAGGGTGGGGAGAGATGTGATGGGTATTCATACTGATTGAATATTCTATTGATAGAGATAGTTATTAACCCTAAACGTGTCTTTCCATCATGCTTTCAGGTCTCAAGGAAAAAAAAATCAACCCTTGAAATTCAGTTGGGGGGAGGCAGAATCGAAGTGGATGAATGAGCTGGGAGGGAAGTAGCAAGCTGGCTAATAAGACCGACCACTGCAGTTGGCTGGATGGCGCTGGAACGAGTGCTCCACACCATGACAAGCAGTAATGCTGGGGAAGAGAGGTAGACAGCTGGGTGATGGGTTTCTTTCATTGATGGTGCAGGTGCTCAATGCGTTTAGGATTTGGGGGCTGTGTGCTAACTTTCCTTCCTGGGCAAGCAATGAATGTATTTGCTCAGAGTTAACTTTCTCCTTTTATTCTTACTTTTTTTTTTTTGCCAGACATGAGCAGGAGGGAATAGTCTGTCAGTGAATGATCTCTGCTTCATGAGCAAGCAAGATCAAAATGCTCCTGCTCTGGTTGGTGGTAATTAGGCTGAGGAGCCATGAGGCAGGAGTCGTCCAGTGAAGAACCAAATGCTGGGCACTCAATACAATTTCGTCTCAGTTTCTAAAGACTCTGCCCTGCACTCTCTGCTCCCTCATTGCATTTCCTGAACAGAGATTTCATTACAGATAGTGCAGTCAGCACTTCACACTTCTAGGAGCATTTATAAAATGGAATTACCAGAAATAATCATGGTAATTAACATACAGAGTTATAAGGAGGAAGATTAATTACAAAGCTGTAATTCATCTGCAAAATAAACCAGGAGAAAGCTTGAATAGGTTAGCAGCAGTGAGGTGCACTTAGGAGAACTGTGCACCCAAGGAATTCAGCTGCTGCTGCACAGACCGAGCCTCCTGGGGAGCAGAAAGGAAACTGAGGCACTGAGAGGTCATCGTCCAGAAAATCAGACAGATGGGAATAGGACCTGAAAGACCTGACTCCTGCTCCTTGCAGTGAATGGGGCACAGAAATCAGTTTTCATTATACTGAGTGTTTTCTGCATTAGAATTTTGACGTTGCAGGGGAAACTGGTGGCGTTGCTGAGAAATGAATCTGTCTCCTGAATCCCTGTTCTGGTGGCTGATCAGCTCTGTCCCTCAGTTTACACCAGCAGAGAAGTGGCCGGTTTGATGTGACATTCTCCTGAGTAGCTCTGTTATTTCATGAAGGGAGGAGGGTCTGGGAGGTGGTGGCAGACTACAGAATGCTATTCATTCCAGGGCAGGGGTTTCTGCTTTATTACAGTGATCGTAGGGGAGGGCTGATTCCTACAACTAATTGCCTTTTTTTCCTGAAGATGCAAGCAGTTGATAATGACAGTAATTAACACTGTAGAAACAAGGTCAAACCCAAGAACATTACCCACTAAAAGTCACTTTCCCGAAAGCCATGTCAAAATTGTTGCCTTGGAGTAGCTTTAAAAAAAAAAAGGCAACTGATGATGAGCTGTTTGAATTATGTAAATGCTCAGGTATCCATGGGGTTTGACCTTTTTGCAGATGTAATTTAGCATTCAAGACACTGTCATCTTGCTGCCAAAGTCAAATTAGATGCTTGCTACTGCAATTGATAGCTGATATCCGATCTCCTTCAAGAACAGGCAGTACAGAAAGGCAGGCGATGCTATTTGCTGCAGGAATGGGAAGCTGCATTTTTAAATATAAAGTGGTTGAAGAGTTTTGGATCCAATTCAGATGAGCAATATCCTTTTATAAAAACATGCACCTGATTCTTCAGGTCATTCTACGCCATTTTATGCATCTACAGCCCTGCAAGATGGCTCTGGGCTCAACAGCTATCCAGGGTTCTCACCTTGGGCTTGCTTTGTACCTGCAGAGTGGCTCTGGGCCAAACCTGCTCCTTGCTGTGGGAACAGGGGACTCTTATAGCCCAGCCGTGTTGCCCAGAGCTGTGTCCAACCAGCAGTCAGAGATGGAAGAAGCCTGAACCCAAGTGAGAGCTTTTTGTGAGTGATGACCGTACATCTCCCAACACAGGTGCAAAGATGGTCTCTGTGCCTGGAGCGCAGGGCAGCAATACAGATGAAGTGCTGAGCTCTCTGCAATCCAAAAATCCATGGGAACTACTGATGTCCATCGCATGTGGGTTATGTACTGGTGTAAACCTCGCTATCTCCGTTTGTCAACCTGGTCGGGTCCATGCTAGCAATGAAAAAACAAGCCGAAAAAACCCCTTCTGCTCTGCTGAGAGTTTGGCTGCTTGCCGGAGGTTGCTCCTGTTCCCAGTGTGCCAGGTGGCTGAGCCAATTGCCTTCCCACCAGGGTTGATCCAAACAGCCTCATCGGCCTCCCTTCACACTGAATCAGTGTCTGCTGTAGTAAATAGAAATGACTCTGAAGAAACACCTGCTCTTTCTGGACCTTATTTGACCACAGCATCTGAAAAAAAAAAAAAAAGCGGCTCTGCTCTGGAGCTGGAGGCAGGTAGCTCGCTAACTTTTCTGGATCAGCCTCTTTCTGCTAATATCAAAAACATTTCCCTAAAGCTTTGGTTGTAGAATAACTACCTATAACAGCTGTCCCAAGGCTCTGATCCTTTCCTGGATCAGAGTAGTTCAGATGTATGTCTGTCGTTCATACCAGCGAAGCTCTCCTGCTTGCACAGAAGGTACAGACAGTAGAAGCTGTTGGCCAACTGCCTGGCTCGCACGATTGGGAATGTGTTTGCTGCTATTTGTCCCAGGTACACCAAGGATATCCAAAATGCAGGTCTTCAATTTTAGTGGGTTCCTGTGAGCCTGTGCAAATTAGCTGCAAATGACTCAAAAAGAGCAGCAGTGAAAAATGAGGCTGTAAGGTTGTCTGTGACTAGGCTCAGAGCACTGCAGGCTGCTGTTAGCATTTTTCCTCAGCATTAGCCCGGTAATTTCCCTGAAGTTGCTCTGTATTTCCACAGGCACAAATGAGAGCTAAAGCTGGCTCCAGATTCCTGCCTGTAATTGCTCCTTGGTTGTTGCCAAGAGTTAACTTCTAATCTGGTGCAAACTGTTACTGTTCAAGTGCTTCCCACCTTGTGCTTTCAGCACAGCTGCCTTTACCCAAAACCAGTTGAGAATTTGGCCCGTGCGTGTTCTTACACAAAGTCCTTTTCCCCTTCTGAAGGGCTGATTTTGGGAGCAGAGTGTGCTTTGGCTCTAGCTTCTAAATTGGGCTCATGTCCTCCGAATTGGGATAAGAGCGCTTCGCTGGATCCAGCTGTGCTGCCTGTGCTGTTTAATGGTTCACTTCATAGGCAGGTTTTGGATTTCATGCTTCATTATTTGTTCTTCCTCATTGTGTGTCCATTTGTAAACTGAAGGTGACTTGCATGATGTGTTCCTCCCAGGCACGCAAAGAGGACAAATGCTGAGGATAGTTTGAAAACTTTTTTCTCCTCTTTGATACATTTGTAGTGTTTGAGTAGCTTTTACAAATGAAGTTCTTGCAGTTGAGCTCAACATCTGGCTGCCTTCAGGAGAAGAGTTCAGGGAGTTGCTTCCCTGAGTCTTTGGCCTCTGGCACAGGAGTCCCTGAGTAGCCATTCCAGTGGAGGGGTCTTGCCAGAGACATCCTCCTGGTAAGTGGTTCTGCCCATCCCTGCTGCTGTGAGCTGGGGAGGGAAGGAGCCTGTTGTCTCTTCTGCAGTTGGAGGGGACTGCTGGAGCTCATTTCATCCCTGACTTTGGGCCTGCAAGTGTGTTATGTGTGGCTTGAGAATATATACGAGGTGTAGAGTCTAAAAGAGCCACGGTGTGAGCTTCAGTGAGGGGTGTGCAACGAGACCACAGCTGCTGTCTCCTGCAGGACTGCACCTTGTTGAGGATTCCGCTAAATTTTTCTGGATAAATACTTGTATTTTTTTTCTTAGCAGTAATAGCTGCTGAGGCACCACATACCTCTCCAGCTGACTTTGTGTAGGGTAGTATAATCATCATCAGTATTTGACTATTAAAGAAGACTTGCGTGTTAGGGAAGTGTTTCAAATCACCCAGGTTCTTGGTGTTTTCCATTTGTCATAGACTTAAAGAGGCTGATGTTCAAGCCTCTATTTCCCCCACCCTGCCCCAGAGATCTCTTTGAAGGAAAGTTGAAAACCGAGAATGAGCTGGATTTCAATAAATACTTTCTCAAAAGTTAGGCTGAGACAAAGCCTCTGTCTTTGTAGAGGGAGGGGAAAATGTTATTTCTGTATATGTAAGTTGTTAATATCAATGATGTTCTCAGAATAGATGGGCCTTGTGTGCATACAATTAAGGATAGAAATGGGCTTTAAAAGGGAGATGATTGCATCCGTAACTCCATGTGCGAATTACTTTGTCCCTTGGCAAGAAAAAGACTGCCCAGAATGACGCAGAGCTGCCAAGTTACAGCCTGTATGATGAGCATAATGACAGCCAGTGCTGTTTTGAGGGATCCCAGTTCATGGGATGGCTTTCCAGCAAGGCCAGTAAGTCTTCATCCTGGTGATGCGGCAGGAAGGTACTGGTGGAGCTGGGGTGAGTCCCAGTTAACTCTCCTTTATCCACCCTTCTTCAGAGTTCCAGGGAAGAGCCGAAGGACCCTCCCTTGTTTGTGAATCCAGAAGTCTGGAGGCATGTGCTCTCCATAGATGCTGTGATAACACAGTGTTCTTGGAATGTATTAACTTGTTGTGACAAAAAGCCATTAACCAGACAGGCAAGACTGTGTCCTCCCCTGTAGCTGTGCCTGCAAAGCAGAGACAAAATAATTTTTGCTCATTAGAAACAAACATTTGAAAGCAGCGCTGCCTCCCCTCTGCTCAGATGGTCTGTCCAGCACAGAAAGGAAATGCTAACCCACTGGAAAAAAACAAATGTGCGTTGGGTTTTTTCTCTCTGACAGAGTTATTGTCACCGTGTGAGCTGACTTAATTCACACCCACTTATTCCTATTGCCCTCCCAGCTTTGTCTGGGGTTTCAGGCTCCATGAGTAGTGTTTTGGAAAAAACACCTTTTGGAAGGGATAGATTTTATTTTGTTTCCCTGTTTTACAAGATGCCTCTGTTTCAGTGAATGGTTTGACCTCAGCTTACAAAATACAGAGGGGAGAATACTCAAGTCAATAAACACTTCATTTGCACACAGTTTAGTCCCCAGTTGATAACTGGCATGTTTCTGAGAGTCAGGCAAAGAATGGCAGTAGCAAAGAAGTAATTTAAAAAAGCTCACAAAAATGAAAAGCTATTTACAGGACTCTGTGCTGGTGGTTGAGAGTCATTCATGAAGTCCCACAATAAAGACTCCTGGAATGCCATTGAAATGTGCGAGCAATGTACAGCAGGTTCAGATTATACCTTGGGACTTCACAATATTTTAGATAAAATTAGGGTTTGTTTTCCTCTTTTAAACAGGTAAAATACAGGCTGGGGCAAAGGGAAGATTGTAGCAGTATTTCTTGAGCAGGGAAAATCAAATAAATTAAGACTTTCTATTCATGTTCCTTCTAGGAGAAGGATCTGTCCAGTTGTCACGATTTCGTTTTACTAGTGTAAGCTGTGTCGGTATTAAGTGTGCTCACTCATATGTGTTTTTCAGCAAGCCTATAAACTGAAGACCAAAGCTAATCCTACCCTGAAATTCAGGTGTCCTAACACTGCGGGGTCTGGATCTCTGGATCTCTTGCTCGTCCCTAGTTTTTGTGGCATGGTGTGAATGCTACTCAAAAGCCACCATGAGTTGAAGGGGCCTTTATTGCCTGTGCATGAAACCAAGGCCATCAGGTGACCATCGACTGGCTGCTCAACATCCTTAACTGCTCAACTTAATGAATGGGCTCTGGCCCAGGGACCTGAGGCGGTTCTGTGTGCAGAAAGCTGAGTAAGTGCTCAGGATGCTGCTAGCAGTGCTTGAGTGGAAATCTTTCTTTCCCGTGTTCATATGTACGAGGCTTTGGCCAAACACGGCTTTTAGTAAATTAACACTTCAATCTAAAAATTGAACCGAGTGAACTTAATTGTCTTAGTGCGGGAATCTTGATCACAAAGCCTCCACCTCGCTCGACGGGCTTGGATGGCTCTCTACTTTTCTTGGCTTTGGTTTGCTCAGCCCACTCTGACATCTCTACATTTGCACTTTTTTACAGGGTGTTACAGTTTGTTCTTGCCATAATGTGTTTATTTTCTCTTCCTTCTAACAGATGTTAAGCAATTAGAGAACATGGCAGAGCAACATATTTATACAAATGAAAGGAAGTAAGGAATAAATGCTCTGAATATTATGCTTCTTAATAAGATTAATTCAGTAGTGTACAAATGGGGAAGCACAGCCACAGCAGCAAGTGGACATTTATCAGTGACTCGTTTAATGCTCAAGATACCTTATTAAGGTAAAGTAACTGTGCACACCCACCCCATGGATCCCAATTTTAAACTCTTACAAATGAGTGGCAGAACAAGCCCACTGAGAAACAAATGAGTAACAAATTGCACAAAATACTTAAAAATCTCCACGCAGCTAAAGTGGTAAGACCAGTCGATCTGTGTTTCTGAGCTCACCACTTCGTTCCCTACAGTGATGTCACACTGTCTTTTAACTCCTTGAGGCTCTCCAAAGCCTACCCAAGTGGGCTTTGCTGTAAAATTAATATTTTACTGTTGCTTGTGTACATGAAGAATTTATTAGTAGTCTGAGCCAGTCTATTTTAAAGCACGTGTGGCTTCAGTTTTTAATTTTTCCATTGAAGTCTTGCAGCAGGTGTGTTAGTGAACCACTGGAGTAAACCTCCATGTGAGCAATTTTACCTGGACGATCTCTTCTCTTGCTAAAGTGCTCTGGGTAGAAACCTAAAGAGCAGAGAGGGGTCAAAAGAGCCTCTGCAGCCTGCACAGGTTTGTGTCACTTGACAGAGTTGTGTGTTTGAGTTAGTGTTGGGCACGAGCTGAAGTCTTGGAAAAAGCTTTGTGACAAAGACGCTTTCCCAGCCTGAGAAGAGTAATGTAGTAGTTTCTGCCAGAACAAAGGCAGGAAAGTTGCAGTGTACCTCCCCATCCCTGAGCTGTGCCAAGGTCTGTGAAGATGTGCAGAGAACTGGAATGCTTAAGTGACCAGAGTTAAAAAAAATACGCTTTTCCCTCTTCCTTTTTGGTGTCGGTGTCAGATTCTTCCCAGCCAGGTGGCGACAACCTTGTAAGATTTCTCGTTAATTTAGGAAGCTGACACAAAAATCCTTCTTTATGGGCTGAGAGTTTGGAAGTAAAGCTGGTAGTAAGCTTTCAACTAAAAATCATCTGCTTCAGTTTGAACAAACTAGAGAAAATAAGAACATTAGAATTGGTAGCACCCAGTGTGAAAAGTAGGGCTTGAATTGGAAACCTGCTGTTACTATCATAGGGAGTAGGTGAACAAACCACTGAACTATTAATCCTAAACTGATTTATCTTTAAGAATATTATCCATCTTGTTTTTTAATTAAAAAACCTAAACAAGCAACCCCGTGTTCCCCAATTAATCGCAGCCTTTGGTAAAACTCTTGTGGAGGAACGTATACCTGATTTCACAAGGTGTTCCACAAATGGGCAGATTACTGGACCTGTGGAGGGAATTGCACAGGCATGGTAGGTGTTGGCCTTGAGTAGTCGTTGAGTAGTCGCTGTGTAGGGACAAGATGTGCTGGCAATGAACAGAAAGGGATGCTTTGAACAGTTGGTGTCCCTTTTTAAGAAGATACGCCCTGTCAACGTGAATAACTTAGATGTGTGAGAAACCATCTAGTCAACCTCCTTGCCCAAGGCAGGAGCAGCTCTACCTATGTCAACCATATAGGCATCATCCAGGCAGATGTTTCATGTAATGTTGATCCTGCCTTAGGGTAGGAGATGGACCAGGTGACCTTTGTGAAACTTCTTGGCTGTGGGTGTGTCTGGATAGCAAAGCAGAGTGCTCCGTAAGCCATGCCAAAAGGAACAGGGAGGTGCTGTGTGACACATTAAAACGTAGCTCAACTGCTTTCTGCTCTTCACTGCCTCAGCTGGGTACTTCCCTCATCCCAGGAGACAAAATCTATTCTCTGAGGTGAGAGGGGAGCGCATGTTCAGTAAGACACTTCGCTTCTGATGAGCCCTGCTTTCGCAGAAGCATCTGTGAAAGATTAACAGGGGCATGTTTCTGAGAGGTGAATATGAAAAGGAGATTAAATTTGCATGCTAGCGTGTTGGATGCGTTCCTAAGTATGTTTCTCCTAACCTTTGGCTATCCCAAACTGTAGTGTTCTGTCGGGTGGATTTACCTCTCCAATGGCACAGACACACCCCTCCCATGCAGCTGTGATTAGATTGATAAATGCAGACTTGATGTACCCTGCTGCCTACTAAGAGATCCTGATGGTGCAGTACACTCTGCAGTGTCTGCCTGTGCAAGGCGGTGTTGGGAGGGTGATAAATAAAGCACAACTGAGAGACTGGGGTGGAAACCGGCTTCTGGTTCATCAGCAGAAATGAGCCATCTCAAACGTGTGAGACTGCTGCTTGTGGCATTTTTAAGTGTCACAGTTCTCAAGCGTATGGGTTCAGAATTTCATGTTTATTGTTATGCTAGACATACCACATCCTGACTCACAGCACAATGTTCCTGGTCGTTGTCTTAGGAGGCTTGTTCCCAGAGGAAAGAAATTCAGTTCACCAACAGTATTTGGGCATTGTCTTTGGAAGCTTTCCATCCAGAGAAAGTGACTCAGTTTTCAGCTTGCAAGAGCTGGGATGGGTGTGCCTGTGCTGAATCACAGCAGAGGCCTGGAGATTGACAGTGGGAGAATAATAAACCGTGAGGTAGTGTTGGATTTTGGTGGGCCTGGGACTGTACAGCGTGTGATGGTAGAGCTCTGACAAGGTGTGTGAGCCAAAGAGCTTTCTCCCTCTGATGGACCTGCCTGTTTGAGACCTCTCTTTGTTTGCTGCTCGTTCTGCGCTAATGCACTTGTGGTTTGAAGCTCAGGGACTGTGTGTTATCTTGGAACAATTCTTCTTCTCTAGTAGCCTCTGAACTGCAGTAATCTCATGTTAGCAAAAGAATAAACTTTTTAGCCTAGAATAATTGTATTCTCTATCAGTGAGAATCTATTTTGGCTTTTTTTTCTCCTTTTAAATGGCAAATTTATATGGTAGAAAACTTTTTAATTCTCTTCTGCGAGCTACGTATAAAATATAACAGATAGGCAAAAAAGTGTTATTAAAGCTATCTATTCTTCTTGGCATTCCTGTAATTTAATAAACTGCTTGAGCTCTATTTCTGCAGTTTATGACATCACAAGATAAAACCCATCCTTTGATTAATAGCTGTTCAGTCAATCCCCACCCTCCCCACATTAGCTTAAGTTTAATGGACTTGGGAACCACACAAGCTGATCTTGTACAAGTTTGTTTTGGGGAGATGGACTAAACAGCTTGGGGAAAACTGCGGTGATAGCAACACAAGCTGTGTGAGGCTTGTAGAGGAAAGGGAGGGAAACGCTGTTCCCTGCCTGCAGCTGAAGGTGGTTCTGTCTCCAATGTAATATCGCAACTCCAGGTGCCTGCAGCTCCTACAAATGTCTTGTTGCATCCTTTTTTTTTTTTTTCTCTTTACTGGAGCGGCAAGGGTAGGACTTTCACGTGGGAGAGGGATAATCTTCAGTGAGACTTGTGACTCCTCAGGAGTTCTGCAGGTCCGATCAGCAGGACAACACAAGGGCATATTCGAAAGGGGAAAAGTCTTGTGTTTAAAGCCAGTAAGTGCAGGGGCTTCTGGCCCCTTCTGGCAGGTGATGAACTCATAATGCTGGTGCGGTTTTGTGTACTAAGAAATCAATGCCAGTTGTTGTTGTACGTGTAAACAAATACTGTCATGATACAGAGGTTTTGTAAAGCAATATAAATTGCAAAACCAGATTACTTCCTCCTTGCAGTGGAGGAAAATGACGTTGAGCAAAAGAGGTGAATTGTGTTTTGATGTGATTATGTGTAATGTGGTAAGAGATTAGACAAGAAGTTTTTACAGCCGCTGACGCAAGGTTTCCATTTTCACTGTCATCCCTTCTGTAAGTAATTGGGATTAATAGAACCTGAACATGAATCCTCAGATTTTTGAGGGAAGCTGGGTAAGCTTAAAGTATTTGAAGATGCTTTTGAGGAGGCAGAGGCTAAAGGAACGGAACAGGGGAAACTGAGCGTGCTCAGCTACCAGGTAGGAGGTTGACATGATGAGATTTATCCATGCTCATCGTACTTCCAGATTTTGTTCAGTTCTGCCTGGATGGGAGGTGCAGCTGGGCTGATTCCACCATGGCCATCATCATGCTGGGCTTGGAGTTGAGACCCTGACTATGTTAGTGAGAGATTCTCAGACAGAACAGCGTAATGGATTATTTTTAATATAGCTAGTTCTGCTTTTAGTTTTGATTCCTTGCCTGAGAAAGATCTAGAGTGCAGTTGAGTACGGGTCAGAATAGGGCTTCTGCAGCCCTTCTGCAGCCCTTCTCTGAGGCTTTATTGAAGCCCTGTATAAATCCGCTGTCTAAGACTTCAGAGGTATGTGCAAGAACAGGACCAGTAAGAATGTGCCTTGTATTAAATCCATAAATGGTGAAGTGTCAACAAGATTGAACTGAAACTGACCCTTTTTCAGAAGGGAGACTCTTCTGAGACTGGTGTTAAATAGATGCGAGAAGGGCAGCGCCGGTTCGTGGCAATGCCGTGTCACGGGCGACCTCTATTCCCAACAAGCTGTCTCTGTGGCACCGAATGTTCCTTGTAGTACCCTCACTGTAAGTGGTATGTTATGGGGCTTCAAGGATCTTGGAACAAATCCCTTGAGCCAAAGCAGTGCAGATGGTGTGCATGGATTTGGGTTATTCACTGAGAGAGCTGAATGAGGAAAGGGAGGCAGATGTTCTGTCAGGAGCCAGTACGGCTTGTTAGGGCAAAAGAGCAGCACTTCTGCTTTCTCTTCCCACATTTGTTGCAGAGAGCACAAAATTTGCAAGTCAGAACCCCTTCACATTTGCTTTTCCTGGCTGGGGAGACTGGGAGCAATGATCCTTTTCTGCTAGGATGTGGTCCTGCAGCTTCAGCCTTGTGCGTGGGGGAGTTGGGGGCTTCGGCACCGTGGACCGTTTGATGTGTTGGGGAGAGAGAGAAATTCAGATCCCCTGATAAGACCCCAGCAATTGGAGCATCTCATGGTCTCTCACATCCTTAGCCTCAGAGTCCTTTGTCCCGATTAAAAGAGCTACTGCCACCAATATAATGAGGGAGGAATCAGGGTACCGGCGCAAGGTCTTACCTACAGTCGTGCCACGACTGCAGGAGACAAAATAGCCTGAAAACTGTGGCTTAGCCTGCTAATATCTGAAGTGTTCCATATTTCCTTCTGTCTTAGTCTTTCTTCGTGCTCATATTGACCGTTTATGAGCTATAGAGTGCTCTAGAAAATAACCAGCTGTTTCGTTAAGTGGATTTGGTCTATCCTTCAAGTCGACAGACGATTTTTATTATGTACTATTACTTAATGAACTCTTTTGTGGCAAATGTAATTCAATACAGATTCTGATTCCCAGTTTGTCATCAGTCCTCTTATAAAGCAAGAAAAATGGAAAAGGACTTGATGATTCCTTTATCTTGTTATGCTAATTGCATTAGGAATATTGGAGAAAAACAGCCAGTGGATTTAACAGGAAAAAATATAAAAGAAATCCAAGCTTCTATTCTACTTAAAGAAAATGGGAATTTATTGTGGCAGAATGTGTCTGACTTCAGCCAAAGCAAATTCTGATCCAAGTTTAGGTTTTGAAAAATATAAGTAAATAATTATTTTGTTCTGTAAAATTATTTTTGAAAGCGAGCCAGTAACAGACATAATAGAGGATATGGAGAGTGTCGCAAGAGGAATTAAAAAAAAAAATCAGGACTGAGTTACAGAAGGATTCAGTGAAATGCTGCAGGTGGTCTCGCTACTGGTATCCCCTCTTCTAACCTTTTTGGACATGAGGTGCATTGGAACTGAAAGATGCTGATGCTGGTGGGAGTTTAAGCAATCTGTGGGCTTTGGGTTTGATTTCTTCTGGCTGCCTTGATATTACTTTAACAGTCTTTCAGATCGTGTTATGTTTTCAACCTGTCACCTTACCCACAGTAGTGAAGAATGTTTTTGCTGGTGGAAACACTAGAGGTATCCTAATTGCTTGCCTAATTTGTCTTAGTTGAAACTTTGGCCTGCAGTGCTATGTGGAGAAAAAAGGGCTAGTGGGCACTTGTTGCCAAAGCACGAATTAATTATAAAGTGTCCTAGATCACCTCAGCCATCTGGGTAACCCAAAATAGATGTTGATGTCGTGTGGAAAGAGGAACGGTGAGGAGTAAACTAGTTATAATGTGCAAAATGTCACCCAAAGGATCACTGTAAGATTGTTTATCAACCTTACAAGAGTAAACATACTCTGTATGAATTCTTTACAAGCTTCAGCTAAGTCTGCACAGCTAAGTTGTACTATTTACATTAAGTAGGGAAAGGAGAGTTAATTATTTTTTAAGTTACAAGATTAATTTTATTTACTGAGAGGAGAGAAAGATCTGATGTTTGTGTATCTAGGGCCAAATCTAAAGTTCACTGAATGGAAAGATGCTCCATCTTGCGCTCAATTCTGAGGCACTATCGAAGTGTGTCCTCTGACCAGGTGCTTTGCCTCTTTAGCATGTTGGGTCCTGTCGGCTCCTCCAGGAGTGAACGGTGCCCTACGTGTTGTAGGACCTGCAGCTCTTTGTGAAATACCCAGGCTTCGGTGAAGCAGTCTGAAGAGTTCACGTCACATCTTGATGCGCACGGGTGCAATATCCTTCTTAAGCAAAGTATAAATATGTCTCCTTGAATTTAACAGCATACTGACTGACTTGCTGCTGGGTATAGGGCTGGGTGATTGCAAACTGTCAGATCTTTGTGACTGAGACCTTATTCACGAGTTTTAAGGCTGGGAGAGACTTTTGTGGTAATGTGTTCTGACGTGTATCACGCAGGCTGTAGAATCCCATCTAATCACTCCTCTGCTTCTGGCCCAGCAAAGTGTGGCTGAAATTTGGCAGGCAGAGGGCACAGCCGCTGCCTGTCTGGAGGAAGCTTTGCTGCTCTGGCTTTGCAGGCTCCGGAGGAAGCAAAAACTGTTTCTCAGGGACAGAGGCTCGTTGTCAAAACTCAGAGCCTTGAAACTCCTGAGTTAAATAACCAAGGGAATCTAGTTAAACAGGATTCTCCATACAAGCTTTATAGCTTGATCTTCTTTAATAGTGAAAGTCAGATTACCATCTGGATTAGCGTTGGAGTTGGAGGTATTAAGACAGGACCGTGCCATGCGTGGAGCTGCACCGCCTGGCTATTAAATCGATTTGTGTTAATCTCACTTTGAATAAACACCTAAAGCTACTATTGCCGAAATTTGTGGCCAAGACTCCTTTCTGTCAACCATCTTTACTGCACCAACCTCAATTCTAAGCAGCTCAGGCATTTGTCATTAAAAAAACATTTTTATTTGTATCCATATTCCAAAACAAGTAAGGTCCTCCTTCTTTCATTCCCCCCGAATTTCAGATGAATTGTCACACAGCTGTTTCTTAGATAAATCCTAAGGGATTATTCTATATGGACATGTTCACTTAGGGGGAAAACATGAAATCCATATAGGACTCTAGGAGTTGTAATAGATAAATAGCAGGGTTGTGGGGTGTTTTTTGTGACTACTAGGGCAGAAAAACTGGCTTCACTTAAAATTTTACATAGATCTCACTGGAAAAGTAGCTGAAGTTAGTTCCAGCAGCTCTGCCAGGTCTAGAATTCAACCTGAAACAGAAAGAGAAATTTAGTCAATCGTCAGGGGATTGCTTCTCACTTTTGAAGTACTGCTTTTTCTTTCTAATAATGGAGATCTTCAAATCATTTATCTACTTGCTTTAATGTGGAATATGGTTTCTGGGAAGGTGATCTAGGAGGGAATTATGTGCTATTCCTGTCTATCCCATAGGCATTTAGTAGAGGATATGTGGAACTGGAATCTCTGCAGATTACTTTACCAGAACCTTAAAATATGTTGATTTTAGCTACAGTTTTTATAGAAAGTTATCAAACCCAATCCTTTAATTTCATTCTGACTGTGTAAAAATATTTTGGTTTCTGTTATGTTGAAGGACTTTTTCCTAAGTTGTAGTGTTTGTACTTTTCATCCATAATATTGATTGGAAGTGGCAGATGACATCTATTGTTTTGTGTGAAACTGAACCCCTGTGCTAATTACTCTGAGTTTGTATCAAAATTAGTTTAGAATTTAGGCCCTATAGTAAATCCTGTCTTCTGTTGAGATTTGGCATTTGGTGAGAAGAACTGGGAGATGCAATTGCCAATTAAATCTTTATCTCTCTACAAGTTCACAGTAACTTAAACTTTTCCTGAAGTACTGGAAAAAAATAAATAAAAAAATAGAAAGCTGATCTGTGTGGCCATACCCGTAGCAAGGAGAAAATGGATACTGGATCCCATTGCCTGCCATTGGTGATAGATCCTGGATGTTCCCGGCTAGTGTAGGTGGGGTCACCTGCTGGTACAGATAACCAGGCTGAACTGGAGGGATGTAGTTCAACACCGGAGTGTGAGGTGGCTGGAAAAACGGCTGTGGGCTGTATAGAGCCACCTGGGGAGGAAGAAAGAAATAGCATACATAAAAAACCATACCAGTGGGACAGGAATACTGACAAGGCTGTAACCCCAGACATGGAAACTGGAGTTGTTGGAAATATTTTTTTTTCAGACACACAGAGTGGTCTCCTAGCTTTATACACAACCAGAACATGTGCAATAAAGGTTTTCAGTCAGAGGCTCAAGGTCATCTCTTGTGCTACAGGGAGCACATCGTGCTCGCTGGCAAACTGCATTAACCTAAACCAGTTTAGCATCTTGTCCCCAAATCTATTTTTTGCCGTGGCACCAATGTCAATCTTGGCACATGACAAATTGCTCTGACTAATCTATGGTGCTTAGCATCTGTGTTCTGCAAATTAAAGCATATTCATAACAATTTAAACGCACCTGTCTTGAATAGCATCCAAAGGGAGGGTGCAGAGCTTGCTGGTACGGGATCCTCGGTCTCTGATACGGGCCCTGTTAAGCACATGTAAGGCATGATTTTACATGTAAGGCATGATTTTAAAGCAGTCTGAGTTGGTCCATTAACTACTTTTGTGTAAACTTTTTAGGGGAATCTGAGATTGTATCCCTTAGCTTGGGGCAGAAGGCTTCTCTTTTGTCTCCTTAAGGCTGAGTTCTCTACAATAAGGAGTCTGACTCCTTTTATTTCTTTCAACTTGAACATTGAGCAATCTAATCCTCGTTGGCTGCTTTACTTTGGTACGAGGTCCTGTTTCACTAGACTACAGACTGGGATGCTGCTTTCTGAAACAGGGCAATGACATGAAATATTTGTGATGAATTATGTCAGTGGGTGTGAGTAGAGGGCACAAGTGGAAACTAATGCAGGCTGAGAGATCACCATTCCCTTTCTATGCCAGTACCAACTCATCCTTTGATCCATCACAACCATCTCTGAGGACGGCGTTACTTGTGCTGTTTCAGCTTTCCTTTTGATCCCCAAAACCAGTTAATGTAACTTATTCCAGCAGAAGAGCAAAATCTGGTTTCTTACTCTGCCCTACAAATGAGACAGCACCTGGCCAAACAGCAGCAGGTGGTGCCACGAGCCTGTCAGGAAAGGCCTGGGAGCGTTCTCCACGCTTCTCACAAAATGTGGGTCTGTTTTACGTTACCTGAAACTGTGGAAAGCCGAAGTGGTTGGGAAAGGTGGGAAATAGAGGGAAGCTCGGACTGTGCCACGCTGGCTGGTTTAATGCTGTGGTCATGGAAGTGGTAGGAAAGCTTGATGTACTGGCGTTGTATTTAACATTCTTTTTATCTTGGGGTGTTGTAGGTACTGTAAAACAAAACCAAGTTAATGATATTAATAAACAGGCATTCTCTTAATTAATCTGTGGACTATTTGCCATTAAGGGAACCGTGCAATGTTCAGGGGCCATGCCCGGGTCCATACCTGGATTCGTTGTGGCTGCATCGGAATCGGTTTTGGAGCAATTCTTGGCAAACGGTTGGAGCTGCTGCTTCTGTCCTGCAGCTTCGCTTCCTGCTGTTGCTGAGGGCACAGCTGTGCTGCTCTTGGCAGAGCTGAAACTGCTGTTGGGTAGGAACTCCTTCCCTGCCTTGGGATCTTCCGCTGTTACTGGATTGCCGGCACCTTTGGCAGGGTCTGAATGTTTCAGTAGAAGTGTCACCTCGAGCTTGGTGCCTTCTGTGCTGGGAGCGCCTGTCACACTGCCAGCCTCCAGCCCCCTGGAATTCTTGGGGGATTTTACTGAGTACAGAAGTCTGGGGATAACGGGTTTAGCAGAAAGCTGAGCATCACAGAGAGCTCTTAACTTCATCTCTCTTTCTCTGTTTCCAGCCATTGCTCTGTATATACTTTCGAGTCCCTCTGGTTCATCCAGCAAGTAGTTGCTGTAAGAGGAATATGGGTGCTGTTAAAGGAGCTTTAACTGAAAATTGAGCTGCTTTTCTTGACTCCCCCTAAACCTGACTTTTCTATCTCATTAGTGCTCTATGTAAGACTCAAGTATCTCTTCTTGACCAGGATAACATTTCATCTTTGACACTGTCCTTTTCTAAAGGACCACATAAAAGGGGGGAGTGGGAATCTTAGCTAAGTTAATGCATCTGTCCAAGAATAACTGGAGGATCAGGGGCCTTATAGAAGGCATGCTGAACAATGTTGTGTTCTTCTAAGGCACAACTAAATGCCAGTAATGGTTAGTTGCTCACAATACCAATTAGTGCCTATTGTGGTTACCTACTCAAAATACAGACTTAAGTTCTGATTTCTTCAACTATGTTCAATTTACTCCTCTTAGCTGGAGGGAAAGACTGATGCGCTATGCGTGCACTCTATAGATACATATATGGCTCAAACAGCTAAAATTAGGAAATTCTAAATTGCAAATGTATCTAATTATCTCTAATCATGGAATCACTATAATTAGTAGGATGCCTCTTCCCCTCTATTTTAAAAAGAATATAGATATCCTCTTTAACAAAAACCTCAACGGATTTACACTGTGGATACGGGATTAGAAAATTAAGACTGTCTCTGAGTACAGCTTATTTCATACAACTTTCTGGTCCGTTTTTCAGTGGGCTTCCTGTCTTTGGCAGCTTCACAGGCTACAGCCCTGATTTTGCAACTTCTTACTCAAATCTTGTGATTTTTGGGTCCCCTCTTAGAGGTTTGCGTAATCTCTTGGCGTTGGTGCTCTGACTGTAACTGTAGTCGGGAGAGACTTGAGATAGCAACTGTGCTGCTTGTCTCTTTTGGACTTGCACCTGAGGTTACTGGAGTCCTCTGACTGTGTTTGAAGATGCGAATGCAGCAGGTCATGGTCCTAGCTCTGATTCTTTACTGTGAAGCTTTGTCCTGTTCTCAGGGACGATTATAAGCTCTTTTTTTGTTGGTGAATAGTTATGTCCTCAAAGATGTTCCTCTTGTCCCTGCCTGATCTGGGTGTTCTCAACTTGCTCTTCTGTATCCAGATTCTCCAGAGCAAAACCAGGAAGGTGAAACTTGTTGTTCAAAAGATTCCAGATACATATTCAAGGACCATACTATCAATTTGCATAAGCCAATATTTTTATAAATAAGGATTGCTAAATTGAGCAAGGTGGTGTAAATTTTGGCCGCCAATGCTACTGCGGCTGGTGAATTGGCTAACACCTTTACTGACAGTTGGTATATACAGAAAGAATTCTAGGAGGCTTTCAGGAGTAATAGAGGTAACCAAGGTAGGGTACAGAGGCTTCTACTTCAAAGGTAGAAACCTGACTTGGGGCTGTCTCATTTGAGTTACTGCCATTTTAAAGCTGTTCGTTGAACTCTGTGGAGTAACTTGGTTTTAGTACTTCAGTTTGGCGGCTGTTGGAGGATTCAATGACTCTGTGGTCTTTGAGCAGCTGATCAACGT
This sequence comes from Baryphthengus martii, assembly GCA_013396935.1. Taxonomy (NCBI): domain Eukaryota; kingdom Metazoa; phylum Chordata; class Aves; order Coraciiformes; family Momotidae; genus Baryphthengus; species Baryphthengus martii. The sequence goes on along the minus strand of VWZK01002294.1, from coordinate 451,219 downwards.
CCTCTGCTGTACAAGTGTGTGTGCAGAGGGTACTTCTGTCCTGAAGAGCCTGCTGGCTAATTACAGGAAAACCTGCTGAGGAAAATGGCCGGATGAGTTGCCAAAGGTAACTCAGTAGATCAGGAGATGAACAATGAGCAGAGGATCATCACTCTGAACTCAAGGGTAGTACCTTAGCTTCTGGACTTTAATATCTTTTCAGTTTCATCTAAAGTGAAGTTTCTGAGTTTGTCTTGGGTACTTGTGGTTGTGTCTTGGCCGCTGCCTTCATCGCAGGGGTCCTGAAGTTCACAACCTCACGGTAAAGTAGCAAGATGGACTATTTTAATCTGCTGTCTCTGCCCAGTTGCAGTAGCTTCAGGGCAATCGCAGGTTGGGTGGGTTAGAAGTCCTGGTGGTTAGGCTGGGCTGGTGGCAGTAGACTTACTGCTAAAGACCAGGTCTGTATTCCTTCAAGTGTAAAATGTGGTGTTAAAGAGCAGTTCTTTACACATTGGTAGCAAGATCATTAATTTGTAGTTCTTCACTGGTTTGTATAACGCCTGCCTTCCGAAGGCTTCTTAGCAACTGACAGGACCAAAATATGTGGCTAACTGAGCATGATTTTGGCTGTATAATTTAACCTGCTACTACAGGTGACTCTCTGGGCTTCACTGATTAGTCTTGATTTACATAGTTTCTCTCTTCCTACATTTATTCTGGAGACTCCCTGAAATTTTGGCTTGTTTAGGATATGGAAGAGGAAGGAAAGGAGCGAGGACTCCCAAGATGCAGTAGCTAGGTTTCTACCTGACCTAGTGTTGGATATTTCCCTTCTGTGCCTCCGTGCCTTTGACTGTAATATGATTATTTCCTCACCCTCTTTAAAAGATGAAATATCTGTTTATACTCTGTGCACACGGGCCACGTTCCCTTGGCCTTTAAGAACTGAGCATGTGCTAATGGTTGCTGATTGTTAGCTGGATTTATAAATTTTACGTTTTCTGTTGCAGGAGCATACAGTAAATATTATCCTATTAATCTGAAGAGCATGCTTCCCTCTTACTGTTATTCGTCCTGTGAAACATGATTTGGCATAATTTTTTTCTGTGCTAAATTCGGCTTTTCTTTGTAAAGATCAGCTGTTTACAGTAGCTTCCTTATAACACTTTAATTTTCGATTTTACTCCTTTGAATACTGCTTTCACTTCTTCCTGTAAATATTTTGATGTGTGTGGTTGTTTTTCTTTAAATGTTGTGGGGAAGCGAATGCAGCAGCTGCTTATGGTGCTTCAGAATTTGAAGTAGTCAGATTTCATGGGACACATTTTTCCAAAGAAAATTGGTTATAGTGGAAAAAGTGGGAATAATTTGCCTCATTAGGAGGCTGTCAGACAGCAATCGATGTGCCCCGTGCCCCAGGCTCTCATTACACAGGTTAGAGAAGCCTGGTTCAGAAAGGTGTAAAAAGCAGCGGCCTCTTTCCCTGGAGCCTGCACACCACTCGGGATCACTTACTTGCTCTGGGAGCTGATGGTGTCTGTCTGAAGGGTCCCGCAGAGGTCTGAGCGGAGAACAGGTTGCAGCAGTGGGAGCTGCAGCTCTTCAGAGAGTCGTTGAACACGTTTCCAGATCTCGTGGCAGGCCTCGTCCAAGCCATCCTGGGGAGTGTTGTTGTGGATCCAGATATGCCTGGGGAAAGGTCCCAGGGGAAAGGGACCCTCGGGTGTTACCGCTGGAGCTGAAAACCTCTTTTCAGGGAGCATCTTTCAGCCTCTGCACAGCCACAAACGGTCTTTTTGAAAGAGGTAGTTTGTGTTGGTGGTTCGGAGCCATGGCGACCACGGAACCCCGGGCTCTGGCAGCTGCTGGGGACGGTAACAGCTGGAATCATCCACTGGGCTTCAGCAGCAGGACTGGAAATGGCAGTGGTGTGGCCCTCCACACGGCCCGGAGCATTTTCTGGCATAAGATTGGGGTCTATTTAGAGGTTTAAGCGTTCAGCTGCCCTGCCTCCCTGTACCTGAGCTCCGTGTCGCTTCTCTTGTGTCTGCAGGTCCCCGTGAGCCCCATGGAGTGCCCGGGGGCCTGGCCCTCAGGTGCTTTGCCCTTCCCTTGCCCTCAGTCTCTCATCTTTCCACTGACATGAGATGAAGGACAGAGGCCTTGTGTGAGGGAAGCAGTGCAGAAGGGGTGTTCCTGTGTTAGCATTCACTTTTTTTTTTGCCACAGCCCAAGAGGAGCAGCATCCCTGGCTGACTCCCATCCAGCAACACCCCACCATGAGTTGCTGGTGTCCCTGAAACTCTTCACAGCCCACTCCACATCCACTCTCCACAGCATGTTGCCCAGAAGTCTACTCTATCAGGAGAGAGGAGGGGGGACTAATTTTGACTCGTCTCTCCATAGCTGAACCTTTCATTCTACTTGGCCGCCTTCTGTTCATGCTGTGAAGATCTCTGAGCCTGTGCCCCCCCCCGGGTTAGCTGGGCCTGTGGGGCTGCTGCCACTGTGGGGTTTCTGGTTGTGACCTCCTGTAACTTTTCCATGTTTCCAGAAGCACGGTGGCACTTCTGCTCCCTTTGATGGAGAGTGTCTTTAGACACCTTGAAAGCTCTTTCACTGCTGTGGAAAAAGGATTTCTTCTCCATTTTGGAGCCTATGTATTTTTCAGCATCTGGGTTAGAGGTTTGTTTTGGGGACTGCTTCTTTTCAACATCCTCTGTGGCATTTTGGTGTGCTGGGCTATAAAAATAAGTATGAGACAAAGCTGTTTTTTTAATTTTCAATGTAAGAGATAGGTGCCCATCTTCAGATGCAACAGCTGTGTATTGAATTCTCTACAACCAAAATCATTAAAACGCTACACAAAGATCTCTGCTCTGTGCTTATCTCCTTTCTGATAATCCAGAACTGAACTCTCCTGTCATTTAAGTTAAATAGTAACTGCAGTTTCTTGCTAATAGAGATATTATTCATAGCTATCTCTCAACTCATGGTTATGCCTGGATAGATGCTCTTTTCCCCCCAGTAGTGATAATGTGTGGTTAAGAGGGAATAAATGAAATCGGGTGGCATTTAGTAATATGTTTTGGTGTTTTCCCTCCCTATACAAAATTACTAATTGTGGTACTTAATTTTAGGGGATGTGACTGCTTGCAGTACAAGTGCATTCTGTAGTTCCTCCTTTCAGCAGAGAGGTTGTGCTTGTGAGCCGGGGTCCTGTCTGCTTTCTTTGGAGCATGATGCATGGAGGAGAGAGAAAGAGAAGAGCCCTATGGATGTGGCTTTGTGTCAAAGTTAAAGGGAAAACCAGGTTTTGGTGCTGAAGAAGTCCTTGATTTTTGTCAGGGTCTGTTTTCCTTCCTCCAGGAAGGTGTTGTGAGAACTTGATTCATAACCGGGTGTTGCTCTCTGCTCCATGGATTAAACTGGAACTGGAGGATGTTGCTGTTTATGACTTGGAGGAATCACAAACCCGATCAGCCTGTTTTGGCAGGGAGGGTGAAGTGCTGTGTGGTAAATGAGATATGTATCTTAAAATACGTATGGCTGAATACCTGCGGAGCGTGTGCGGGGTGGTGAAATCTGAAGGCAGCAGAGTCCTCTCAGCCCGGCTCTGTCTGCGGGTGGCAGTGCAGAGCAGAATTTGTCTCCTGGTGGATGCTTACACCGAAGGCAGGATTTCTCTCTGAGTAGAGAGGTAATTTTGCAAGGTGAGAAGCGAAGTGAGTGGTAGGGGTTAGCAGTGGGCTCTTAACCAGAACCTGCAAACGCTTCCTTGGTCGAGATGGGTTGTAACCAAGGAAGGTGATGGCTGTGATGGTTTGTGCTGTATTCGTCGGACTTGTCCATTTAGCCAATAAATGCAGTGGGTTGTTTTTTTTGGAAGAGAGTTAGACCCTAAACTATAGTGGTTTTGGGAAGGCAACGTACTTGAGAGGAAACCCTTGATTTGCAATAGATATTATTTTATTAGCCAGGAATAAAGTGGGATTGTATCTCCTGAATGACTTTATTATGCCTGTAGATTGTTGGTGCAGGGCTGGCTGGCTTTGGCTCAGCCGATACCCTGCTGCTGTGCAGCAACCAACTCACATCTTCAGCTGGATGCGATTTTGGGCTGGGGGCGGGGGATTCTTTGGGGTGACTAACTGTATCGGGGAGAGGCACCGCATGGAGCTGTGAAGTGTGGTACCCTGTTCTCTGATCCTTTTATATTTGGATCCGTGCCTCTGAACAATAAGGTCTATTTGAATAGGATACTGCAGTTTAAACAGACATAAAGCGACTCTTTCATGTAACAGCCCTGGTTGCCTTGGCTCTTGGCATCGGTTCACAATGTAGGCAGTGGAAGGATTGAAATGCAGAGGGGACAGAGGGAAAAGGAGTGAGAAAGAGGATTGATTTGAGGGTGGAGGGACAGATTTGCAAGCCCTCGATATAATTTGTTTTTTAGCTGTCAAATAAGCTCATTCAAGGCAACCGGAACAAGACCGAAGAAGGGGGTTTTGCAGCAAGAAACTGCAGCAAATGCAAAACACTAAGGCAGGGGGATGGGAGGCGAGTTAGCCGCCCGCCCCGGGCTGGCC